>VZTQ01006195.1:230358-549196 GCA_013400755.1 Pelecanoides urinatrix | reverse complement strand
ACTCAGAGCTCTTTTATTTGTAATTTACACAATAGAAGCGGGCAGAAAACGCCTCCCCGAAGTCCCGAAGGCCGGATTTTGCAGAGGGGTCCGAGCCCGGCCTCGGGGCTGAGCCCGCCGCGCTCCGGGGCGGTTGTCGGGCTTGTGGCTCGGTGCTACCCTGCCTCCCGCCCGAGCATCCCTCTGCCTGCTGGCGGGGAGCCGCAATGAGTCGAGTCCTGCCCGAAAACGCTCGGATCGGGGTAAAGAAATGCTTCCCGGCCCGAGCGTGCGTTCGGACAAGTTTATTCAGATGCTGTAATTCATTTCGGGATTTGGGTGAAGGTGGCGGTGAGGAGTTATTTGCATCTCGGCCTTGGAGGCTGCATCGTAATGGGGTGTTTTGTGTAGGGACTGGTCGGACTTGCAGGGTGTGCTGGTACCTGCCTCGTAGCGATCGGCTGCAGACCCTCTCGGGGGGGGGGGGGAAAGTGAAATCAGATCCCAGGCGGCTTTCAGGGCAAGGTATGGTCAGTAGCAAATGCGGTTTTAAAAGCCTCCCAAATTGAAAAGGAGACACTTTCATAGGATCAGCAGGGGTCTCTACCCAAATGGCCTTTTATCTTCTCTAAACTGGCTTCATTCTCTCACCTCCGAAACATCATTGTGTCGGCCGGCCTCCTAGGGCTGCGTTTTGTCCGGGGAAACACTGAGCTGTCTCTTGTCCTTGATGCTAAGAAGAGGTGGATTTAAATGACTTCACTTAACAAGGTAGATTATTGATGTACTGCATTCAAGGAAATCACTTTTTTTCCTACGCCGTGCATACGCACGTATGTATTTCCCCTCAGAAGATACGAGCATAATCCTGTAAATGGTGGAGTCTCTGGTTAATGCAAATTAAGTCAGTATAATTGTATTGCTAAATCTGTTTCTGGTGTTAAAAAAAAATCTAATACGATCATCTCAACACATATTGTCTTTAAAAAAGCAACTCATAAAAATATACGTGGTTACCTTGCTGTGGTGCACTAGCTAACCATAGGATGAGCCAGGTTTTCTTTCCAAGAATTGCACCGAGGATATGAACTCGGGAACAGTCTGGATGCCGGAGCACAGGGATGCAAATAATGTTAAAACGCTGTTTACCATTACCATTGGGTATTTAAGGCCCCAAAATAATTTAATGAGGTGAAACTGGTAGTTAAACTCTGAAAACCCTTTTCATACTGAGCTCTATTTTTATATGCTTAATATTTTGGCTGCCTTAACTCCCATCAAACTAATGCGCAGCCTGTCCTTTGCTCTCCCCTGTAACATTATTACAGCTGTTTAAGATTAAAAACCGGTGGGAACAAACCTCCCCTGATTTTAGAAGCTTCTTTGCTGACCTTCTACATTAGAACAAAAAATGTTATGACATGTGTCACCGCAGCCCGTGCTTCTCAATTGAGTTTCAGGGCAGAAATTTCCTAAGCCTGCTCAGACGAGGCCGGGTGTAGCTGGCGCAGAATTACCCTTTTCTCCGCTCGCGCAGGGCTGTTGGCGAGCGGCGGAGAGTTGCCTGTGCCGCAGGACCGTCGTCGTCGGCACAGCGGGGATGCTCGGGGCGATGCATGCAGGTGCCGTGGCAGGGCTGTGCCCCGGCAGAAAGGAGGGGTGGGGGATTTCGGAAGAAGAGCGAGAGCGCTTTTGGGCTTTAATTGGATGTAAATCTAGGGGTGTTGCCCTGGGTTTAGAGGGCGACGTGGAGGCAGGCCCCAAATCGGGATCTAGTGAGAGGAAGTTGCGGTAGCGAGAGGAAGGTTTAATATCCAACCATTTAGGAGCTGCGGTTTTCTTTAGTTCCATAAATTGTAGAGGAGGAAGCGGCAGGATTTAATGCTTCCCTTGCACGCTCCCTTCATGCTTTGGTCCTTGCCAGTTGTGGCTCCCACATCTGCACATCCTGGTAATAGGCAGGAGGTGGTGTCACCAGCCGCTGGAGCGGGATGCGATTGCGGGAGAGGGCTTTGGAGGAAGGATAGATCTGAGCTGGAGGTGGGGAGGAAGCATCCAATGAGTGAAGGAGCAGGTGGAAACGCTTAAATAGAGTGAAGGTGAGAGGTTGGTTTGGGTGTGTTTGAGTCTGGAAAAGAGGAAATTGTAGACGGAGCCTCCATAAATGCAGGAAGGGAGGATGAGGTGGAGCCTCCTGAGCGGACACTAGAGGAGCAATGGAAGAGGTAAGAGGAGAACCACAAAATTTCTAAGCCTTAAATGCCTATGGAATGAATATGGAAGTTGTGAGATAGAAAATAAATTTGATTTCCGCAGGAGCCGCCGTTAGTGCTATAAACGAGATCCATCTCCGTGCAGTACCGACTTCCTGTGATACATTCTTCTTCTGTCAGTATTTCACGTAATTAGTCCAACAGCAGTAAGGACTTAGTCTTTTTAGTCAAATCGCATCATTTTGCATTGTTGAGTGGCATGAGGTGCGTGTACGTCTGCATCGTAATATAGGCTGAAGCTACAGGAAAAGTGAGGATGAGAGAGATTTCTGATGCCAGCATCAGTCTGACAATTGTTTTTGGCACTCAGACCACAGCTTTCTGTTTATAGACACTTGCATGAGCGCATCACTGCACTATCTGACTATTACCTTTAAGTAATGCTTTGTTTTCTCGCCCGTGTAAGTGCTCTGATTTCATATATAAATTTATTCCGTGAATGGTACTGCGTAGAGCAGCTGAGGATGATGTATCATAGGTGACAACTCGTGAGATGCATCATTTGCTGAACGTATTGAACAGCAGTTTAACAGTTTCTTACTTAAGTTTCAAACATTTGTGAGAATGCGTGTTGGGCGCTGCAGCGCAGAGGATATGCGGGTTCCTGGGTGTCTGTGTGTTACAGTCCTGGGTGTTATTTCTTCACGAGTGGTTAAATATAGAAAGCTTATCGATTGTCTGACTTCCTCTATTGCACCGATTAATTATTACTCCCACTCCATTTGACAGTACTACCAAACCCACAGTTAATGACATTGCTGTATCTTAATATTGCATGTATTTCCTTTTCTGCGTCGGGGTATGGGGCGGTGGGTATATGCGCATGCTTGCGCCTTTTTTTTTCCCTGAGCAGTAGAGGTGATCTGTTTACGGTTCTACCCAAAGTTCATCAACGCTGCTTCCAAATTAACCAGAAACAGCCGCACTGCGATCTCTTACTCTTCCCTCTCCTTCCCGCGGGACGGAGGGTGCCGCGCTGTGACAGCGGAAGGAGAAGCTGCTGTGCCTGCAGCAGGACGCAGGTACTGTACCTACAGTCACCCCTAACCGTTATCTTCTTTTTTTGTCAGCTAGAGCACATACTGACAGCGTCCGTGTTGTTACAGCTTTTGGCAGCAGGCTGCATGCTTGGAAGACGGCGTGCAATCACATCTCCGCTTGCCCGTCTGAGCAGCCGTATTACTTGTCATTACTCAGTAGACTACATCTTAAACAGCCTAATGTCATAATTCGCAGAGGGCTGGAGCTCGGTGAATGAGCAGCTCGCGTGACAGATCTGTAATATATTCTGGGCAGAGCTGACGCTCAGCACTAATTAAAAGCTAAGCGCTGCTTTCTACTAAAATTATAACTAAATTGGTGGTTGTGGCATGACCTGGTCTGCTGGTAGAGTTTCACCATCCCTGTTACCTGGCTCATCTGACCTGGGTGAAATTACAGAGTAGGTTGTTGGTTCAAAGAACTGAAATTCTTTGGTTGGGAGGTGAAGGCAGGGAAAGAGTAAGTCAGAACTTTTGTGAGCGTTTTGTTTGGTTTTGGCAAGGTTTAATCCTCTAAATCTGCATGGGGCATCCAAGGTGAGGACTATTTTTTGATAGTATGGGGCAAGGTAACATCTCCACCTCCAAAATGGGGCTGTAATACTTGCAGTGAGAGTTGAAAGGATTAAGCAATGCTTTGAAGATGAAAAGCATTGTTAAGTGCTTCTATAACTTTCAAAATGCATGTTGATGTTTCTAGCCAGATAGTAACAAAAGTTATAGGCCCAGAGGGCCTTGATTATTTTTGAAGGCAGCTCTGCCATCTTAATCCTTTACACTTACTCTGTGAAGGAAGCACAGCCCTTTCTCATTGTCTGTTACTGATCTTGGAGGTTGGAAGAAAAAAAATGCATTTTGACTCTGAAAACAGGAGTTTGCTGGTCATTTTTTCCCTGTGTGGTGTTTCTTTTTTTCTTTTTATATTAATATTTGCTGAGGTGACCTAGTGATGTGTAAAATAATAATAAGCAGCGTAGTACAAGCTTCTCCAGGTTGATTGGCAAGTGTATTCTTTGTTTATTTTACTAATAACTTGTCTGGCCATATGTTTTTCAAGAACAACAGTTGTGCACAGACCAGAATGACACGGGGACGGGGAGATGGCCGGGGGTTTTTGTGAGGAGGATGCCCTGACACCGTTGTTCTGAAAAATCCATGTTCTTTGAAGATTTCTGTATGATGGCAAAGAGTTCCAGTCACCAGAACTGTCCATTTGTTTAATCTCTTTGAAAACGAACACTGCCAGGATACAGTATTTTTTTCTAATTGGATGGTCTTCTGGCTAACGACAGTGGATTTACGACTTAGAAGAGATAAATCCCATTTTGAGCCGCACTGCAGAGCAGTTGAAATGCCAGAACTGTGGTTCTCCATCTCTGAAATCAGGGATTTCACACATTTCCCCACTTCTTTCCATGCGTATGTACAAATAAATTTATCAGTGACTGCGAGGTACTTGCGCAGCAAGTGATGTGAAGCACCCCAAGTCCTCCAGCACCGGGTCTGAAACCTGGACCTCTCTGGACCCTCGGCCAAACGACAGCACAGAAAACGGCTTCCCTTTTTTTTCCTTTTATTTTCAGGTTGTTTCCAGCTTGTGAAGCTGAAATACGGTAGAAAAATGTAAGTAAGGCAGGCTGATAAATGTTTGACTATATCTTTTTTTAATTTATTTATTATTATTTGGCAGTAGTGATCACTTTAGTAATAATTACAGAGTATAAACCATTGGAGTAAAACCTCATCTGTTTTACGTGATTATGTCTTGGTTTGAATGCAGCTACAGCAGCCTTTTTCAAGGCTCTCTGAAAGCCCAAGACTGCAGCAGTTTTTCATCCTGTTCCACACAGATTCTTTTTTTTCCGGCATGAAACATTTCAAAGAGATAGAGAGAGGTCCTGGTGGAAGGGCAGTGAAAATGGCTGCGCGTAGGAGACCGAATCTGAATTTTTAATTAGGCTTTGAGTCATTTCTTCAAAGTGTCGGGACATCGTTAGTGATGTAAGTCTTGTTGCATTAGCGAAGACTGACATTTCACTTCAAACGGGGAGAATGCAGCTGTCCTGTGCAGATAAAAGTTGCCGAGTGTGGTGCAGCAAGGTGGGTTGGAAGATAATTAGCTGTCCCCTGCACTGCTGTGACGAAGGACCCTGCCAGTCGTGGCGGGGACCGGAGGGGTTATTAGCAGCAAGAAATCCAAGTACGCTGTGAAGCAATTCGGAATCTCTCGGCTGTGGCAGGGCTGATAACACGTATGTTGAGAAGGCGCAGAAGTAAATACAGCATGTGTTAGCCCACTTTTTTCTTGGCTTAATTCAGCAGAGGAGGAACGATTAGTGCCTGAAGATCTGAACGAAGCAGAGAAGCTGTTCTGCTACCGGTAGCTTGGCCAGGCACCGGTGAGAAAAAGTGTAATGCTTATTGTCAAATAAAATCGAGTGCTTCACCTTCTTGCAGACAGAAAGGCAAGATATGTTTGAAAATGGAAGGAAATGTGAAGTATTAAAAGATATTTTTTGTGTGTGTTTACCATTATTATGTCTGTGGATAAAAGGAAGTATTAACAGACTATTTTTTTTTTTGTTTAACGATTATTGTTTTCTGTTCATCAATTCTTGGTGAAAAATTGGCAAAGAAATAATTAGAACCTTGTCAGTTCATGTCTGGAAGTGCCCAGCTATAAGGAATTATCCCATATTTCTGTATGTCCTTTGTCAGGACGCTGCATAGTTCGAACTGCTCAGGGCTGGGATACAGGGCTACCTGAGCGCGAGCCTGGCTCTCCGCAAAGCCTGTTAATGGCCACGCTTCACAGGGCAGAGCTTATGGGAGCTTTGCTGGGTTGGGTAATGTCCCAGGAATTATGTATTTGTACGTAGTTGAACAGGAAAATACTAACTTTTTTTCCATCCCCGTACATGGATAACATAGCTTAAAAATGGAAATTTATTATTTGATGCATCAGCCTTTGTTTTGCATGTCAAAAAATCTGCTGAGGTTTTGACTAATAGTTATACTACCTCTTCTTGTAGCGTAGGCTTAATGCAGAATAAAGTATAAAATTATAAAGTACGAGGGAACTGAATTCTGCAGTCTTCACTTTCCTGTAGTTTATTGTTGTTCAATAACGTGCAGTGTTAATGAAATCTGAAAGGATATCCTTGTGCTCTCTTTCCCATGGAAAACAAAGTTTAATACCATTGATACTTACCCAGTGTCTGTTGTGAAGACACGCCTTTTCTGACATAAAATAGAGCGCATGCTAAGTTATTGCTTGAATCACGCATTACGCATGTTCTTCCCTGGTACAGATTTCCGTATGATACTGTATGTCTAATTTAGCAGAGAAGATCTGAGTTGACTTTTGCCACAAGTCAATAATACTCATTTCCAATCCCATGAAAAGCTTTAATGGAGTCACTTTTATCAACTGCCTGTAAGGTCTCTGTAGACTCCCAAGTGATTTTGCAAAAGTATATTTGCACAATTACAATCATTAGTAAAAGCAAACTATTATGTCTTCCTTTACTAGCTTCTCAGCCAGAAGCAGCTGATAAAACCAGCTTTTTACTAGTGCTGTTCCCTTTGAGCACACGGTTTTGCTCAGCTTTGACTATGTCATTCGAGGCTGCAACGACTCTACTAGCAGGGCAGAAAAGCCCTTTTTGAGAAAAGCTGTAGTTTTACTTTCAGGAGTTCTGCGGAGCTCTCTAGCCAGAGAGAGCTGGTTTTGGCCATCTTTTGTGCTCCTGCGATGCAATAGGAATTTTTGGCTCTACTTAACGATGGTTACAGGTGGGAATGAGGCCAGGGAAAAAGGCTTTAAAATAGACACATCTGGAAGTTGCCATAAAGGTTTCCAGAAACTGGAATTCTTAAGCAGAATTTCTTGTGTGTTTGCCCTGGTAGGGTTATGAGAGTATTTTTGTGCCCTTTTTTGTGGATTTCAGACTGGGCTGCGTTTGAAGGTGAGTTCAGTTGATGGTGACGGTGTGACAGTATGACACCAGAGAGCTGGGGTGCTCCCACGACCTCCCTGTCTCTGCTTCAGCCCCTGCTGCTCTCGCTTTCAGCAAAGCAAGTGTTAGAAATATTTCCTCTTGGGCCATACTTTCACCTCAGAAGTAATATCGAACAAAAACTGGGGAGGTGTTTGTGGTGATGGGGCAGAGGGGAGAAGGGATGGACTCCCCAAAATAGCTATAGCGGGAGCCTGTTTGCCTGGAGCAAGTCCAGGCTCGGAGCCAAGGCTGGAAAGGGCTCGCCAGCCCTTGGGAAGATCGCGTGGAGAGCCAGGAGGGCTCTTTGCCTTTTATTTGTTGGAAAATAAAGGAACCCCAAATTGTGTGGGTCAGCGTAAGATTTTATCGTAGCAGACTTTCCTTTTTTGGTATTAAAGTGAATGGCAAGTTAGCAAAATATCTTGGTTTTAACCAAATAAGCAGCAGCCTTCACCAGTTCTTTCCCAGAAGCCATGTTAGCACCGGGAAGATCAGCTGTGTGATCACTGGACGCTTGTGGCCGATCATCGCTTCCTCTCCTTCCCCTTTACCACCTGCTGGCCGCGGGGTGTGAAAACCGGTGGAACGATGCTGCAGCCGCAGGGAGAGGTGTTCGGCAGCATCTGGATGACGGCGTGGCCAGCGGTGACGGCAGAGCCGTTCCTGGCCAGGCACCATTCCACGTCCGCTGTGTATCAGGTGCTGCGGCGTGGGACGGTTCAGCTCGCCGATGCATCCCAAACCTGGCTGCTGCTTTGGGAACAGGAGAAAGCTCAGAGACCGGTTGTGTTTGACTTGCACTAGTACTATTGCCTTGAAACGGCAAGGAAGAGGAAAAACCCGTCGTGGGATGGTTTTCAGGGTGAAGTAGATGCTGAGATGTTGTATGTGTTGGCAAGCCTCAGGTGAGGAGCACGTTTTGGGAATACTCTACAACAGCCACCTTGGTATGGCTGGAGGCGTGTGCTTTGGGGGAGCAAAATTAAGCTTGCCTGAAGTGTTTGCTTTCAGTGGTAGCCTGTCCATTGCAAATCAACACGTGGGCATACGCTGATGGAAGATCGGTACAGAAGAAGGTAGTTTTCAGGGTATTTTTATTGTTTTGTTCTGGTCAATGAACCAGCATGTTATTTTCCCTTGTTTTTTCCAATACAGAAGTCATACGGGGTTTCTGACTTTTGATTTTAACACTGTTTGGAGGAAAAGAAAGAAGCGGGATCTCTCCTCGTTGCAAGGAGTGTAAAATGGAGGAGGAAGGGCCACTTCGACGCAGTGGATCCTAAATTGCGGTTCAGTGTTTCGTGAGCGGTGGTGCTGAAGGGGCTGCGTGGTCTGCAGGTTCAGCTCCCAGCTGACAGCAGCCGGCACGGTCAAGCCCTCCTGGACCGGTGTATTTGAGAGAGGCCAAACCAACATTTTACAGACAGAATTTTTGTGTTGTATGGAAGGCATACGAAGGATATAAAATGAAAGGATATTTAATTTGAGGATAATATATTTAACAATTTTAACAAGGAAAGGATATTTAATTTAAATATGCTGTAACTGCGGTCTAGGTAGTTAGACTTCCTTGGGCGTATTGTTTCCCCAAAGAATCATGTGTAATGCGAATTTCTTGGTTGTCTTTCATTTATTTTCCCAGTGGCTATCCAGGACTGCCAGGTGTGATGCTGGATTTATTCCCGTGGTCTGGCTTGGTGGAGTTCAGCTACAGAAAACAATTTATAGGGAAAACTGCACCTTCTGGTGCAGGTGGGAAGACAGGAATAAGCACTGAGGTCGGCTCGTTTGTCACATCATCCCGCAGTGGTCAGGCATCTGTTTTTAAACTGTAAATTTCAGTCTTTGATCTGTTAGATTAAAATTAGAAAATGTTTTTCCTGCATACAGAGTCTCTTGTGTCTTGCTTGTAGAAGGTCATGATTTAAAAAAAAAAAAATCGGAAGAAAGTTAATATTCAAATACATTGCAGGAGGAGGATGAAAATTGCAAACTTTTCAAACTTTTTTGGCTTAAGATTAGCTTCACCAATGTCGAGGTCACAAATACAAAGCTAGGGTCACTTAAGTAGCCTACCTTCTCTTGTGGTTACTGCTCAGTAGTGTAATTTGGGAAAAAATAGTCTATTTTGCTTTTTCAGTTTTTATTTTTGAAACGAAACTATCATTTTAAATTATAATATTCTGGGTCTTCCTCTTGAGTTCTGCTGCTGATGTATTTTACGTAGCCCTAGGTGATTTCGGTAGCTGCTCTGAGGGATATGCTTGATGATCCTTATGTTGTTAAAATCAGTTAGCTGGAGATCCAGCTGTTCTTGGCGCAGGTACCGGTGCTGTGCTGAGCTTGCTGCTGGGACTGCAGGATTTTATTTCAAAAGTTGTGTTCAGTTTTTAACATTTTAGTTATTGACATACTGATGATACTGTATTTCCATTAAAACTACTGGATGCAAAGCCAAAATTAAAATAGCTCTAACATTAACGTAATAGTAGATAACTAGCTTAATAGAAATGACTAGTCATTTATTTCTGTTTGGTAAGAAATTGAATCTAATGAATTTTAAAATACTGATTCACCATGTCACCTAAATGTAATTTTGCCTCCCCCTTCATATTTATGTATTTATTCAGTAAGTTGTTGACTGTAAGTCTAGAAATACATTTGAAAAAATACGTTCTGGTAATTGCAACCTCAGACCTTCAAACGATGCTTTTTCAAACGTATCCAAGAATAGAAAGTCAGCCTCCAAAAATAAGTGAAACCCGACATACATTGCCATGGTTTTCAGTGTCTGAAATGGTGGATTTCTCTTGGAGGAGCAGAGGTGCAGCAGCTATTTTGAGAAGGGAAGAAGACCTGGAGCAGGACGAAATGAATGCAGAGCTGCTATGCGAAGGCTCGTTTGAAAAGTAAGACCTGCTGAGTGTGCTCTCTGCTTCGAGTGTGTCGTCTGGATGATTTATTAGAGCCTGCAAATTCATGCTAAAGAAGAGGAGGAAAACTAAGCAGCTAGAAAGGGATAACACAGTCATTAAACATTTTAGTAGAGAAATGCATTGTTTTGGGATTCTTTGAAAATGTAGTGAAAGCTGTTGTCACTTCTGAGCCACGTTAGATGAGAGCTGCTTTGCTTAGATGCACATGTAGTGTAGGTCAGGCTTATTCCAGACTCTCACCTACTTTTATTAATCCATATGGTGGTGCAGCTTTGATACAAAAAAATGTTGCTGTGTGTTCAAGGCTTTTGACCCCAAACCTTGACCCATCGGGAAACGTAGGGCGTTCCCATGAAGTTGTACTTTAGGCTCTCTCGTGCAAACCAAAGGTGCTGGGTTTCTGCTGCCTTCCAGCATCGCTCCACCATTTCCTGAGCTCTTGCTTGCTTGTTTTGTGTCGTTTTTGCCATTCCCTGTCTCCTTGTTTTCCAGTACCACCAGCGTGCTGGAAGCAATTTCCCTGCCCGTCAGCATCGGACGAGCGCTTATCCCTCCTCCGCGCGACGTGCGTGGGGCTGAGGTGGTTGGTTCGCAGCTCTGGTATGGCACGTCCCCGGGCAGCACAAGAAATAACGCGATTGTAGCAAATCCCCTGAAAATTTGTGCTCGATAGAAGATATCCCTGAGGGACCAGCGGGGAGCTGGATGGACGCCTAGGGCTGCGAATGTGTAGACTTGGAGCTCTCCAGGGCACTGTCTGCACGACAGAACCCAGCAGTTTTGCAACCGTCTGCTCTTCTGCTGTGTCCGCAACGAGGAGCTGGTCGGGGTTTTTGCCACTGCTGCTAGGAGATGGCATTTCATTTTAATACTGGAAACTGATTCACGGCCTTTTTGGGATTCTTGCTCTGAAATAAAGGTTAGAGCCAGTGTTAGCATTGGGCCCTAAGTTTGATGGCCTGTCCAAAAATATATTTAAAATATTAAAACCTTGCTATATAAGTCTGCGGGCTGGCGGTGTGGCTAGCTGCAGATCCTGCAAAGGCCGGTATGTGAAGCTGGCGTACAGCCATACCCATGCTGGTGAAGATTGTCAACTTGTGGCCTTGCTTTGATGCAGAAAGAAAAAGACATTCTTTTCTTTTTTTGCCTTTTGGTGGGCAGAAAATAACTTGCTTTCTTACAGAGCTAGCAGGAATTTATATCTACCTGACTTAGTTATTCAAAATCTTGGAAGATGCTGAGCCCCTGTGGGCAAAGGAAGGGGAGGAAAAAGATGTAGAAATATAATGGAGAAAGCGGATAAAGTGGCCATTTACTGCTTTGGTTTTGATGAGAGCAGGAGCAAATGCTCAAGAATGGCAGCTCACCAGTTCATCACCAGTTCATCCTGATGCCACGATGGAAGAGCAGGATCTGATCAAACTCTTTGCCTCTTTTTTTTTTTAAATTTTTTTTTTTATTTAACCTTCCTGTTGCTAACCCGTCGGAGCGGAGATGCTGCTGTCCTCTGAGCATCATGTTTGGTGCAGGTACACTGTCAGGGCTTTGAATCGTCCTTTTCATTTTATCCCTGAACAATGCCGAATGCAGAGTGGTCTTGATCCGAGATTCCTGCGTGTCGCCAAATAAAGAAATTAAAGCATTAAAACATACAAAGTACACCTTCGGCTGTCGTTGCGGGTACTAGACCTATTTTGAGTATTACTGCAGAGGAGTTGTGAAGCATTCCAAGCTACTCATTCTAAACCTCGATTTTCTAGTAATAGACTTAAAAATCTTATTGTGTAGTTGAGTTAGTGACTGAGTCTTCACTTTATAATCTCTTTATAAAAATGTATGCACATTAACAGGACGTATTTAATAGACACACTGCCTAGATGAAAGGGCGCTTTGTGGAAGGAGGCTTTTGTGCGTTTCTGGATCTCTCAGCAATTCCTGCGGAGCTTCCCAAGTCTGGCTGACACCGAGCGACAGAGGAAAAGACCTTCTCGCTTTCAGCTTGAATGGAGAATAATGGGGAGAGAGATGGGAGTGGGGGAGGAAACCCCGCTCCCCGACGCGGGGCGATTGGTATGGGCACTCACCAGCCGAGCATTTAACACGTTTAGTTCTTCCTACCCCCAGCTGGGGCTTTGCATTTGCAATGAGCTCTGCGCTACCCTGGCAGCACAAGTGGGTCTGCGTCAACAATAGCGGCTTCCCAGCCCGGGGAAATGGAGACAACTTTTCTCAGCCCAGGTAGTCCCTTTATTTCTGGTTTGGTCCACAGATCAGGTTTGTCTGTTATGGCCACTTACCAGAATAGCTTTTTTTTTTTTTTTAAATTGAGATCTGATGTTATCTATCTGCGTCTGTTTAATCCCTCAGCGGGATTTCGGCTTTTTTTTTTTGTCTGTGGTACACCACAGATTCTTGGCGAGAAAAAGGTTTTCTTTCTCAAAAAATAAGGCTGCAAGGTCACGGATATAGTCAGTTTGACCTGGCAAACGTCTTCATGAGAACAAGAATCTAGTGGACAACTAATTAAGTTTCCACTAGCAAAAAGAGCTAAACTGCAACAAAAAAAATCCTGATAAATTTCTCTGATAAAGACATTTCCTTTTGCAGTTGCTGGTAATTCATGTGCTCTGTGGGGTTACAAGCAGAGAGAGCTTCACCTTAGTCCTGTTGCAAGGACCCCAGAAAACTTACTCCAGTTTGGAAAGATCTGAGTGAAGATTCACACAGAAGATTTAAAAAAAAAAAAAAAGGGAAAAAAAAGGCACCATACGCTTTTAATTAGGATGATAAAGCTGGACAGATGTGATTGGGGTCCTTTGGAGTAGGGCTTCTAATTTGGTCGGATGGTCTGTCCCTGGTGGGAAAGGTAGGTGTAACTCTGTGTATTGAGCTATTTCGTGCTGGTTGCTGTGCAAATGCTGCTCACGTATTTCTAAGAAAACAGCCAGATGAGGATGAGCCAGGGGCTGCTGGTGGTTGGGTACCTCCAAAGAGATGTGTGTTGATAGCAGTAACTCTTGTGGTGTACCTCACCTCTGCTTCTTGCCTTGGACCCCAGCCACCTGTTTTCATCCGATTCCTCGTATTTGCCGATGGTTTTTGAGCTGCGGTCGCAGCTGAAGACTCCATCACGTCAAGAAAGAGCAAAAGCAGGTCTGTGTCTGGCTTGAGTTGAGTGTCTGCAGGTTCCCCCAAAGGGTAAAGCAGTTGGTTGTGCAGTTGGGAGCAAAAGCTGAGGACTGGGTTACACCCAGGTACCTTCAAAAAGATATGACGGTATTAAATTGGAAAATGTTGCAAGAGGAACATGCGTGGCCAAAGTTAAAGTGAATCGGGGGTGAAAGGCAGTGGGCTGGGCTCTCTCCATGTTCCTGTATGACTTGAAAGCACTCCTTGTCTTAGGACAAACCGAGATATTACGTGTTGGCGTCATTGCTGTGATTGAGAATTTCTTCTTAAGAATTGAAAAAAGCTTTTTGAGTCAAATCACTCAACACCTTTTTGCCAGCAGCCCCAGCACAAGCACGTAGCATTTCTCTGTATAAAACCAAAACGAACAACCAGCCTGTTAATTTTTGATGAGGGCATAATCCCTTCCCAGGTGTGCTTCTAAACTGATGCATTTCAGGTGCCACTCACTCTTCTTGATCTCCTCTTCCAAAGAAAAGATCTCACAGAAGTGATAGTTACCTCCAAAATCATCGATTTAGTTCTTTCTCTAACATGAGGGTATCTGTCGTTCCCTCTTAGCCCCTCATTTAACTCTGTGTTTAACATAGTGCGTTATGTGGGTATATGTGGAACCTTATGGCATCTGTTTCTCTCTCCCTATTTTTTCATCCAAACAGAAGAAAATCTGGCAGTGGACTAATGCGTCCCTAAGTCATTGACTAATTTTTTTTTTTTTTTTTAAATTACCTTATTTACCACCCATCTTAAGGATAAAAGCTTCCTAGCTCATGAGCTTCCCCATGTTTTTTAGTTTTGAGTACTGGTCTTGCTTCCTTAGGTAGAATGAACCTGGAATTTCTAAGAGCATGTGATTGTACTGTGTTAATTAAAAAAGAAATGAGTTGTGTCCTGCAGGGCTCAGAAACGGGAGATGGCAGCACCGATTGCTGGACTCAGAAATTAGCCATTCCCCCAATAATGTGGATACAGATAAATGGGTAGTTTTCTACCATCGAGTGTCCCTGCTCCACGTTTCTCCTGATTACAGTTCCTCGAAACCATGCCATTATTAAAATGATCAGTCGGATTGAGATTGATCTCATAGATAAGAACTGTATGTTGCCAGGCAGTGTGAAAGTTTTTAGTTCAGAACTTGTGGGAATTAAGTCATTTCAGATTAATATTGGCAGGAACTTCGTCAGGAGCACAGAGCAGGGAGTTCCCAGCAACCACCCGAGTAGTCGACTTTGTTTTAGCCCATTGCATGTGGGCTCAGGGTAAAGGTTCATGTTAACATCTTGCTACTTTCAGATGCATAAACAAAAATACATGCTGCGGCACTGCAAATCGCCCCTTTCACTCGGCTTTCCATGCAGGTGGGCTCGTGGCACAAATGCGATGTTACCTGTAACCTCAAGCAGCTGGTTGGAATTTGTCATGTTTGTGAATTTGGTGTCTTTCATAATGTTGTTTGTGGCTTTACCAGTCAAGTGCAACTCTTTTGTAATGATGACATTCAGCAAGCTTTGAACTGCTTTTGCAAAAGCAAGAGGTAATTGAGATTGTTGGTTTCTAAAAGGAGGTATTTGGAGTAGATAAAGCACCTGAAACTTCTGTGGTTTGATAGCAATCCCCTGTATAATTATCTAACACTTTTCTATCTTACTTGCTTAGTGAAATACGTAGAGAAACCCACATAGTGCATGCTGTACAGTAGTACTGCAAACTGTAAAAAGCATACATGTTCTGAAAGCTAGAGATTTTTTTTTTTAAAACTTTTTTTCATTAATTTCATTGTATATTTGCTGCAGGTTTTGTATTCTTCACATTTGATCTTTAGTTTCTTTAGGGGAGAGTTAGTTGAACATTGAATTGAAAATCAGGTTCCTGGTTTGTCAGATGAAGATTTCTCATGAAGAATAATATATTTTTTTTAAGCTACTGCATGCTTTGCAGACTGGGATAACAAGTATTCTTTTTTTTTATCAGAAAAAAACCCCAGTATTATTGTTATTATAATTTTATTTTTGGTGACTAAAAACTGAAACAGGAAATGACCCGAGACACAGTTTCCATGACACCCTCTCACTTGAATCCAGTTTTCAAGAAGATGAAAGGCCAAAGCAGTCTTTTGATAGTGAGCAGCTAATTGGGTGGCTGATAGAGGCAGGTTTTTCTATGTGAAAAAAATAAAGGAGAAAAGAAGTGTGGAACAGCTGTGTTTTGGTACATATGTATAATCCCAGATAAAACTCTCCAAGGACAGGAAAATATAGTGGTGCCTTAGTGAAAGGAAAATTAAGTATCTTTGAAAGCATAAATGTGGCTTTTTGGGGGTAGGTTGTGTTTAAAATAAAAATCTACTGGAACGAAGGTGTTAATAAATAATGGGATTTGTGAAATCGGAACAGAACGTCTTGCTCCGTGCAAAATGCGGTGTTGGTTTTTCTTTCTGTCTAGGCAAGTCCCAAGAAAATGGCAACGTGCTCAGCTTTTTTTGCTGTTTCCTTTGCTCAGGGTGTTCCTACCCAGAAAGACGCGTGGTTGGAGCAGCGTGCAGCCAGGTCTGCTGTTACTGCAGCTCATCTAAGGGCAGTTCATGGAATTCTCATTTTTGATCGTTGCTTTTGCTTCTCCCCTAATCGTGTGTGTTAAAAATGTCACAGTGCAAAAGTACAATGTAGAAATGTGTCTTTTTTGGTTGAATATAGATTTAAATCTGAGAAGTCTCTTCTGCTGATAATGGGGATGCTGATCTGGGTGTCAACGTACGTGTAATCTCTGCGGTGAATAATAACCTTCTAAGACACGGCAAAGATGGTAAATACCTAAAATAAAGTGAAATACTTAGCACAAGGACTTTTTTTTTTGATAAATAGTTCAAATCTCATGTGATAAAGCAGATTAAATGCTAGATAATCAGACAGTTTTAAATGAAGTTTGTTTTACTTTCTGGGACTTGGTGCAATATGAAGTGAGTGCAGGTTCCCTGTATCCATATAACTGGATACAAAAAGAGAGTACAGATCATACAGTCCTGCCTTGTTCGTTTTCCCCTCTACTGTCCCACTTAGTTTGGGAACTCCAGGTGTTTGAACAAATCATTTCTCCTCCAAAAGTGGGTGTTTTAAGTTGATAAACTTATGAGCCTGTTACTAATTGGTGTCTGGCGCCTATTTTTGATTTGAGGGACAAGTCCTGAAGGAATCCTAATGAGTTGTAGAACGAGATGTGACTGATGAGGGTGCAGTTTCGAAGTAAAGTGGTAGCGTTTGCTTCTGCTACAGCATCTGTAGGTGTTACAGTGCTGTTGTATTTTGTATCTCTTAAAACATAGGCAGTGCGCTACAATTGATGATTTTTTTGGTTTATAAACTGTTCGTAAAATTGTCCTATCCAGATACTGAAGTGAGAAACTAGGTTTTAAAAGTTCTTGTTTTAATTTCATGAAAATAGAAGGTGCAAAGTGCATCTTAACTCTTAACTTGCCATCATATTGAATATAGTTTCAGATTTCCTCCAGCGAAGTAGGGAGCAAGTCACTTTGAGATCGGGTTCAGACACAGATTGTGGTCAGATGCAGTGGCAGATGACGGCACATCCGACCTCGTGCCTGGCTGCTGTGCAAGGAGGATGCCCTTTTCTGGGCACGTGCTCCTGCATATCAGGCCTAGGGTTGCAGAGCAAGCTCGTGAGAACTCGCTTTATTTTCAGCGAGGATCTGTCAAACTGGCTCATCCTACAGCCTAGTGGTTTAGTTCTAATAGCAAACCATGTACTCAGGAGGGTTACAAACGCGGTTGAGCTGATCCTGCTTGTTGAGAGGAAGAGGGTCTTGGTTGCTCCTCCACTGCCATCAGGCCCATGGTCCATCTCTTGGGCTCTCTGAGCTGGCTGCACCCACCCGTGGGGTAAAACATGACTCCCTTTCCCCCACCCGGAGATTAGCCTGGGCTATCCTGAACGGTTGGATGGCTTTTCATGGCTTGCTCCTTCTTCAGTAGGTGTCTCTCTGTCCAGATGGAGAAGATAATTGTCTTATCTAATGTGTTTCTTGCTGCTGTGTGTGGGTTACACTTGTTTTCCCATGAAGTTTTGAATACCTGGAAGGGAAAGTTGTTGTAGGAACGTTTTGAGGTCACTGTTGTCTTGGGACCTTGTGTGCTCTCCATGGCCGTGTGGTACCCTGTTGGTCCTGGAAGTGTTTCCAGCTGGTTAGTGCTATTTCCACACATTGTTTTCTCTTAACTTTTTGTGCAGAATATGCCATCTAGGTGGGCATACTTCAGACTAAGTGAAGTAGTCTGGTTTTTATCTTCTGAATATCAAAGTGAGCCTTTTTTGAATGCAGGAGGTTAGGATCTCACCAATGAAAGCCATGTAAGCCAACCAGTTGCTAGTCTTTCACAAAGAGTTGGTGAAAGGAATGGTGAAAAAAATGCTTCGTGAACCTAAAAATCTGCTGCACCATCGGTAAACAACCAACAGGAGATGGGTCTGGAAGAATTTGGCACAGCTCTGGCTGATTGATGTAAGACCTTTTCACTACGCCATCATGCGCTCCTAACTTCTGCAACGGTAAGGCAGCAGCTTACTGTCTGAAAGGGCTGCTTCAACACGAATAAATAAAACCCCCTAAAACCTTGACGGCTAGCGTGGGGCAGCTCCTCTGCCTTCTCAGATGAAGATCTTATAAGGCAACAGCTGTGGTCCCGCTGCCAGTTTTCTTCTGCAGACTAAGCCTGGGGGACTGCTCGTTAGCTCCCCGCCTGCCTGCGGGAGAGGAGCATGTAAAATTAATGCACGAAGAAAGGGCCGCTGTCTGACACTGCGGGAATGCAGGTGGGCTGGAGCGATGCGCAGGAATTAAACTAACGTGCTAATCGTGCTCCTCGCAGGAGGCTGGCTGCGCTGTGCAATTTCAGTATTTTCTGGTATAATAATCCCGGTGGGTTTTCCCCAACTCTTTCCAGCTCTCTTTGCTGATAAGAGCTTTTAATGTTGTGGTTTACGTGAGAATTTTGGTGACTATTTTGTGAGAATTTTGAGAAAGAGATTGGTGTTCCCTGCCTTCAGAAATTGGAAAGTCTTTCTTCATGAGCACAGCGTGGCGTTTGCTGCTACTCCTGTGTGAGGGTGCAGTGTCAAGAGTGTCATTTCCCAGGAACAGTGTCTGCAGCTGGCAGAAATTTCTGTGCACTTCGAAATTTTGAAATCCAATCTTGTGCCTGTGCTGTCAGTACGGAGCTTTCTTATGGCACTCCTTTATTTTTCTTCAAAGGCTAAAATTTTAATACTGATCCCAGAGTATATAGACAAGTATTTTGCTCAGAAAATAGTCATTACATGTGTGTTGTGAGAGGCTGAAATGAAATAAAGCCGATCTGCTGTTGTACGTGGGAGGCAGAGGGTGGCGTGTTCCCGTGCAGCTGTGACAGTCCTGCGGGTCCTGCCGCCCCGGGGGATCATCCCTCTTCCCCTGTCCCTGTCTTGTAACCAACCTGTTTTATCTGAGATTAAATGAAATCAACCTGAAAACGAAAAATGGTAGCAAGATGTTCCAGAAGCAGCAATTTAATTATAATTTTGAAATTCAGTGCTAAAGAAAACGAGTATTTCATACAGATGCTGTTGCCAGAGCCCTGCTAAAATGCATTTATTCTCATGAGTACTTTATCTGGAAAATTTTTAGCAGGCAGGAAATATGGGCTCTTTTTTGCACCTTTTCTAACGTTTTTCTGCAGAACAGGTGAAACAATAACTGCTTAATAAGGGTGTTTTTCTGAAATGCAGCTATTCAGGAGGCTATAAAACAAATAAGTTGGAGACTAAGCAAAACACGGTTTAGCTACAGGGAAGATAAAGTTGAGAGAAAAAATGGGAACCCAGGTCTCTTTTTCACTAGTACTGGTCTACAGCACTGCCTACATCATGTGTAAATGCCTCG
The DNA here is from genome assembly GCA_013400755.1 of Pelecanoides urinatrix. Lineage (NCBI taxonomy): Eukaryota > Metazoa > Chordata > Aves > Procellariiformes > Procellariidae > Pelecanoides > Pelecanoides urinatrix. The sequence continues at coordinate 529,846 of VZTQ01006195.1, read as the reverse complement.
AGGGGGTTGCAAACGTGATTTATTTCCATTGAGAGGGTCTTGTATGCTTCCAGCGAAGCACAAAGCAATGAGTAAATAAGCATTAGACTTAAGAACTGCCTGATGAACTGTATATTTTGTCAGCTGTACCACTTGGTAAGTATTGTTTTTAGCAGTCATCTTTCGTGCCATGTGCTGTGTGATGATTTCTGAATTTCTGCATGTCCAGCGGCATTATGCTGGTTTCGGGAAGTGGGATTGCACTGTGCCACCCCTCTTGCATGCCCCCGCATCTCTTCATGTAGCAAATGCGGTGTGGAACCTACCACTTTCCACAATGCTGGCAGCTCAGTGATAGTTGTTGAGTGATTACTACTGGATATACAGTGGTCTGTTCTGTATTGAACGCTTGACATCCCTCAAGCACTAACAACGTCGGTACGTACCGTGCGGGTTTGATGTTGCAGCTGAAGAACTTCAGAGGTTCCTTCCTTGGCTCTTTGCCCCATCTCTCCGCTGAGGTTTGTCTCGCCGATGGTCGTGTTAGTGCAACTATTTGTGGGGCTGTAGTGTGAACTGGATCCTTGAAATGAATCCCTGGGATTGCAGGGGTTCAGCACAGCCCCAGCAAACAGTGGTGCCGGCATAGCGAAAGTGCTAAGGTGGATATTTCTTAAGGCAGATTTGCTGCTTATGCCTGTGTATACACTGTTTGAGGTAAAGAATAATTGTGTTTTAAACCTTGCCAGTTTTAAAGGCGGGTGATCATTGTATGCCAATCTTAAAGAATTAGTCCTTCAGAGGCTCGTTCTCACTTGCTTTGGTGTGAAAAGGGCATTGCCAAGAGGTGCCTCCTTGCCCTGCTGCTGCTGGAGCAGCTGCCTGAGCTGCTGGGATTGAAGTGCAGCAATAATCATTGAGTGGGACTGGTTATACGAGAGTGAAGCATGTACAGTGACAAGACAGATCTAAAATTAAAATTGTTATTTAACTCTTTGTGTTCACAAAACACGAATTGGGGGGGTTTGCTTATTAGCATTTAATACACAGAGAGATGTAAAAAGACCCTTAAGCCTGATAGCAGAGATTTATTTGTGCCCAAAACTTGTGTTTCTGAAAAGTAATCCTTAAATCTGGTGGCATTTTGATTGACTCTGGTCTGCAGAGGTAAAGGAGAACCTTTTCAGTACTTAAAGGGGGCTTATAAGAAAGATGGGGAGAAACTTTTTAGCAGGGCCTATTGCGACAGGACAAGGGGGAATGGTTTTAAACTAAAAGAGGGCAGATTTAGACTAGATATAAGGAAGAAATTTTTTACAATAAGGGTGGTGAAACACTGGCAGAGGTTGCCCAGAGAGGAGGTGGATGCCCCATCCTTGGGAACATTCAAGGTCAGGGTGGACGGGGCTCTGAGCAACCTGGTCTAGTTGAAGATGTCCCTGCCCATGGCAGGGGGTTGGACTAGACGGCCTTTAAAGGTCCCTCCCAACCCCAAGTATTCTATGATTCTGTGAGAACACTGCGGAAACCTAACCAGGGCTTGGGGTCAGTTCTGGTTAGTGCTGATGGTAGAAGAGGCAGGTTGCTTCAAAAGAGAGAGCTGCCACCCATCAAATATATCTGAGACTCAAAGCTGTTACAAGCAGCTGGAAGGTCCTCTTCAAACTTGTGTTTGTTGCAAAAGCCTACCATGGCCAAGGTTAGTGCGTGCCTTCTCTCCTCTGAGAGATGGCATAAATGCTCAGAACACTTCGTTTTGTTTTTTTTTTAACTGATATATATGTTTACATTAGGGCTTTGTCAGCGTTTGATTCTTGCGGAGTTGGGGTTTTTTGTGTTGTTCTGTTTGGTTTGGGTTTTTATTTTTCCTCCATCCATCTTTCAGGTCTGTTTTGGTGCTTGAACAGGACATGCCAAACTCTTGAAGTAAACTAACTTTGCAAGTTGTAAACTTAAAATGGCATTGATGCTGTGGAAACGGCTCGTCCTATTTTGTCCACTCTTTCAGCAAGAAACACGTAAAAAAACTAATTCAGGAACCTTCTTTCCACCAGTTTCTTCAACACTTTATGCATTTGATAGCTTTATTGTATGTGTCTCCTATGTTTCAGGGGTCTTTTGTTTTTTTTAAGCGAGAGGAGCATTGAAATTTCCCCTATAAAATGACAGATTAGAGCAGGGGGCAGGTGTTACAGCTGAAATTACCTTTTTAATTATCCAGATTAAAGATGATTGTATCTCTTTGCAAATAAAACACAAGGATACAATAGGTCGTTCAAGTTATGGCTTCTTTTTTCATTGCTTTGCAGGGGGCTGCATTTTCCTGATAACTTTTGGGGGACTGAGCAAGGAGGGGTGTGTAGAGTGACGTGATAGAAGGTTAGGGAGGGTAGGAGGAAGGTATGTATTTCATTTTGGTTTGGAAAAAAGGGTCTCTGTATTGTTAGTACTCCAGGATCAAGCAACTAAACCTTCCCAAACCCTGTAGAGCTGACAAACCAAACCAGACCAGGACACCATCTGGAAATGATTCTCTGCTTCATTCTCCATTTTGCTGGTATAATGAAATAAAAAAAAATTCCAAGTCCTTGTAATTGTTAAATTTTGTCATGCAAATGCGTTCTAGACTTTGAAAAGGATTGTAAAGGTTTCGCTCTGATTTTCATGCTTTGAAGAAAACCTCTGTGTCCTTGCTGCTTTGGTTGAATAGAGGAGCAGCTTGCAGCAAGACATCAGCTTTTGAAATCGCTTTTATATGAGTAATAGCTCGTGGTTGTGAATAGGTGGAAATTAGATGCAAATAAATGAAAAAAACCTGAGTTAACATAAGCAACTAGTGATTGCTATGTTTATCGAATAGAATGGCGTGGTAAATTGTTTTAAAATTCTGTAATTATCATTCATGTTCAGATGATACACTCGGATATTTCTTGGCTGTCTGCTATATACTCGGGGAGGATTTGGTTAGCATTCCACTTTTTTGTAGTTTGATGCGAAGGTCACCACCTTGTAATTCTTAACATGTGGAACAGAGTGCATACTGCGGTACGTTTTCTGTCTGGATAATTTATGTTTTTATTAGATAATGCTCGTACTGGAAACGTCACTTTGTGGATGAGAGTGGAAGCACAGCGGAGGAGCCAAGTCTGGCGCATGGGGGCGAGGGAAGCCAGGGATGTCGCCTGGAAATGTGGAAGACACAGGTGTGATTGGTGGCGTTTACTTTGGTGATATTGTTATAATTGCTACATCATAACTTTTACTTTTAAAAAAAAAATATATATATAGTGTAAAATGTAAATCCTCTACCATAAGATATGGCTGCTTCGTGTTGCCACTTACTCATTCATTTGCAAGTGTAGGGAGAAACAGGAGCACACCATATTGTTTAAAACCCTGATTTGATGTGTTATGAGACACTAGAGAAAGGACTTCGCCTTGAGTGGAGATAGGGCTTTCAGAATTTTCAGAAGGTTTAATTTTTCTTTTTAAGAAATTTGATACTCTGTGACTTCTTCCTAACCCTGAAATTCGTGCCGTTACTTCGTCTTACTGTGCTTTATCATATCTATTTTAGGATGGATGTCACTTTTGGGAATCTTTTGAACTCTTACATTGTCTGATGCTTTTGATTTTGTAACCTTAGCCTTGTGTTTGTATCCTTGTTATATTTAAGAGTGAAAAGACATAGAAAAAATTAAAGTCAAGCTGGGGAGGCGAGACAGAAGTGTGAAGCTGTTTCCAGCGTAGGTCTGTTGGCTCCCAGTGTCTCTGTGTAGCGAAAAATGTGTTGTGAAAAGACAGACTTAAATTGTGTCATGGAAAGCTTTTGGAGATTAAAATACAGACTGCATGCTGAAACAGGGGTCTAAAGTTAATTTGCAGGTATAAGCAATTTATTAAAGTTAAAATTTATTCATTAATTTGTTGAGATAAATTATCGGTATCAGAATAATGAAAAATTTCCCGTCCAATAAATCTTCCCCCCCGCCGCTTTCTGACTGTCAAATACTGATACCAGTGTAGTAGTAACTGCGTTTGACAACAGACTGTTTATTCCCTGAGTAGCATTAACCTACCTCAATTCGGTCTACATTCAAAGTAACGTTAATGCCTTTCTTTCTCCTTGGTGTCTGAATTCGCTAATCCTGATACCAAAGTGGATTACAGTGTCATTTCCGCGTGTTCAGACGGATGTGCAACACACAGATAATTGCACAGAAAAGCAAAAGAAAGGGAATTTATTTAGGTTGCCGAGCTGGAGGTGGTCTCTGTACAGCTTTAAATCCTTAATTCAGTTTCAGGTTTGCCAGGCAGTCCTGTTGGGCTCGTGCGCCGAATGAGGCTCGGCAAGCTTGTGGCCTTGCTTCGTGCTCAGTTTTAACATCGGAAGCTGTGCTCCACCAGAGTAATGTCTTGATGCCTGTTCGGCACAATTCCTCATGTATTCATAAAGAGTGGAATTACTATATAATGCTTTAAAGGAATTACAGTTTTTAGTAAAATACCATTTTTTTTTCTAATGCAACAGCATGTAGCAAATACAGGCTTTTCATTGATATCTGTATTTCTGAATTTGATAAAATGTAACAAATGAAAGCTTGGATGATTTACTGAAAATGAAATAAAAACTATTTGAAGCTGATACCAAACATTTTAGTTTGAAAACCCCTTTGACTGGTAAATAGTTTGTGTACTGAAGCATCCCCAAAAATTAAATATGAATGAATGGTAGGAAATCTTGCAGTACTATGAAACGTTGAGATTTTATAATTTCAAGTGCAAATGTCTGCCTAGGGATTGTTGATTATTTTTAATGAAGACGATGCTGTACACATGATCAGCACGAGAACTTCTTAAATAAGAGGGTTCATGTAAGTAGTATCTTCTGAAGGAAATCACAGCAGAGATTTATTTTGAGTAAATGAGCAGCCTTTTCTCCAGAGGTTCCAAAATACTTTATTTAGACAAAGTTAAACATGATTTGAGATTAAAAAAAAGGTCAAATAATTCTCTTCTGTTTTGAAACAGAAATTCTTTTAATTGTGTTCGTTTACCAGGAGCAGTGGAGCTCGCTTCATAGTTTGTAAATGTTTTGTGAAAAAGCAGCTTGTAATAATATTTACAGAAGGAATGAGAAATAGTAATTGCCTCTGTCATTGTTTTAATTTTAACAATGTGTGTAGGCATGAGTCCTTTTTGATCTTTTTAATAGGTACAACCCAACTGGCAATGACATCACGTCATAAAAGGAATTAATACTACCATTATAAATTTCCTGGGTTGTTTTATTCTGAAAAGTTGGTTCCCTCCAGTTTAAATTCCTTTTTTACAGTGGAAATGTGCTCCCAAATGCTGTTGTGTGCTCCGTTCGTCCTGTCCTCGCAGTGTTACGCTATGTTGACCATAAATTACAGGATTGTGTGGATGCGCAGGGTCCCAGGACTGTGCCTGTAGGTTTGTAGCAATTATCTTACGTGTTTTCTATATGTTTTTTTAAGTTGCAAAACAGAAATCTGATGTCAGTCAGTTCTAGATTTTAGTTCTCTCCTCTACAGCTGGGACAGTGCAGTTCTCAGTCCAGGCTGCTCTCTGTCTCTGGGCTTGGAAGGTTGCGTCGGGGGTAAAACCAACTCAAAACAGAGGAAAAACCTGTCTTCAAAAAAAAAAAATCTTCAAAAACCACTAGGCTGTTTCTAAACATCCTGAAAGCTGTTCTCTTTGTCCTCTTTCTTTGAGCTTTGCTTTGCAGCTCTTCTGCACTGTGATTTTTCTTGCTTGCTTTCCTATATTTTTCAGTAATAACATTGGCCACATTAAAAGTCCAGTCTGTTGAGAAATGCGCAGTTTTTCCAGACAGAGTTGGAGGCTCGGGTGATAATCGTATGACAAGATTGCATACTGATACAGTCCCTTAAAAAATTGAACTTTTTCTAAACAACCAGAAATAAACTTCTACCTTAACTAGTGTGGAATGACTGTACAGTCTTGGCAGTCGAGGATAGCTAGGTTAAAGTGGTTGATGGGGTGTACGTTTTCCTGCATCTCTGGGAGTGTAAAAGGATATTTCGGATGAGGATGATCACGAACTCGTTATTTCATGACTAGGTACGGTAACGATGCTCTGTTTAAAAGACGTATAGATGAGGTGCTCAAGGACATGGTTTAGTAGGCATAGGGGGTGTTGGGTTGATGGTTGGACTCGATGACCTTAGAGGTCTTTTCCAACCTTAATGATTCTATGATTCTATGATTCTATAATTAGTGATCTGCATGTGAAGGTACTTCCACAGTTTTGGCCCTTCAACCTTGTGCTTTTCCATCCTGACTGCCAAAACCGGCGAGTTACAAAAGGTGACTCCTTGCAGCAGGTTATTGAGCAGAGTCCCTTTGGATAGTGGATGGTTTATTTCCCTGTTTTGACAAATGATTAAGTCTAACATTAAGGGTACTTGTCTGCAGAGCGGTGGTGGTGGGAGGGCATGGGAGAGCCGCCTCTGCAGCATCTTCTGGAGCTTCTTTGGCTCTTCTCTCCCCCCCCAGAGTTGAGTTACACCGCTCTGCTGACACCTGGCTGGATCACATTAAACTCATTAAATCCTTTGTTGTCATGTTTGTTTTTTAATAATCTGCAGAAGCGGATGAATATTCAGTTAAAAAATTCCAGGTTTTCTTAGAAAAAGAACATGCTTTCTTCTCTTCTGGTAGTCTCTTAAACAAAATAGAAAACAAAACAGAAAAAAACCCACAAAACCCTTGCTCCTTTTCTCAGCGTTTTCACAAAGAAAGTGAGCTTTAGAAACAAATAAGAGTATTTTCAAAGGGCCAAAGGAGCACAGTTATTGAGTATTATCATACCTTTAAGATTAGAGGAGGAATTCAGGAAATGGAGAACAGGTGATGCCACTCAATCTACAGCATGTGTGTCTGCAAACTCAAGTATAAATTAGATGAATTAGTCTTTATACATCTTTTAAAATAATTATATCCCTTTTCAATGAGTGAAGAGGAATCACGCTGAGAAATAAATATTTGATTTACCTTCAATACCTATATAATATTTTTGTTAAATAATATGTGTGCATGTATTTGGTGCTCTCATCAAATGATCAATCTTCATTATCCTATAGTGAGTATATGTTGCAAAGCCTTCTTAAAAACGAGGTTACAGAAGCTCATAGTAGCGCGGGTTTGCTGGAGCTGGAAGTAGCGTGTTTCTTTCCTGAAAACTCCGGGGTGAACAGTGGGAAATCTGGGACAGCCCCAGCAGAAACCCCCTCCTGCAGTGGCTCTGAGGATGTACGGCTTTCATGTGAAACCACAGGAATCTGACCACACGGCGAAGAGTATCCCATACGTTGGAATAGCCGCAAAAAGATATTCCACTGACTAAGGAAAAGGTGCCTGTGTGGAAACTAAAAAAAAAATCCTGCATTGTAATCTGAGGTGTTGTCTTCAGACAGGTGAAATGGCTTTGAAGATTTTTTGGGGGGGTATTTTTACAAATTTCAACTGCTGATTTGTATCAGCCATTTTCTAACACAGAAATCATTCTGATGTTGCTCATCTCAGTATTGTTAATCAGCAGCTCATCAGAAGAGTGCATACTCTGATTTTTAAATTGAGGTTCAGTCTAATTTCTTGCTACTTAGTGTTTGAAAGATAAATATAATCATTTCAGCAAAGCTAATTTTTAGAAGGCTGAAATCATTTTTAGTTAGGAGATACTGTAGGCTGTTCATTCAACAATAGCGAATGATGCTTGTTTTCATGGTGTGTATTTATTATATTTATTTAAGATGATAAATACTGGTTTGCCAATATTCAAATAATTAGAGCAGCAGACTAGAAGTTTTGTTTTGTGTTCTGATTTCTTCATAAGCCTTTTATGCTACTTAGTCTTCTTCTCTTTAAGTATGATTTATGCTAAAGTTGCTGTTGTCGCAAGAGAAACAAGCAGAGCTGAGGTTGTTTTTGTGTTTTGAAGCCCTGGTTAAATGACTCCCTGAATAATGACAACATTTGTCAGGGAGCCTTGGAGACCAATATAGTATCTATAAGAATTTGTACCTAAATGTCAAATCATGGTCTCTATTAAACTGAAATGATTGCGCCTACGATCAATGATTGCAGATGACACCAAGCTGGGCGGGAGTGTTGATCTGCTGGAGGGCAGGAGGCTCTGCAGAGGGACCTGGACAGGCTGGATCGATGGGCCGAGGCCAATGGATGAGGTTCAACAAGGCCAAGTGCCGGGTCCTGCCCTTGGGCCACAACAACCCCAGGCACCGCTCCAGGCTTGGGGCAGAGCGGCTGGAAAGTGCCCAGAGGAGAAGGACCTGGGGGGGCTGGTCGACAGCGGCTGAACACGAGCCGGCAGCGTGCCCAGGTGGCCAAGAAGGCCAACGGCATCCTGGCCTGTATCAGCACTGGTGTGGCCAGCAGGAGCAGGGAGGGGATCGTGCCCCTGTACTGGGCACTGGGGAGGCCGCACCTCGAATCCTGGGTTCAGTTTTGGGCCCCTCACGACAAGAAGGACATGGAGGGGCTGGAGCGTGTCCAGAGAAGGGCAACGGAGCTGGGGAAGGGCCTGGAGCACAAGTCTGATGAGGAGCGGCTGAGGGAACTGGGGGTGTTCAGCCTGGAGAAGAGGAGGCTGAGGGGAGACCTCATCGCGCTCTGCAACTGCCTGAAGGGAGGTTGGAGCGAGGGGGGGTCGGTCTCTTCTCCCAAGTAACAGCGATAGGACGAGAGGAAACGGCCTCAAGTTGTGCCAGGGGAGGTTTAGGTTGGACATGAGGAGAAATTTCTTTCCTGAAAGAGTGGTCAGGCCTTGGCACAGGCTGCCCAGGGCAGTGGTGGAGTCCCCATCCCTGGAGGGATTTAAAAGACGTGTAGATGAGGCGCCTGGGGACATGGTTTAGTGGCCACGGGGTGGTTGGGTTGACGGTTGGACTTGATGATCTTAGAGGTCTTTTCCAACCTTAGTGAGTCTATGATTCTTTTCTATGATTCTACCTGAATAGTCCCCTGCCTGAACGCCGCTCATGTTTAAGTGAACTTGAACTGTCTAGTGTTCTTCATATGGAGAAATGGACACATAGGTGATATGTAGGTTGTCTGTATGGGGGAGACCCAGTATAGACATGGAAAAGGGAGATATGCCAGAGAGCCATCTCTCTCCTTTTTTTATTAGGATGACTGTCTGTAAAAACAAAGTGAGACCACTAAAAAGTGAAATATGAAATAGCTCTTTTGCTTGGTGCCAGGCACACCTCGGTCTGCGGCAGGTCCCCCTGGCCCGAGCCCTCTCCCCTCTCAGCAGATGCCTCGGCGGAGCTGTCCCATCTGCTGGGATCCGCAGGCGAGGACCCTGCACCCCACCCTTGGCTTGCAGCCTCTTCAGTTTGTAAAACAATGAGGGTGCAAGATAAAGGACTCTTCTTTGCAAAACATCTGATAATTTTTTGCTCCCGAGGGCTGGATGTAGAAATTCTCGCGGGATGGCTTGGCGGGAGTGCTGCAGAAAATGCTGAGGCGAGTTTTGCTCTTCTTCAGCGCCTTTCCTCTTGTAATCCGGAGCTTTCTCTCCCTTTTCTGGGTTGGAGTCTGCTCTGCTCCTGATTAACACTGGAGGTTTTGTTTGAGTTTTGGTTGGTTTTTTGTTTGTGTGGTGTTGTTTTTTTTTTTTTTTACTCCCTCCTCTTTCATGTAAATGATGTCTTGCTATTTTGCTTGCTTTTTTTCTTTTTTAATTAGAAGAATAAATGCTTGCATTCATGCGCAAATTGCTTTGAAGTGCTGTAGGAATTCAATTCATGAGCCTCTCCTTAGTCTCAGTCGTTAATTTTTTTTTGATAACCGATAACATCTAATGGCTCTGCTCCTTCCAGAAGATTACATTTGTTTTCTGCGGGTTGCCCTACCTCCTTCTGTGTCCCGAGATAACAAGTTAAACACGAGGAAGAACGGTTAATCGGCCAGTTCCCATTGAGCGTTCCTGCGAGGTTTTGTTTCTCGGAGGGGTGACTCATGTTGGACCACAGCTCTATGAAAGAATGAGGGAAGAACAGTCCGGGGTCTAATTGACCTGCGTTCAGCAGGAGCCAGCTGAAGGTGGGTTGCTGGATGCTGTGGGCCAGCTCTGCTCTTCTGGCTGTTGTCCTGTGGAGTATTGGGGTTATCGCCAAACTTGGGTGAGCACTAAGCGATTCACCTGGAAAAGCGGTTTAGCAGTTTCTTCTAGAGATCGTCTTCTTTGCTTTACTGACCTAGCAATTATTAGCTCCTTTGCATCTGTACATTATTTTTTGGGGTCCAGGATAAAGCATTTACTTCTGTTGTAGATCTGTTTAATCTTGTTGATAGTGACAGGTGGTCGCCTGGCTCACAAAACATGATGGGGAGAAGCTGTCAGATAATTTAGCCCATTAGTGTGCTTGCTCCCTGAGTTAATTCCACCTGTTTTGGAAGCAAGAGGAAAAACATCCTATTTCCAGTGCTGGTTGATGGGTAATTCTCTTTTCATTAGCAGCTGGGTATAGTGAAATGTTGTTTCCTAAAGCTCACCCAGAGTACCAGGGGATTTCAAATTTCAAGGTCAGAAAGAATGCAAATTAAACCAACTCTTCTCTGCTTTTGTAAAAATCTGGTGATTGACCCACGGTTTTAGCGTGGGTGTCACAGCTCTAGGATTGCCACCGTGTCCTCAGAGAATCGGAGAGTGGCTGAGGTGGGACGCGACCTCCTGCGGTCCTTGTGCCCTGCTGGGCTGGGGCACCTGTCCCCTTGGGTTTGGGGACCTCGGAGGAGGGGACTCCACAAGCCCCTGGGCAGCTCTTCCAGGAGCACACGGGAGTGTGCAGGCGTAGGGAGAGCTTTGCACGTGTAACGCGTGCTGCTACGGGAGCCGGTTCCTGCTCTGGCTGCCCTGGATGCCGTTTCCACTTACCGTTTGTAGGCAAATGCGGATCCTTTCCCTGTCTGTGCCCCTTTGGCTCCCACAGCCGCTGCATAAACCAGGTTTGGTTTGAGAAGTGTTTTGGGAGGCTACGTCTGCAGGTGGGATATAGCCCTAGTACGTGCAGCAATTATTTCTTCCTAACCCATAAAATATTCTGACGTTAAACTAGAAGATTTTTTTAATATATATGCCGTCCTGCAAATCTCTGTCAAGAGCTCAATTTTCTAGCCACGGCACCTATATGAGCCAGCGTGCCAAAACCAGCCACGCAGCTCAGCAGCCGGAGGTATCCCCCTCTGCAGGCATCGCTGCTTCATCGGCTCTGCAGGTCTGGGAGCTCTTCGTTGGGTTGGGTGAGGTCTGGGAGCTCTTCGTTGGGTTGGGTGAGGTCTGGGAGCACTTCGTTGGGTTGGGTGAGGTCTGGGAGCACTTTGTTGGGTTGGGTGAGGTCTTGCACCTGAGAGTTGGTGCCCCTGAACGCACCTCTGCCTGGGCAGCAGGAGGGGGTCAAGCGTAAGTCAGTTTTAAGCCCTGGGTCAGTCTGAAATGTAGCAGTTACTTGAAAATAACTTTGCATCCAGGTTGGAGAGAATGATTAAGGTAATAATTGATGCGAAGTGTTTATCTTCTTGAGTTAATTTTTTAACTTCTTTTAAAATTAATTGAGAATTTAGGAGTGCAAAGAATTGCTCCCGCTCCCTTCCGCTCGAAAAAGGAAGGGTGCGGATTATATCAAAGAAAAACAATGCAAATGAGGTGTGTAAACTAGTGACCTTAAAACTCTTCTACTTATTAATACAAATAATATTATCATATGAGAGTACTCGTGTACTTTTTATTACAGACACTGACTCATACAGGAAGGTACTTACGTACAGACAGTCTCTTTCAGATTGTTACTCAACTATTGTTTTTCTCTTGGAAAAAAGTGTTGGTGCCTTGTGTGGAAACAGCTGAGAACTGACTGCAGCGTGTGTTAAAGTTTTAAACTTTTGTGTCTTTCTGAGTGCAGGCAATATTAGACAGTTACGCAGCAGCAGTTGCAGGGGAAGGCTGTTATCATGGTATTTATCGTGTGTATGTTGATGGTTCCTGCTGAGAGATCCTGAAAAATGATACTCTTGGACATTTAAAGAAAACAGTTCTGTAATTACGTTAGCATCAGCCCATTCATTTTATGCACAGAAGTTTAGTGTCGTGATTTATGATCTATAAATTCCTATGTTTAAGCTTGTCGTTCTTGGATTTTTTTCTGATTCAAGTAGATCTTTTTAATACCTCACTCCAGCCTTAGTGTTCCTGTGCTACAGCGTTTCTCCTAACAAAACCTAACAGCTTCTGCCTTCATTGTGTTAAACAGATCAGGAAACAAAATCACGTGCTCTCAGTGTGTATGTCCCTTTGGTTGTTTTTTGGTTTTTTTGTTTGGTTTTTTGTTTGTTTTTTTGTTTTTGTTTTTGTTTTTTTACTTTGCTGTAAAATTACACAGTCCTAGCTGGAATGTTACATAAATTGAACCACATTTCTTCTGCACATTTTCTGTATATTGAATTCATGACCAAATTGGGCAAGGACAGTAATTATACTAAAATGATATCAAGCTCTTTTGGCTATAGGATTGCATCTATTTACATGTATTGGTTTGCTGCATAAACGTTTCCCCATTTTCAGTTAGTCATTTTGGTGTGAGCTTAAAAACAAACCAGAAAAATGAAACCCAGAATTCTCCCAGTAGAATGAAGTTTCAGGTTGATTTTGCTCCTGATAAATGCTCAAATGTATGTTCTCTTTAAAAGGAAGAGGACCAACAAAATGCAGCGAGTTGAAAAATATCCAGTAATCAAAAAGTTCTCAATCTGACAAGACCCATATAAATATTTTAAGTTTCACATCCTAGAGGCTGGAATGAGGAATAAGTGTAGGGACAAAAAATCCGATCCTATGGTCTTCTCTTCCAATGAGAAGACCATCTGCTTTACATTTTAAGGTTGGGTAGCATGACTTTCCTTTTTCTGAAATACTGCCATATACATTGTCATGAGTATAACCTTAGTCAAGTTACATTGGCTAAATGAATAATTTTTTTAACATGTGGACCTAATTTTCTTAGGGTATTTTCCCCTCTCACTCTTTTTTCTTCCCTCTTCTCTGGTCCCTCGAAAAAGAAGACAAAAAAATCTGCCGGTTCTTGATTGCATTTTTGGCAGTTACTCAGTTTTCCATAGCTTTCTCTCCTTGCAAATACCTGAAGTTTTCCAAGGAAACATTTCTAAGAACTGTGCTCTACTTTGACTCTTTTCAAGCAATGTCCTACCTACTTACCACCTCCCCTTCTGAATATGACTCTTAAAAGATCCTAAAGGCTTTTACCTCCCACAGACTAATGATAGCAGGTTAATTATAGATGCTACCTGTGATGCTTTCTACCATCAGAATTAAGATCAAACCTGAATACCAGTTCGTCTGTTGTCCTCTGTGTTGCACAACGCATTTTGCACCAGAGTGGGGAGCAGAGATGTGATGGGCCAACTCACCACGTGGCAGAAGATAACGGTAGCTTGATTCATAAATAGCGAATTGGTAAGCAGTCTTAATTAAGATAAAACTTGGGAAGAGAGACGATGTTTTCCTGCTCAAAACCTTCGGGGAATGTATGCACCCGTGAAGGTGTGCGTATGAGCGTGCGGAGATCCGCGTCTACAGACGCACGCACGCTTGCGTGTTGAGTGCCAGGAGGTTCTGTGTTCACTTTGTTTATAGAAAAGCTATGTCTGATAGTCTCAGCTTTTTCTCACAATTATTTTTCTTCCACAAATTCCTCTTCATTCCAAGTAATCTTGTGTAAATTTTATATGTAAAATAAGCAAAATCACTTAAATGAAGCTGCCAAAGGAGTCTTTCAAGAGATGATGTGGTTTAACAACACTCCAGCAACGTAGATAATTGAGCACAGACCAACTTGCCCATTAGTGACGAGTGGAGCTTCTCCGAGCAAAATGTTGATGGTAGGAGATGAACGGGGGCGGGACAGCAGATTCACAAGCACTATGAGTCTTTGCATTTCCTCGCTTTTTAGTTGAGGGTGCTGCTGGTGGCGTCTGCTCTCCGAGGGGAGGCTGCCTGAGCTGGCCCCCGCGACAGCACCGACCTGAGCTCAGCTTGTGAGCTCCGCATCGCATTTCTCTTTGCCTGCCTGTCTGATAAAGATACCCGTTGCCGCTTGACAAATCACGTAATGAAAAAAACACATTAATTAGTTAAATCCTTCCTGAAAACTTGTTCTTTTCTGAAACCCACGGAAAGAGAAAGGCATTTGCAGCGTGATGTTGGGATGTTCCTTTCAGTCGTGGAGCTGCCGCGTCTGCCCCTGGGCTGAGCAGGGTCTGTAATGCTGGGCTGCTGCCATCATTGCTCTCAACTGACCGGGTTTGCCTTTTGCTATGTTTTCCTCTAATTTACTGTAGTCTCTTATATGTATATTGTACATTCTTAGAGAAAAACACGAAGCATGTCCTGGATCTCACGGGAACCCACTATTTAATGTTTCTCGGTTTTAGAAAATGGTAACAAAACATAATGTGATATGGCTTCAGACACTGCAAAAATAAACTCCAGACAGAAGCCACAGGTTTCCCTCAAAACAATCCCACTCAGCGAGTTTCATCAAAAAAAGGATTTGTTATATATTTGTTTGCTCACAACTTTTTAAAACATTAACCTTTAAAATAAGAAACAGACCGTGGTTAGTTGATCCTTGAAGTTTAAAGAGTATTGCAGCCCTGCTGAGCCAGTACTGTGTATATTTGACACATGTACATTTTGTTACTGCTGTTTGGTATGCTTTTTTTAATGTTGTTGAGTTTTTTCATCCTGTCATTACCCAAATACGACAGGTAACAGCAGTCTACATCCTAAATCCGCTGCAAGTTGTGGTTTTTTTTCTTTTAAAGTCTTGCAGTATAGATGCTAAACCAGCTCCAATATATTTACAGGTCAGTGGATATTTTACTAATCCTGTATTTGTTTTTCCTGATTCTCTTTGTCTCTAAAAATGTTATTTTTGTCGGTAGAGAGATGGATTCATATCTTGTCTAGCAAATAAAGTGATGTGCAAATGGTTGACTGCTCTGCGGAGCAGTTGGCGCTTGTATTTGGGGACCTTGGAAGTTTGGGGGGATGGCTTTTTTTGTTTATTTTGCTGCAGTGCTGACAGTCAAACTGGGGGCTTTTGAAGTTATTTTCTCCCTGCAGTGCATTGCTGCTGAGTTTATTTTAATCTATTTTAAAGGAACAGAGTGAACAAGTCAATATTTTACTTTTTAGGCTAAGCTTGGTTTAGAGTCATCTCCCAGATTTTAAAACTGAGGTGCCTTCAGCTTCAAATTATGAATAAAAGTCTCCTAAGCCTTGTTTTGGCACACCACGAAGCTAAACCCGCGCTACCCCTTATCTCTGGCTTGGTGGAAGCCTGGCTCCATCCTTCCCGCAGATGGGGGTTTGGGTGCTGCGCCCATTCGTCACTGTCGGACCCCGCCTGTGCGAGGCATTAGGCGGCGGTGGCCCAAATCTTCCCTGTCCCAGCCCCCAGGACCCCTGTCCTTGGATCCTCTCATCACTTCCCGATTTATCTCGCTTATCAAGTATTTGTCCTGTTGTTCAAAGCTAAAAGCGAGGCAGGCTGGTGGCACCGAGAAGCACTTGGTTGCAGTTGAAGTCATTAAAGGATATATCTAGATACCAAGAAGAATATTTTCTAGGAAGTTGCAAGCGCTTTGACCCAGACAGGTAACTGAGGAGCTTAAGAAAGCGAGTCTCTAATATGTATTTGTAAAACAAACCCCAGCTTCCTCAGGACTCTATCCAGGCCGTGGTCATCCTCTGCAGGCTCATAGGGACACATTGCTCGGCTCTCCTGAAGTCTGTGTGTCTCAGAGCTGTCAGGGATCACCAGAAATCCTGCAGTGGTCCCTGCAGATACCACGATTTTCTCTTTCTAGGCTTCTGTTTGTGTAGCTAAATGCGAGTGCCGTGTTCGATAAGGGAAGGGGAGGATTAAGAACATGAGTGATGTGCTGAGCATCGTGCTGCAGGGTTCGGGTGTTGCCGGAGGCGCAGGGGCCCCGGGGGTGGAGGGGGGCTTTGTGCTCAGCCCCCGCCTGCCCCACGGACTTTAAATGTGAGTATAAAGCAGCAGGTGATAGATACAGCCAGCCAGGCAAAGTGTTATTTGTCTGAGCATCTCCACCGGTTGAGTAATTTGAAAAGAAAATTACACTTTTCTCTGACATTCTAATTTAGACCTGGCTAAATCTGGAATTAATGTCATTTCTGAAGTTTGCTTTTGGAAAAAAGTATGGAAAATGCAGATGCTTCAAAACTCGTAAGTTTTGAAAAAGTTTTCCATTTTGTTTACTTCTGAATGTTGTGTTTGAAAACTGATGCTTTGTGGCAGAAATAGCTGAAGTGAATGAATTTGCTTGCCGTGCTGGGTAAGCCGTGGCAGCACAAAATGGCTGTTTTCTAAACCAGATCTTGAAATTTAATTCAGCGTTTGCATTGGAAAACAAAAGTTGCTTTTGTTTTCATTTTTTTTTTTAAAGTTGAAAACCTTTGTGGAAATCTGCTTGACGAAACCAAGCGGTTGGAGTAGTGGAAGCACCGTGTGCGGGTGTGTTACGGCACGTGCGGGGTTGGGGCACGACTGCGAAGCAGCTGTTCTCAGCCCAGCACCTGAGATAAGTAGCCGATAACATAGAGCGTGAAGTTTTGCCCTCTGCCGTGTGCCACAAGAACAAAGCTGTTGTCTTTGAAAGATGTCGGGTTTAAAGGAATTTGAGAATTCCTGAGAAAATGAATCTTTTTCATGTAGTTGACCGATGTCAAGAGATCGGTCAAGATACCAGCAAGAAACTGAAGATCGATAAAGATGATAATAAGCTTAAAAGAGCTGATGGTAGCAAAAAGAGGGGGGCAAATGGAGGAAAATAAAATAAAATGCTGTTTGAGGGCGTGAGGCGGTGTGTGATGAGGAGATGTTGGGAGCGGTGGCGGGGATGGAGATAGCGCTGTGTCAGCGGGGGGAGGCTGGAGGCCGAACCGGCGCAGCGGTTGCAGCCTTCATGCGTTGTGAGAGCGAGTTGTGATGGGTTATGGCAAATAATCCCGGGCGAGCATCTCATTAAACACATGTGTAATGGTTCTTGTTGCAGTGAACTTAGCCTGCTGCCATCTGCTAAGCAGATTCAATTAAACAATGAGGGGTGGGAAGAATAAGGTACAGATGCTAATGCACTGTGTAAACTACGATGGGCAAGTTCTCCTAAATATTTAGACTATTTTGGTAAGTTTGTAGAGCTGACTTACTCTTGGGTCTGTGAAGTTCCCTTAACTTCATTTGGAGGTTGCCATTTAGCTCTGTTTTTCTTCTTAAAGTTAGGTCACTTTTGAAGTTAGTGAAATTAGCTTAAATATACCAGGGAGATGTTTTTGGCTTGGGGAGAAATTCTGCATAGGAATTCTTGAATAGGGAGCAGATACCTCGAGTAACGGGACTGTACCCAGGCAGGGGCCGAGCAGTTAACACGTAGCCTCGGGGAGCTCGGTGTGCGACGGCTCGCGTTTTCCTGGGTAGTTTCTCAATCCTTATTCAGTTTTTATTGTTGGTTTAGGCTCACTGTCTGTGATGGCAGTTTTACTAACAGGCTCCTGCTACCCCCTCTCTGACACGCACAGAGCTTTTAATTAAAAAAGTAGAAGGCACCATAACCTTTTCAAGAACTTGGTTAAGTTATAAATCAAGCAAAAATAGGTTAAAAACCTAGCCCAGTGGCCAAATAAATTCCTGCTGGCACTGTGACTCTTATATAACCATGTATAATGTTCTCTGGCATTATTTTGAAAGTTCATAAACAGGGCTGCGTGTTAGAGGGGTGGAGGAAGAGGTCAGCTTTGTGTTAAGGACAGAAAGCTCCATTCTCGGTAGCTGACAGTCTGTTTCCTTCTTGCTCCTTTTGATGTCTGGAGACTAAATGCTGCGCGGAGAGAAAAATTCAATTCATTTAAAACATTTTGCATCAAAATGACATGCTTTAATGTATTTTCTTCTGATGTTTAAATTATCTTTTCATCTCATGAGGGGGGGGAAAAAATAAAAAAGCCAACATGTTTGTAGTTAAAGTACCCAAGCAGAACTTGAAACAAAGGTCTGGAAGAAGAGGAAGTCTCAATGTACGGGCAGCTTTTAAGAGTAGATGCCTTTTTCTTTTTTTTTTTTTTTTTTTGTTTCCCCCCCTTCTTGGCTCTCTGAGTCTTGTAAACTGAGGAGATTTATTGCTGCCCTTCCAAATGCTTCTTTAGAATTAAGAGTTCAAATTTCTGAAATTCCTGAAGTCCTCAGGAGGGAGAGGGATAAGGGAAAGTGATGATCTTAAGTGGAGCAGAGCACACCACAGGGTTTTCCAGGCTGGTTTGGCCAGTTATAGCTGGATATAGCCTTACTAGGAGGAAATAAGCTAAACCTGCATCAAGAAAACTCTTGGGAGTTGTGGACCAATGATTACACTGGATTTGGATGAGATTTAGACTTCTTTAGTAATTGCAGTTGTTACCGCTAATAATTTGGAGAGCTGACTCTGGCTTATTGTGTTGCTGTAAACATGAGTCTTAGTAGTTTCACAACTATCGCGTCAAGGGAGGGACTCAACAGGGTCTTTATGAATCACTGTCCTTCACCAGATGTGGCCGTGCCTACAGTTGTTCTTGCTGATGTACTGTCATGTGTTTGACTTAACACTGATAGACACGGAATCCACTCTGTTGGTGAAATCCCAGCTCCCCTTGAGGCTGAAAAATCCCGTTGACCTTTTTTTTTCTTATTTATTTTTTATGCCTCTTCCACAATCTAGGAAGGAGTTCACCCTCTGTGTTCTTTCTGCTTATATCATCAATTTTTGGTATATTTGAAGTCATAAGATGTATTTCCCAGTAGTTCACTCTCTTCCCTACGTGATGCGCAGGAGCTGCAGTAAATGTCGCACAGGGTGCAATGTTAAGATGCCCTCTTGGACCACCCGCTCCCGTGGAGCAGCCAGCACAGCTCCCTTCCGACTCCGACGGGCTCCCCAAGCCGTTGTTTCCATGGCAGGCACTAACAGCATCTCTTGGCTTTGGGCTGCAAAAAAAAATAAAGTGCATAGTGTATTTCTGGTTGCAAACACCCGTGTTTGCAGGGGAGTGTCAGCATTTTAATAAGGACCTGCTTGGAAAATTATTTCAGCTTCTGTATTGGATATCTTGCTTTTGTAGAGGATGTTTGATATTCGGTTGGGAACTGGCCGCTTATTTTCTTATGAAACCTGCAAACCCTCCCTGCCCTTTGGTTACCCCCAAGCTTGCGGGGATTGGCATGCACCTGAGCAGGAGGACAGGGCAAAGTTAGAAGATCCTTCATGAAGCAGTGGGCATTTTTTTTTCCGTTTTCCAATATATAACAACCTAAATAACCTCAATGTATTGCTGTTATGTTTATTGCTAATGAAGAATCAGCACTATTCTTGTTTTGCATAATACTGTTCTCTCAAAGCTCCGTTGTGTTATGCAGCCACCGCATATTGCCATTAAGACAGATAGCAAAGGAGTATTTTAGGGACACTTGTAGGTTTTCCTGTGGGGATGGCCCCACTGTGTCCCTAAGGGCAAAGCTGCCCTTGGAAATGAGAAATCTTGAAAAAGAAACTTAGGTGTATCAGGCAAACTTTTCAGGGATGCCGTCGGTGTAACCCAAAATCCTTCCAACCTTATTTTTCAGTCTGAAAGCAGAGTATTAACAAGGTATTGAGTGTTTTTTCCTCCATGTAACCACTGTAAGTGAATGGCAATGCCGCTTTTGCCTGCGGAGGCACAGCGGATGGAGGGACTCGTGTCCCTCTGGGAGCAGACGGGAAGCTTTCCCAGGGGAGGACACAGCTCTCTCACTTCTGTCTTCTGATACGTCCTGGGTTTTGCCATTAGTGAGCCCGATTTGGTTGTGTTCAAAAGTGGGTCTCATTTTTCTCTTTTCCAGATACCAAATATGTCTGAATTCAGCTCAGAGCCTCTTGTGTGTTAGTTGGAAATAAGTACTTTTAAAAATAATTATGTTGGGTTAAATGGTTTGCACGGGCAGTAGCTTTCAAATGCAAGATCTTTTTTTTAGCGCCTTATGTCAGTTTGGTAAATTAACAGATGTTTTGAAAAATACTGTTACGTGTTTGCCTTCAAAACGAAAACCAGGCTTTTCACCCAGATCCAGAAGCAGGTATATGGAGACGTGATTCCCCTTGGGTAAGCCTGACAATAGCCTCCCCAGGTGAAACGGTCCTTTTCTGACACAGGTTTCCTCACCCATGTGCCTTTTGGAGCTGCTTTAATGTGATATTTATGACAAAAGATCTCTTACGCATCCTTCCTGATTTTTCTTGCAGAGGATATTCAACTCCTTCGTGTACACAGAGAAAATATCGAATGGAGAAAGTGAAGTTCAACAGGTGAGTCCGAAAGCCCCTTCCCACCTCCTGCTGCCCGCTGGCAGCATTACAAAGGCAAAGGCAACTTAGACATTACAGTTTGTCTGGATTTATTGTGGCCACTTTCCTAGTGTCCATCAGATCAGATAACCCATCTCCATTTATATTCTATTCCATTTATTGTTATATGGGCTGATTATGTATTTGAGAGTTTTGCATTGCCATGAAAAGGCTTTCCATCTGCTTTGCGCGGGTTCTTCCCTTAGAAACAAAAGAGCAGAGGCAGAGCTGGGGCCCTCGTGTAGTATCTCACGTTAATTGACTAGTTTTCATGTTGGAAGTGCCTCTTTTAAAAGTATCTCACATTAATTGACTGGTTTTCATGTTGGAAGTGTCTCTTTTAAAATTGTTTTAATGCAAGGCAGAAACACTAATACTATTTATGAATGTGGAAATGGTATCAATTGCTTTGTGTAAATATGGGACAGCTCCAGCCTTATGCATAACAGTTGTGGTTGAGGTTTTTTGTAATTTTGTGTGGGTTTTTCTTACGGGAACACATTTGAACGTTTAACTCTTCAATTTAACATTGAGATAATATATCTCAACACATGGGCTGTTTGCATTTTAATACATGCATACATTTTGAAAATTAATTTTGGATCAATTTTAAAACTGATCAAATAGATCTCCTTTTCTTCATTAAGAAATTAAGGAACCAATTCCGTATGCTCACAACTGCACCTCCATGCTAAACGTGATGAGTTTTGGTAGAAGAGGCAGCCGCTGCCCTGCGTGGGCAGCCTGGGCGCCTGGACAAAGAACCGGCTTTTCCTTCCAGTTTAAGCATGGGCTCAGATGCACAACCTTCAGCGAGTAACCTGACCTTCCTAGACCTCTATCAAATGAATTTTAATGTTCAGTAAAAGCAAAAGTGCCTCAGAGGAGCTCTCCCTGGGGAGAAGGGAATTGCTCTCCAGCCCCGCAGGTAGCCTCATTTGCACATGAGCTGCTGTTGCTGGGTTCCAAGAGCGTATCAGTACATTGCATGCTCGTGTGCCTTAAAACTGGTCATGTAATATAAACAAATCAACACTCCTAAGTTGTGTTCACTGTAAATAGTAAAATTCCCAGACATTTTTTTTTCCCCCAGGGAAAAAGTCAAAGCAGAGCTGGATCAAGTGGGATTTTGAATCCCTGCAGACTGTATTTAAACTTTGGGAGAGTTTGCTTTGGAGAGCAGGGCTCAGCTCCTCTTCTGTTTCAGAAGAAATATAGTGGGTTTTGATGGGACTCTGGTCAATGTAGGAACTAAATTAATTTGCAGTAAATGGAATAGTTCAGGAAAATATAGGTACGTCGGTGATAAAAGGAAGACTAGGGAAAATGTGGGCCCTGTCTGGAAGGAAACAGGACACCTGGTTACCTGGGGTATGGAGACTTTTTTGCCTCAGTCTTCACTGGCAAGTGCTCAAGCCACACCACCCAAGTCACAGAAGGCAAAGGCAGGGACTGGGAGAATGAAGAACCACCCACTGTAGGAGAAGATCAGGTTCAAGACCATCTAAGGAACCTGAAGGTGCACAAGTCCATGCAACCTGATGAGATGCATCCACGGGTCCTGAGGGAACTGGAGGATGAAGTTGCTAAGCCACTATCCATCATATCTGGGAAGTCATGGCAGTCCAGTGAAGTTCCCACTGACTGGAAAAGGGGAAACATAACCCCCATTTTTAAAAAGGGAAAAAAGGAAGACCTGGGGAACTACAGGCCAGTCAGTCTTCCCTCTGTGCCCAGCAAGATCATGGAGCAGATCCTCCTGGAAACTATACTAAGGCACATGGAAAATAAGGAGGTGATTGGTGACAGCCAACATGGCTTCACTAAGGGCAAATGGTGCCTGACAAATTTGACGGCCTTCAATGACGAGTTACAGCATTGGTGGATAAGGGAAGAGCAACTTATGTCATCTACCTGGTCTTGTGCAAAGCATTTGACACTGTCTCACACGACATCCTGGACTCTAAATTGGAGAGACATGGATTTGACGGACAGACCTCTTGATGGATAAGGAATTGGCTGGATGGCCGCACTCAAAGAGTCCAGGTGGAGACCAGCGACAAGTGGCGTTCCTCAGGGGTCGGTATTGGGACTGGTGCAGTTTATCATCTTTGTTGGCGTCATGGACAGTGGGATCGAGTGCACCCTCAGCAAGTGTGCCGACGACACCAAGCTGTGTGGTGCGGTCGACACGCTGGAGGGAAGGGATGCCATCCAGAGGGACCTGGACAGGCTTGAGAGGTGGGCGCGTGCAAACGTCATGAAGTTCAACAAGGCCAAGTGCAAGGTCCTGCACATGGGTCGGGGCAATGCCAAGCACAAATGCAGGCTGGGCAGAGAATGGATTTGACACAGTCTTTCGTGTAGAAGCCTTGTCCCCTGCTGGCATTAAATTGAAGTGTGTAACTATAGTAACAGATAACTTTGATAAGTATAAAAGCATGTGATTAGTGATCTTGTATTTAAATTAGACTGTTAGATTGATGTCATAGAAATTTTAAGATGAATCTCCTCTGAGTGCTGTCATAAAAAAGGCAAGGTTTTGTTTAGGAAAAAACCAACAGAGTTCACCTTTGGTACTGCTTGTGTCAGTGTTAGATGTTTGTTTGGTGAGATACAGATGGGTGTGGGAAACAACAGAAGAAACCAGAGCAACGCATTAATCCTGGTAAATTATGCTAATTCTGGTATTAATGATTGCTTGACCCTGCAGATAATAGTGTCTCAACCCTAGTAATAGATGTTATGCTTTACAGGAGTTTTTTCCTAGCTCCGGTTAGTTAGAAGACATTCGATGCAAGTTTTTCCTGAAGCTTGATCATTTTGTAGGAGTCTGTCGTACGTATTCAATTTGGCTGTAGAAACACATTTCTGATTTTCAGTCATCACAGTTGAGATCATCACCTATAATACAAGAGTAAAAAAAAATGTGGGGAGCGGTAAATAAGCCAGGAGAACATTCCCTCCTGTTTTTGATTCCACTGCCTGTCTTTGTTATGGCACTGTTCTCACTTTGTTTCTCAAGTGAATTGTGCAGAAGACTTTCCATACCCCTAATAATTATCCTTATTCTCTCCTGGGTTTATTTGGGTTCTGCTTTATATTTTTATTTCTTTTTTTTTTCTTATATTTTTGTTAAGCAGGCACCAGTATGAATGTCATGACATGGGGGGCAGCAGATGTGCTGTTAATGTTGTATTAGAACCCTTGAATTATTTTTTAAATCTCATCTCTTCCAAGAAACCCCCCCAAATTATTTTTCTTTTTTGACAACCTCTAATTGGAGAACACAGAATTAAGAGGAGTTTGTATGGAACTGAGTATAACGACATCCTGTTCTCTTCATGTAAGTGGTACCTTTTTTCCCTTGGAGGTCCAGATACATATGGCTGTGTATTTGAGCAGTTCATTTTGTATCACTGTTATTAATTTATACAATTCTGATGTATGTTCCTATTACTAACTTGGGCATACATTTTTTTTGTTGATGTACTGGTGAAATACTATAAATAAAAAAAAAAATTGATGCCCAAATTACGATCTCAGAGAAGAGATTTGCTGCTTGGAAAGGCATGATGCTGTTGGTGATGGTAGGTGGTTGGTGTAAGCGGTGGCCAAGGTCGGACATGCACGAACGGTGATGGTTCAGCGGTGCAGACAGGAGATGCGTGCCGCGCTTGGCGTGATGCTGGAGCCCACCGTCCACCCTCGGGACGCTTCGGCTTCCCTCTGAGCATGTGCAGGTGGGTGCTTGCCTGCAAAGGGACCACAAAAGGGTTATGGTCGCCCGAGTTTAAAAGTTTAAATCTGAAACCATCCTGACATCTTAAAAGAAGGGTTCGCTGGTTTTGACGTCACGCTAGGGTAACGTTGTTCTTGAGTATTTCTGGGTGGTCTGCACACCACGAAAGGGCCATGTGGGCTAGATTATACGTATCAGATGGCTTCTGAAAGCCAAAAGTGTTTTGGGAAACCAAGAAACTGGATTAAAACTTCTTTGAAGTCTCAACTATCGATTCTTCACTTAGGAAAAGACGCTGCTTGTTTCCCAGCCGCAGATGTACATATTCACCCTAAGTAGATATAAATAACTGTCTAAACACTGTAGGTAGTGTGATGAATTCGGAGCTGTCAGAGGAGAAAAACGAGGCCCCAGTGGAGCATAATTACTGTGGTTAAAAGCTCAACAGTGAAGTGGATAGAAGAATAATTGAGCACTTCTGTTTCATTAATAACCAGGTCTTTTAGCCCTAATGAATCACAAGCAATATAACCGGAGTTTTATGAGTAAGAGTAGTACATCGAACGGCATCGTCTTGAGCAAATGCAAACAAATGTAAGCAAATTAAATCCCCTGTCGCTCATTCCTGGTTTTGTCATTCATTAACATTTTCTTAGCAACTGATACCCGAAGGCAATTAATTACGGTTTTATGTCAGCTGGGATTTTTTCCTGGCAGACCACTGAATTGTTGTGGGGGGTGGGTTTTTTTTTTATACCAAAGTGTGTAAATAATGACTTTCAGTTTGTTGAGAAAGTGAAAAGCTACAGCTGTTGGCCTTCAGGCCTAACTATTTAATACACTTTGCTTTCTTCGTGCCACACAAGGAGTGGTTTACCTTTCGACGTTAAACTGCTCACACTCTTAAGGTCTGCAGTTACAGAATTACTGTTGTACATAAGAGATAAAACCTTTTTTGCTTTGAATAGGTTATTAAAAATTGGGTGGCGATTGCCAAAAATAACTTGGATTCCTTTCCTGTAAGTTATTTCAGTATCAGAGAACTCGCATACAATATGAAAATTTAGTGGTGTGAACGAGTGATATAAATAAAGTGGAAAATGGTTAGCTTTATTAGGGGAAAATCTAGATTAGCCATTTTCAAGGAAGTCAGCGTGTGTTCAGCGTCCTGCCAGACATCTGGTTTCTGTGGTATAGAGAATATGAAACTGGGGTCCAAGGAGGAGAGAGGACGGTGAGGCAATCTTGAGCAGGAGCATATTTACCAGCTTCATGCAGAAAAGTCTTGATGCGTTGAACTCTGGCAGAGAAGTTGGAGCACAGCAGCGACGACATCTCTGCAGAGAGAAATTCATAGTCATTTCTTCTATTTCTGTCCGTCGGTGCATCCTGGGGAAAGAAGCAGTAGCAAATGAAGTCATTAAATTAGTGAGATGGTCAACTGTAAATATGCATATGTCAGCTGAAAATCACCTTGCTGGAATATCCCTGGGAATAGTCACTCCTGTTTGAAGGCTGGGAAGGACAGGGACAGAGGGAGGATTTTAATGTAGAATAAGTAAATGCACAAGCAGTGAGATAAGCCTTTCATCGTTAGGTTTTTCCTTTTTTAATGTATCCTTCTCTCCATGTAACTCCTGTGTTTAGAGCTAGAAGACTGTCATTCCTTTTCCTTCTAGCTCATTCAGAGCATAATTATCATCCATTAAAAATAGCAGTAATAACCTAGAGAATCAGTTTTGTATAAATCTGCTAGGAGCTGCTAAGAAATGGAAGGACATTAGTTGGGAGGTTCAGGAACAGAATTGTGAGGCAAAACGCTGGTTTTTACAGGTATGCAATTTTGTTTCTAATAGAACTGGGTTACCAAAAGTTTTTTTTTGAGAAATGGTATATTAAAAGAAAAAAATCTCTGTTAAGGTTAAAATCTTCAATGATTTGGGACTGAGTAAATTGTATCTGCCACAAAAATGTCTTTTGGAGTAATGCAAAGCATTCTTCTTGCAGTACAATATATTTTTAATTCAGAAATGCTTATATTTCAGAGTTATGAAAGCTAAGGCTCGATGATCTTAAGAGTCTTTTCCAACCTAAGTGATTCTATGATTCTATATCAAATGGTTTAAAAAAAAAAAATCAGAAATCAAATGATACGTTACCTAATCTAAAGTGAAAATTCCATTTTTTTTCTATTTTTAACTTCTCTACAAAGAACACCTACATATATTTGTTGTCAATCTGCTAGAGAACTTTTTATCCAAATTTGGGGATTTTTTTTTTCTTTGTCTGACTACAGACTGGAGGATCCACTGTTCAGAGTTTTGCTTTACGTTGCTCTTCTACTCCTGATGGACAAAAATTATTTCATACATTGATTTTGCTGTCACACTTGGGCAAGTTCAGTGAAGTGTGTTATTCATTGGAGTTAGAATAATTAGAAATTTTGCAAAAGTGGGATACAGCTGCTGAGGATTTTTCACCCTGGCAGGACTCTCATTTTTTGAGATACTTTCAAATAGTGAGTGAAGGGCATGTGTGTGTGTTTGCTTGTGAAGGGTTCTTTGCTGACGACTGTTATGGAAGTAGCATTTATAGACAACATTAGCTTTAGTTCGGAAAAACATGGTAAAGGATGGAAGTTGTGCCCTCTAAACTGAATCGGACACAGGCGCTCACTGAATTTGGGAGAGCTCTCCCATAGCTGTTTTGCAAACTTGACTTTGTGGTACATAGAGAGCGATAGACCAAGGCGAATGAAAATCCCAGGTGGTATTATTACTATGGGTTTCTTTCATTGGATCCTTACGCTGTTGAGCTGCTGTCATCTTCTGGGTTTCTGGAGGACTTCCACACAGCCCGTGTGAAACTCGTTAGATAACGCACCACTTTTTCTAAGCCTGCTTCAGAGCCAGACCTCTCTTGGTTTGGTTTTTGGTTTTTTGGTTCCTCTGTTACCAACTGCCAGGTGATGGGATTCAGAGCCGTAACCATTCCTTGTTCTTCCTTGTTTTTTCTTTTCCAGTTGATTTGTATTCTGTTAGTTGTGGGTTTTTAATAAGCTGTGGGACAGGGCACAGCTACCTCCCCCGTGTTTTGTTCTCTACATGTTCCTTGCTAAGGCCAGCATCACGTCAGACACCACCTATGCACAAGACGTTCTCTGTGTCTTCAGGGAATGTATTTGTCATAAAAATAATTAATGATATGTGAGTTTAAGGAGGTCCTTTGCAGTTGTGCTAATGAAAGGACTCCTCATCACTTGATTTCTTTTACTTACTTATTTTTTACCAAAATGGGATGTCTTTCTGCAAGTAAGCTATGCCTCAGTCTGGAAGGACAGGCTTGCTGCAGAAACGCTTGGGCTGGTGAAGGACACGGGCCATCAAAAGCCCGCCTGGCTTTACAGCGCCGGTACCTGTGAGACAGATGAACGCATTTGCTCCCTCTGTCACCAAACTAGAAGAAAGCATCTCCCCCATGGTGGGAGGAAGGTGCTTTTGGCCACCGTCCTGCTGCCTCAACGTGCCACGCGTCAGCGGTTGGTGCCCACGGCTGACAGCTTTGACGGTCACGCCGATCCAACGCCAGACTGCTGCAAAACCAGCACGGCAGCCTCGGAGAGACCAAACGTTGTTCTCCTGAGCAACGTTCTTAGTAGAAACAGGGTCCGGACGTGTCTGCCCCATGTGCTGCTCTGCCCGCTCAGGTTTCGTGGAAGCGGTAAGAGAAAGCTCTGCACTTGCCGTGATCGCTCTCCTCTTGGCCGGCGAGGTGCCGGGTGTCAGACCTAGCTGGCGTGTCGGTGTGCTGTGCTTTAGGCTGGGTTGGATTTTTTGGGGGTTTTTTTGGTTTTGGACTGGGCAAAGAATTTTTGAACTCTTTTGAGAGGAAATACATCAGCATGCTGAAAAATCTAGGTTTTGCTGTTGAGCATGACATCTCCCTGGCTACGAAAAGTGATGCGCTCGCAGTGTTGAATTTTATGTCTCTTAATTGTGAGCTTCGCGATAAAAGGCATTGCATACTGCGTTTAATGTATTTCCAGAATGACTTTCAGGAATTGTGGCCCTTTCCTCTGGTTTTTTTTGTGCACCATGTTTGACATCTTCCTTGGAATAAGTCTTGGGAAGCCTTGCCGAAGTTACTGGCCAGTGGAAAACCTCAGATGAGCGCTGGTCTCCTTGAAGAAATGCACATTAAAAATAGTTTCCTGCATCCTGGTTGAATGCTCAGGGGTATATTTTCAGTGTCATCCAGAGGAGTAGGAATGGTTTGAATCTGTTAAAGCAGAGGTGTGGGAAGAAGCTGGTGGTGATTCTATGATCCTTTCTCGAGCCATGTCCCTGCTGACCTCTGTGCTTTCTGGGTTTGTACAGAAGCAGCGGTTTCTTCAAGACCCAAGCAGGTTAGGAATAAATATGTTAAAAAATTTCTAAAGTAGGAATCTGTGGATGCCCAGTAGTATTAAGTTGTGATACAGCGGGAGGAGTGCCAGGTGGATGTTGGAGAGAGTATTTTTGTTCCAGGTTCTTCTGGTTCAGAGAGGGGATTTTAAAATAAAAATACTAACTAAACTTTTCAATGTGTAAGCAATACTTTTCAAGGAGCCCGGCAGTGTTAAATCCCTGGCTGTGAGTCTGTTACGGCATCCATGCCTGTCAACCTCATTGATGTATATTGTATATACAGTCTTGAAAACATTAAAAATACCTTGGCTTTCAACATATGAAGCCAGAAATGAAACCTAACCTTGGAGCTCTGCTTTTTCTCAGTGCTCCGTGAAAAGGGAAGACTTCAGAGCTGCAGAGCTTTGAGGGGAACGAAGCTTTAAAAAAAAAAAAAAAAAAAAAAAGCTCGAGGGAACTATGCAAATGAGGAAAATGTCTCTGGGAAAATTAGAGAAACTCACTGATGTTGTGATGAAAGGTTGTCAGTGGAGATGGTGACAATTGAAGTGCATTACCCATGGGTGCTGCGGTAATAGAAACAGGTGTTACCGTCCAACCTGTCTGCAAACTGAAATGCTTTGGCTGCCTGCCAGCTGCCAAAAAAAAAAAAAAATAGAGCTAATGGCTGCATTGTGTGGAGCAAGCACTCATTTCTTATTATTCGGCTTCTTAAAATTAAGGAGAAAATACAGAAATCTGAAAAAAGACGAGAGGAATGCCGAGCAAGGCTTTCCCCCGCTCCTTTGTTTTTAAAATGAGGTGAAGAGCACTGTGAGAATTGACCCGAGGATAATAGCATTTTATGTCAATCTCAAGGTATCCAGATTTATTTTAGTCTCCATTAAAATGGGTGAATTTGAGCATTTCTGCGGGAGCAGGAAACGTCTGTCACTCTTGGTACCTACCCAAGGGTATACCCGAGCGTGGGATGTCAGCTACCTGCCCCTTTTATGTGCCTGATTTGGGACACTGTTTTCCATTTTGCCTTAAAAATGTTTTAAACAATTATATTAGGGTGGTTTCATAGTTCAATGCTCTGTCCTTTCATTATTGGTTATCTCTTTCTTTCTGTACCTTTGAGGTTTTGTAACCAATACATCCACCAGTCTGCGACGGCTGTTCAGCTCTGGGCAGGTTAAAAAAAGCAGGGCATGTGTTGGAAAAAATAGCGATCTTTTGGTTGAAGATTTTAGTTTTTTATTTAGAAAAATGAGAAGCTGATTTAAGCCTGCAACTTTTATTCCGACAGGCTCTAGCAACTGAGTGCATCACTTTGCAAACTGAATAATGTTTCTGAGCTGATGATGTGAGTGTGCATGCATGCAGGGGCACACGAGGCATAGATGAGGAGGTAGGAAGTATGTTGGGTTTTTTTTTTTGCTGTTGTTTTAATCACTGAGAGCTGAAATGCCTGTTCACTGTGGTGGATTTTTGTGCTCCAGTGAAGCGCAACTATGGAAGAAAAATTAAGATGGTTGTGTTAGGCTTCATCTGGACTATACTTCTATTTGATGAATTAGACCCATTTGTTTTTAGTAATTTTTCAGCTGATTGGTGTGTTATGCTGAGGTTCTTAACACGGTTTATTCATTGTAATCAATTTGCAATGGAAAATTGCTTTTGGATCATCTTGCCATTGGTGACTTTTTTGAGTTAGCTGTTTTTAAAGTGGTTTTGATTGTTGGGAGTGTTCTCTTGCTGTCAGAGGGCAGTATTTTTAGGGTTCTTCAGATTAGACAAACTCAGTTCTTCCAGCCGTGCTTATGTTCGTGGGCAGGGAATAAATGTCTGTGTAGCTCTGGGACGCTTCAGGTCCCTTGTTGCTGACATGCACTTGACTCTCTGCCCCGACTGAAGTGTTGGATCCCATTTAATAAAAGTAATGTAATGACTTTGAGCCGTTCAGAGGTTTTTCAACGGGAGATGATGCAGTTTAGATACTAAGCATTTGCTTTTTATCCGCTTCCGAGATACGGGCTCTTCTGAAAAACAGATTTGTCAGATCTTTAGGCTCTGCACAGCAGGGTAAAATTCAAAGGCTGTGGGGTGCTTTTATCGTTCGACCTGGAAGGTGAAAACTCATCAACACTGAAACCTCATCTTGTATGGCATTCATATATCAGAGAAAAGCAGTGATTCCAAATGAGAGTCCTTTTGCTCTGACACTCTGCGTTAGTTTTGTTACTGCTAATGATAGTTGCATGGTCCTTTTTTTCGGCAAACTTAAGATCTCTCCCCTTTTTGTGATTTCAGGTAGGGAAACCAAGAAAGAAGTGTATAGATTCAAGTATCTGGTTTCTGTAGTGCTTAAGCACAGGTATTGCATTTGCCCAATCTGAGAGGAATTTTGTAACCATGAAATTTAAATGCTTCAATTTAGGGAATTTGGCTTGTGCATGTTTGAGACTCTCCAAAGAATAAACTTCTCAAGGACACAGTTGAGGAATACAGTTAGACAAAAAGAAAGTTTACCAGAAAATAGAAAAGGAACTACCCAGCAGCTTATTATCTAACAACTGGGAACACTTTAATAGTGTTGGATAGTGGAGGAGACCATTAGTAGTCCTCTGGTGCCTTGGCAATAAATCATTCTACAAAACTAATTAAGTATAATTCTGCAAGTCATTTGAGCAAGGTCCTATTAAAACCTGTGCTCCTAGGAGACCTGTCGTTGAGCTGCAGCATTTGCTGGGAACAATGGAGGCAAAGGCAATGCAGTTATCAGTGTGGGCCTCGTTATTCGCATGACGAAGTAAATCATGATGAAATGTCCTGTTAATAATAGTTAGGAAAGACATTTGTCAGTCCATGGGATCTGGAACAACCAACTGTGTTTCTCAGCACACAAACGTAGCGGCACCGTTAAATCATCCCCATAGAGTTTGGAGTGAGCCGGAGACATGAGTGTTATGAATTAACGAGCTAACTTTAGCTCTGAAAAAAGTTTGCAGAGATGCAGAATGCACTATTTCTGAGTATCCAACACTGTGGTATATTGCTTAGGGATGCTTCTCTTTCATTTAGGATGCATCTGGCAGATGATTAAGTGTAATAGATATGTTGGTGTGAAAAGGATACCCAATGTGCCAGAGCAAATTTTGTACGTGCCTGATCCATTTCATTAATTTCTCACTTGGAATGAAAGACTAGGAGCAAAAGTCTCAGTAAATGTTTCTTGTAAAACCTGATGCTTCCTAGTAACTGTGTTTACCGTCACGTTAGCTCAAATAACAGCCACAAATTTTCCCTTCCAGTTTTCCCTTGCAAAGTCATTAGCCAGACTCATGGTGAAGTGCCTAATGAACTAGACACAAGTGAGCTCTTATCCGACAGCACAGGAGCTTCAATAGGCCTGTGATGTGTCCCAGCAGGCTCTACCCTTGTTAACACCATGTGCCTTCGGACTGCTTTGAGCCTGCCTGGCACGGAGGGAGCGCGGGCTCTGCCTGCAGGAGGCACGGGCACGACCAGCAAGCCCCGACGCTGAGCTCAGAAGTCTTTGTTTGCAAAAATTTGTTGACTTGCTTTTAATTTTTTTTTTTTTTTTTAAGAAACATTTAAAGGGAAGGGCTGAAGTACCCAATTTGCTATTTCTAAAGTTAGGCACTCTAATGTTTTTTGAAAGGCCTGAGGATTGCTGGGGAGGGATGACAGTCTGTTTGTTTTCACTTTCTGAAAGGAGAGAAACAATCATCTGCTCTGACAAGTAATAGTGTAACCTCTAAACCTTGTCCTGATTTATAAGTGGCTGCCTTCGTCAGAGGGACCTCTGACAACAAAAGACTTGTGCAAGAATTTCACCTGTGCAAGGCGGTTGTCGTTATTTTCTTTGTGTTGCAATATAATGTCAATTACAGATTTTTCATTTTGTCATTGAAGTTTGTACTTAAAACTGTTGTAGCTTATGACTAGCTGCAGTGAGCTGCTGGATCGATGAAGAGAATCCCTCAGAAGATGCTCAGCTAAGAGCCCGTGGTGCCCCCAGGAAAGCAGCAGGGGATACAAAGACAAAAGCAAGAACTGGGATGGCTTATTTTGCCCAAATCGCGATGAGGAGAACTACGTGAAAGGAGTTGTGAAATACTTCTGTGCAGATCCACCTTGACTGAGGAGGCTGTTGATGAACAGAGAAATATGCATGGCAGCGTTTGGGGTTGCCTGGAGCCTGAGCTTGTTCCTTAAATAGTTTCAGTGCACTGGCAGCTGGACTGGTGGCTGTTTGCTCCTGAAGCAGTAAGAGCAGATATTGGAGAGCTTCACTGGTAAGCCAGTGGCATCGGTAGAGTCACATCCAGGTGTCAGTTCTTAATGAAGGGGAAGCTTATGTAACGGAAATTTTACTTTTCATACATGCAGAACTCTATGTTCAAGTACCCATTGCTAGATGGTAAATGTATTTTATCTTTTTGTATAGACTGCTTACTGTGGCCAATATTATTAATTGCTTGACTTCACAGTGCTTAACCCACCAACGTAGAAGTACAATGAGCAAAGCAGACAACTATTGTCTTTAACATATGTGGTTTTTACTTTCCATTTAAGTTGGCTTAAAGTTTTTAATTTTATTTTTTTTTCAGTTGGCAAAAAAAATTCGTGAGAAATTTAACCGTTACTTGGATGTTGTGAATCGTAACAAGCAAGTAGTGGAAGCATCATATACTGCTCATCTCACGTCGCCCTTGACTGCAATCCAAGACTGCTGTACTATTCCACCATCTATGATGGAGTAAGTATTAAATTCTGAAATTACTTATGCTGTCATTTAGTATGTGAAGAAGAAAGATGCTTTCTTTGCAAAAATAGCCTGTATTTTCTGCCACTCTTGATAACTCTGAAAAAGGGGGAAGACAGTGCTCCAAAGGTGCTCTTTATCTTGTCCTCATTTTCTCTTACACTTCTGCTACGCACACGTTTAATGAGGAGCTCTAAACAAGAGCTGGAACTCAGCTGTGATGGATTGTAAAACGAAACAAAAAGGAAAGAAGTTTGTTCAACCCTTAATTGCATGGAATAGTCTTCTATACAAAACGAGTCTGTCTATATCCAAGATACTGTTTTTGCACTGAGACACTGCTTCCCCTGAATAACTCTTCTGAAGCTGGTCATGGGACTTTTTTTTTCCCCCCCTTTGAAGTGCAGTAACTAAAATCATGAGGTGGTCAGTACATCACATGTTAAAAATATTGCATTACAGTTTAATCAAGTTGACGTGCTGCTGTTTGATACACAGAGGTTTACCGAAATCAAGTACATTGCTTGGAAACTGAATTTGTTCATTTTCAGTTTGTTTTGTTTTTAAATACAGGCATTTTGAGTAGTCTAAATCCAGGCAGTTGGTTGTCTTTAGTCATGTTTTATTACACTGGGTATTTGCAGAAACTTCTTTGGGTTTCTTAATTGTAGGAAGGTGTGATAGAAGGTCTGATTTTTCCAATAAAAGCGTAATAATTTCTTTTAAATGCTCAACTTTTTAAACATTTACTTCCATATGTGCTAGAAAAGAACAGGAGTAACTTTCAGTTTATGCAAATCTTGATTACAGAGTATATTTTCATTGTTTATATCTCAGTCTGATTTAAAAACATTTTAGAGGGGAAGGTAATTTGGGTAATAAATATTAAAAGCACTTTCTGCAATCTAACTCTATAAGAAAGCTCTTCTCTTAATGACAGCATGCTTTCATCTTTTCTGAAGTATGGCATTAACCTTTGCTTATATAAGGATTAATGTTCACTGCATTCAAATAGGTGGTATGAATCTGTGTCTGGAGAGCAAGACCACTTGCTTGTTTTGTGTTTGTTTTGATTGGCATGAAAGTAAGAAGTCTTGATAGGGTTAAGCCTCAGGTGGCTCCAAAGAAAGGGGTACCTTGCTGCTGGGTTGTGCCTAGATTTAGCGGTCTCGGTGCAGTTCCTGCTGGACAAGGTGCGTACGTAAAATGGTGGCACATCTGGTGCTCAATGGCCAGACTGTTGGCAGCGTTAGTAGAAAGGTCAAGAATTAGTTGAGGATGAAAACTTTTCTGCCCTCTGATCTCTCCGTGCAGGGACCACCAGCCAGCAGTAACACCTTCCAGGCAAGGACTGAAGAGAAGGAGGAATGAGATTTATAACCCCCTTGTCAGTGTTGCATAATTTTTCATTAAAAAAAAAAAAAGAGGGGTCTGCTCTTAGTCTGGAAACGTTAATGAATTTCCTTTCACTTTGTCCTCCACAATTACTTAGCTTAGAAGTCCTTTAGAAATTTCTTTACCCATGGTAGACTTGCATGAGGATTCTTCACAGTAAGTGGTTTAAAAACGAACCGGAGGTCACAGCTGGCAAAGCAGAGAGGTGACTTTTCTGTTTGCAGAGCTCCTCATTCAGGCTCTACAATACGATTCTCATTATTTAGTTACTTGGCTTGATAATATTAAATCTACTACAGTGGTTACCAGACCAGTCTGTCTGTCTGCAAGGATCTTCCAGACGGCACTTCGGCAAGACCCAGTCGAGTATGTATGGTTGAAGAACAGTGGCTTATCGGACCATCCGAAATATACCCACTGCAGACTTCAGGAAATTGTCTCCAAGTCACACAAAGAAAGAATGTAAAAACATGTTTTTCTTGTGAAACTTAACTTCGAAGTCGTTATTGGTGCCGTGCTTTGTTAATTGCCCGATTGTCTAAATGCTTTTGCCATCATTTCATTTGTCATTTCTCCCCTTTCTGCCTCTCCCGCCTGCTGCTCTTCCTTTCATTTTCCTTCTCTGTGGATCTCCCTTCTGGGAGATTCCCCATTTTGGTTAATCATGTTGGGGAAAAAGCTAATGTTGATATCCAAGGTGGCATTATTAGGTTTTATGTTTGACACAAGCCTGCTAAAGGGGAAAGTAAAATGGTTCACACAGGCAAGAGGTGGCGGTTCATGAAACACCAGGAGGGCACCTCACGCCATTTCCCCGCTCAGCGTCATCAGCTGCCTCAAAACCTGTCCTCGTCTCCCTGCCTCTCCAGAGAAGAGATTAATTTTTAATAGAAATGCCAAAATGAGATAACTTTCTTTTTAAGCAGAAGTGTTCCATAAAAATGAAAAGATGACCTGCTCGTTAGGATCCCCGTTTCTCTCCCTTGGTCACCTCCAGGCCTGGTTCAAAGGGAGGAAATGGCCGGGGGGCAGGCGTCTTTGCAGGCAGGTGTATCGGAAATCACCAATAGCTTTTTGGTTTTTTGTCCGGAGAAACACATAAGAGGAGATTTTTGACTTTGAAAATACTAAAAGTTAAGTTACCTACCTTAATGGTCAGATTTTGGGGAACTGGAACACACGTGTGAGTGTTTGAACATGGATTTAGTAATTATTTTTAAAACACAAATATCAGACACAAATATCTCCCACCTGGAGATTGTGACCGTATTTTGAATGCTACTGATTTACTTGAACTCTTCCACCTTTAAT
Source organism: Pelecanoides urinatrix (assembly GCA_013400755.1). Taxonomy (NCBI): domain Eukaryota; kingdom Metazoa; phylum Chordata; class Aves; order Procellariiformes; family Procellariidae; genus Pelecanoides; species Pelecanoides urinatrix. The sequence goes on along the minus strand of VZTQ01006195.1, from coordinate 493,713 downwards.
TTTTGGACTGACTTGGTCCGGCTATGAGGAGGTCTGCACTGGTGAGGAGTTAAGTTAGGTGTACTTCTGCTGGTCACAGCTTATCCTTGACGTTTAAAAGATGTGTGTTAGTGTTGGGCAGGAGAGTGCTGGAGGTAGAGCAACAACAATTATAATAGTTTGGTTTAGAGCATTTATTAGCTGTGGCTGTAGAAAAGCGCACATTGAAAAAGACACAGATTTGTCTGTGCTATTTGCTGTTTTCAAGTTACAATCTAAAGCAGAGTATCTTCTGAAAATGCGTGTGTCTTTAGGGCTATGGTTTTTCTTTCAGGAGGGTTGTGAAATGTTTGTGTTACAACTGCTTAACTCTGTGATTTCTTTTTCTTGGTGTAGGGAGCTGTTTCATCATGTGGCCTCTTTACTTGAGTAAACATTTGGTGCAAGAACAGTGTCAGAAGCACATTATTTTCAGGGTATATTTTTAAGGTAGATTTGAAGTTTTGCCCCACAATATTTAAGGTTGTTTGTCACACACTGTTCAGCCTCAACGCACGATGATGTTTGTAAATCTGAGGCCACTTCATGTTGTCAGGCAATTCCTCCGTCAGCCTTTTACACTGCTGTCTAGCTTAGTGACGTTGCTTTAGGAATGCAGCAAGTTTGGGTTTGTTTTGGAAAAATTACGTGGGAAGGTATTTACACTATCTGTGCAAATGATGAACTATAGTGTAGAGAGAGGATTTATTTTGAGGGCTTTTTAATGGCTTGGTATCTTTATTTAGTTTATTTTTGTTGTTAGCATTAAGAAAATTATCCATGTGTGGCCTTGTATTTTCTTGTATTTATCTTGAAAATCTAAGCATTGGCTTAGAAGACAGTTTGCTGTGTTGCTTGAGAGAAACTGTGAGAATACCACACCTGGTGACTAGAAATAAATGATACGAAATAGGACTAACAAAGCCCGGGCTGGGATATAAAATGAACCTGGCATTTAAATTGCTCGTTTAGTTGAGTAGTGAGCTATAACAAGGAAAACAGTATTTATTTCATTGCCATTATGTGGTGTTGGCTGTTACAGTGAAGAGCCCAAATGGGGAAGCTTCCACGTAACTGTGATTCCAGTCCACAGTGACTAGTTCTGAATTGAGATTAACAGCCTGACTCTGCTCTCGGTTGCTATCTGTACCCAACATATACTGGCCTAACTAGCGTAAGTACTAGCAATCATGTATTTGTTCTCCCCACCAAGGCAGGTTTGTGCAATGGAACTACCTTATTATGGAAAGTGGTGAAAATAAATAAATTAGAATATGCAAAATCAACTTGATGAGGCAGTGCAGTTGGTGGTTATTGAGTGGTTTTGGCAAGGAATTTTTCCATAGGCCTTAATTCAACAAACATTTAAACATATGCTTATGCTCACGCAGTTTACCAAAGCATTTAAGCATGTGCTTGTGTAAATGGAAATTAATCATATGCTTAAGTATATATGAAACTCCTGCTAAGTAGAGGTGGACTGCTAAATTAGAGCAACAGAACAGGGGCTATCTGTTTTTCTTTAGTTTTTGCTGCTCCTTACTTCAAATATAGCTGTTTGCATTTTCAGTTCTACTTAAGCAAGGTTTGGGAATGGAAAAAAACATGATGGCAATGGAGGGAGAGACCACAGTTGAGAAGAGCAACCAGAGAGCGTGGCTTTCAGACAAGCTTGGAAGTGGATGGTACACAGATCCGGTATCTGCCCTACCATCCCGGCTATATTTGTGTCTGTGGGGTCAGAGCCTGGAGACCTGCTCCTTTTCCCAGGGCCGTGCGCCGCATCGAGGAAGCGCCCATAGCGTTTGAGAAGAGGCGTTGCTCCAACCAGACTGTTAATATGGATGAAGTGCTCTGGGCTCTTAGCAAAACGGATGGGTAAACTGATGGGAGATAAGGAAAATGGATGTCAAGTGACGTGCATCTTCTAATCCTTGAAGAAATCCCTGCTGAAAAAATAAGGCTTTGTGTTTCCTCACCACTAAAGGCTGCTGAAGAAGCCATGAGAAATAGATTTCATGCTGTCTCCAGACATTCCCTATCATGATTGAATTGGGTCGTTATTTACAAGACAATGTTTTAATTAAAGTATCTTCCTTCCTAAGAGGATAAATACCTTTGTGTAGAAGACAGTGTCTCCTGTTTCTCATGCCTGAGATACTTCATTCCCGAGAAAGCCCTTGGTGGGTCTTTAGGAAGTCTTGGAACTGAAATGGCCTGATGTGCGTGGGGTGCAGATGGGGCTATAGCAGAATGTCAGCAAGAGGGTGGAGGAAAGAATAAACAGTGCTTGTTTATTTATCAGAAGTACTGAGCACCTGCAGCTTCCCTGCACCTTCAGTGGGAACTTAGGGAATACGTGTCAGTTGTGAAAAGTGTCTAAATAGGGACTTAAGAAATGAGTTTCGGGAGACAGATGTGGAAGCATTAGCTTTGCGTGGGTAACTTTGCAGGTGTGTGTGGTCTGACTTGTGAATGACAATTGAAATAGCTTTCTTGATAAAAATGGAGTTGGACTGGATGGCAACATGTAGATCAAACAGGTGTTTTGTATTGAATATTTGCAGATGAAAGAAAATCAAACTCTTTCCACGCAAAAAGAAAGAGTAATTCTGATAATGTGTGTAATGTTTGAGTATTCATCATGTACCTGGTATACAAAATACCTTTTTCAGGAGAATCATAGAATCATAGAATCATTAAGGTTGGAAAAGACCTCTAAGGTCATCGAGTCCAACCGTCAACCCAACACCCCCATGCCCACTAAACCATGTCCTTGAGCACCTCATCTATACGTCTTTTAAATTCCTCCAGGGATGGTGATTCCACCACTTCCCTAGGCAGCCTGTTCCAAGGCCTGACCACTCTTTCAGTAAAGAATTTTTTCCTAACGTCCAGCCTAAACCTCCCTTGGCGCAACTTGAGGCCATTTCCTCTCGTCCTATCGCTGGTTACTTGGGAGAAGAGACCACCCCCCGCCTCACTACAACCTCCCTTCAGATAGTTGTAGAGCGCGATGAGGTCTCCCCTCAGCCTCCTCTTCTCCAGACTAAACAAGCCCAGCTCCCTCAGCCGCTCCTCATAAGGCTTGTTCTCCAGGCCCTTCACCAGGGGGCTGTGATTGATGCCAACTGGCTCTTGTAGGAGACTTTCAGAAGTAGCTTTATACAGTTCCAGTTTTGCCAGGTAAGTTAAAGTTGCATTTGCATGATAAGTACACGTGAAGACACAGTTGCAAGGATGTACTTCACAGAAGTGGTGCCATAGCGTACACTCCAGTGGTTTTCTCGACATAGCAAAGCCCTGCATATCGGCAGTAAGATTACCTTCCACAAAAAAGAGGCTCTAACTTCCTATTCAGCTGCATTTGTGAGGAAACACGCAGCTGCCTGTGCTGCTTTTCCAACAAAAACCCCAGAGACGATGCTTTTAAAGGGAGACAAAAAAATCTTTCCTAACCCAATCTCAATCCCCCTCCTCTCCTGCCCACTTTTAAGACCCGTCGTGCTCTGCTGTGCTACAGCATTTCACGTCCTCGTGTGGCTGTGAGAGAAGGTAGGAAACGGTTTCCTTGAGTTGCCTGCGACGTGTGCTGGTGGAAACGTCCCCCTTTCTCTTTGCTTCTACCCTAGAGGACAGAAATGAATTTTGCTGCTGGTTTTTACGGAAAGTTGTCGTAGGTCTCCAAAAACCATACATTTAGAGGAGCATTGCCATTCATTAATGCTCGTGCTTCTGCTCCTAACATGTATGTTTCAAGGCGGCTGGAAATCTATTTTTGTTCTTTATTTAACTATCCTGATAAGAGCTTAGGGAATGCATTTATCTAAATTTGTGAAAGGAGATGGAATGGAGAAATATTTGTTGGTAAAACATACTACTTGGCAGTGTTGCGTTACAAACATTAATAGAGCTGTTTGAATAAGTGAGTTTACAAACCTATTTTTGAAAATCATTTACTCCCTGACTGTGATATCGCCTTCAGAAGTGGTCTGTTTTTTTCTTTTTTAAACAGATGGTTAAATATTTGCTAATGCAGTTCAATTTTATCGCAGCTCTTTCTGTGTTTATCTTTCCTGTCTGGAGCAGTTAAGTGGGAGATAACGGGAATCCCATTCAGTTCCTTCAGTCGCCGCAGTATCTGAAGAGCTGCACTTCCAAAGGAGAAGTGGGTGGGCCACACGAAATGAAATTTAAGATGTATTTGCTGTTCTTGCAGAGTATCAGACTACAGTAATGCACGTGGGTTTCTAGAAAATGTAGGGAGTGTGCATAGTGCTAGTCTTGGCATGACATTGTTTTGTCCATAAACTGTAGCAGATATTTAGGGAATTGCTCTCTTGGACTGTTGCTTTTACTATGTAAATGTGGCAGATTTCCTCGTGAAAAAGTGGTTTTTGGAATAGTTTGTGTTACTGGGTTGCAGTCCTCCTTCCAATAATAAACTTTCTTTGCATCTGAGAGCAAGTATATTTGGACTTTTTCAAGCAGTAGTTGAAATAATTGGAACAACTTCTATGTCTTGCCAGAAGAAACTGGTTAACTGAATCATCAGTAGCTTTTTTTTGTTAAACTTATTCATAAAAACATTGTTTTCCAGCATTCTGTTTAGATGCAGTGGGAACCATATATTTAAGTATTTAAGAATGTAAAATATGAGTTAAAATGTTGCCTTGCAATCAAGAAAACATGCCTAGTTGTGAATTTCAAAGGAAATGCTGAATTTTCAATGAACTTATGTAATTTAATTTGCATATTAAAATCAGCTTAAAATTTGTATGAATGGAAGGGGAGGGAAAGAAATGAGTCTTAAAACAATGAGAACCCCTCAGTAACTGCTCAAGTGTCATTTTTATATGCAGCTCCCTCATTTTCTCCTAAACTGAAACTGTACAAAAGAGGTTGATTTACACCATAAATTCAGGCCGAACAAAATCCAATTGGAACTCACTTGAGCACTGTTTTGATGTAAGATTCAAAGCTTCTGCAAATTTATTTTATCTTCTACGCTTGCTGATCTCCTGCTTGTAAATCCTGTTGAAGGAGAATAAAAATGAGTGCAGCCTGATGGGAATTTAATGTCTGAAGTTCAAAGCAGTTTGCACATCAGAGCAAACGTCAATCACATGAACATCTTGCAAGCTAGGCAGGGAGCGCGTTTCTCCATGGGGAAGAGATCAAAGTGGGAGTCGCAGCTCTGTTTGCTCCCTCGGGATGCAGTTTCGATCAGTTGTTCATTAAAGTGAATCCAGAAGGAAGGGCTTTTTAGAGAGAGGCAGGGAAAGGGGGATGGGGTGAGTGGGCCCGTCTTGAAACTGAATTTCAGCCAATGTCTTTTGCTCTCGTTTAAGTAAGTACAAAAAGTAATTACATCTAAATACAGGGTTTGCGGTAAGGATTTTGGAGGACTTCCTAAGTGTCGGCTGTGGCGTTACCACCTAGAACATTTTGGGCCATATCTCAGAGGAGACCTCGGTCAGCCATTGCTGTTATCGTCTGCCTCGTCGTCTTGCTGCTGGCAAAAGTGGGAGACACTGGTAGATTGTCGCCTTTGTGCAGAGAAAGGGTGGTGATCAATGCAAATTGTCTGCAAATCTGAAAATATTAAAGTTTTGGCGTTTTTAAATTCTTCCAAAGGAAGTGATGGGAAGATTTGTATGGTTTGAAGCTTTTGTGGAAAACGTGCAAGGTATGAATCATAGAATCATAGAATCATTAAGGTTGGAAAAGACCTCCAAGATCATCGAGTCCAACCGTCAACCCCCCCATGCCCACTAAACCATGTCCCCAAGCGCCTCATCTACACGTCTTTTAAATCCCTCCAGGGATGGGGACTCCACCACTGCCCTGGGCAGCCTGTGCCAAGGCCTGACCACTCTTGCAGGAAAGAAATTTCTCCTCATGTCCAACCTAAACCTCCCCTGGCACAACTTGAGGCCGTTTCCTCTCGTCCTATCGCTGTTACTTGGGAGAAGAGACCGACCCCCCCTCGCTCCAACCTCCCTTCAGGCAGTTGCAGAGCGCGATGAGGTCTCCCCTCAGCCTCCTCTTCTCCAGGCTGAACACCCCCAGTTCCCTCAGCCGCTCCCCATCAGACTTGTGCTCCAGGCCCTTCCCCAGCTCCGTTGCCCTTCTCTGGACACGCTCCAGCCCCTCCATGTCCTTCTTGTCGTGAGGGGCCCAAAACTGAACCCAGGATTCGAGGTGCGGCCTCCCCAGTGCCCAGTACAGGGGCACGATCCCCTCCCTGCTCCTGCTGGCCACACCAGTGCTGATACAGGCCAGGATGCCGTTGGCCTTCTTGGCCACCTGGGCACGCTGCCGGCTCGTGTTCAGCCGCTGTCGACCAGCCCCCCCAGGTCCTTCTCCTCTGGGCACTTTCCAGCCGCTCTTCCCATCATCGTAGGAAAGGTAAAAGCAGTAGTTACAGCCAAGAATATAAGCATTTACTGTAAATGCTACATGGCGGTGTTGAGGCTTTAGTTTTAATTGTTGCTTTAATGGTGAAGATCACCAAATAAGTTAATAGTGCATCCTTGATTGAAATGACTTAGAGGCACCCAAAAGAAGCACATGGAAAATCCTCCAGTGTAATTAAAATGATCGCAAATATTGCAATGTAAATTTGCCACAGTACTGCCTTTGCCCAGTTTCTGGTCTTGGTTTTCTGAGAACATACATTTGCAATGGGAGCTGGTCTCTTCTCAAGGTCCTTGCATCATGGAACCAGTCGCACTTTAAAAATACACTGTTGCAAGGTGCAAAAAGTAAGTTTTAAGGCAAACTGCACCTGAAAAGAAATTTGAAGTAGATATCCCCCATAGCTCAGTCTGGAGCAGTCCTTGCTCTAGGATGACAGGTCTGTCAGAGGGCTGGTCTTTAATTTACGGGGTTAAAACAATTCTTCTTCTGCATATTTTATTTCCATCATTTTCCCATTAACTTTATTCTCTTTTTGCCACTTGTGTGCTGTAGCAAGAGAAAGGAGGAGTCGGCTGGGCTGCAGTAATTTTTTGCTTTCCTTTTTCAGCTCTGCTGAAGATTATTTAGACATCTGTCTTCATTTTTCATAATATGTGCTTACTGAGAAAAGCTAAGGGACTTTGTTAATTTTTGCATTAAAGTGCTTCAACATGCTCCAATAACAAGTGCAAGGTAAATAGGGTGTTTATAGCTGGAGCGCTGATCCCCTTGGCCCGTGGCGATCAGTTTGGGGCTGCAGGAGTGCCTGTGGCGGGGAAGTTGAGGGTGATAACTTTATTTTTGCCTTCCTAGAAGGCATTGGACCTGGTGTTCATCTGCTTGAAACCATACTATCTATCATGACTGAGAGACCTGAAATTCAGTTTGGCAACTTTGTGTGTACGAAGAAGTGATGTAGCAATACACTCAACATTTTGAATCAAGATACATGCAACTTCTCTGCCGGGTAATTTAAAGCAAGTAGTTTGGGTAGCGTGAGGACTGCATGTCAGGATGCACATGTCACTTTGAGTGAGTGTGAGAGGTGACTTTTGGCATAAAATAAAATCAGAGCAGAGGAAGATTCCAGATGATTTTGAATTAAACCCCAGCATTTATTGCCCATGTTCTGAGAAATGAATAATATTAGTTGCTAACAAGGTATCCTGTTGCTATCACTAATAGACTTTGATGGGAGCACTGGGACAATTAGCTAACATCCTGAAAAGTCATTATTTTTCCCTAAGAGTTTGTTCTTTAGTATTCCTCGGAAATATTTCTTTAACATGGAGATGTTTAATTTGCAGCCTTAGTTCTTCTCAGTCTGGTTTTGTGCAAAGATAAACATGCTTTTTGTGAAACCCATCCTTAATCAATCTTAGTCTTGAGATTCTTTAGCCAACAAAAAATCAACAACATTTTTGCTTGTTTCGTAGGAGCTGTAATTTTTTGAAGTGGTTACATTTTAATGGGGATAGGAAAAGCCACAGCCTTGATCTGAGAACTACGTTCCTGTGAAATGTCAAGACTTTTCCTCGATGGAGAGTTTTCAGAGAGCAGGTTGCCAATAATTTCAACAAGCAGCTCCTGGCAGAGTGGATGAGCCCATGCAGAGCTCCATGCCGTCCCGGTTTGGCTGCTTTTGGTGTCTGACTTCTTCACTGTGAGGGTGGTGAGGCACTGGAAGAGGTTGCCCAGAGAAGTTGTGGATCCCCATCCCTGGCCCATCAAGGCCGGGTTGGACGGGGCTTTGAGCAACCTGGTCTAGTGGAAGGTGTCCCTGCCCATGGCAGGGGGTTGGAACTAGATGATCTTTAAGGTCCCTTCGAACCCAAACCATTCTAGGATTCTATGATGATTCTATGACACAGCATCCCTTCCTGATCTTACCACCTGATGGTGGTGGGTCTGATCAAGAGGACAGGGGACCTTTCTATCTGTCTGTCCATCCGTTTCTCTCTCTTTCTTCCTTGCTGTGAAGAGCGAGCATAATGCAGAAGATCATCAAAAGCTCTTTGTCCCTATCTGAGTCTTGAATCAAAATGCTGATGGAGTGCTGTTGATTATGCTGTTTTGGATAAAATACTAAAAGCACCGAACATCTGCGTCCAATAAGGAACCCACAGTACTTTTTGTAGAGCAAGGAATTTAGCTGCCTGTTCTTGTTCCCGCTGTATACGGCATTTTTCACTTTGCTCATCGCCGAGTGGTTTTGATGTGTTGAGCAGCTGCCACAATTAAAGATGTTTCGTCAGTGACGAGCAAGTTCATAATTGTGTATGTTAGGTGGGGACGGAGGAGGGCAAGCGGAGTTAAACATTTGTGTTTATGTTTGGTAACCTGAGTGTGTCAAAAGACTGAGGTATGTGAAATATTTGTAAAGAGATGAGAGAGAAAATTTGTGTACAGACTGCTCTGGGACTCCCTGACACAAAAACTTGCACTCTCCATGTACATTTGCAGGTATATTTGGTAGAAATTTTGCAACTTAAAAATATATTTTTTCCCCAGTGTTGATATATGTATATAAAAAATACTGACCAAAATTAATAAAGCTATGTTTAAACTGCATTTATTGTACATAATTTTTAAAGTGTATGGAGGGCAGTTAATTATTTCCCAATACATGTGACTATGTGACTCCTTTTTATTTTCTTTTCTTTTCTTCCCCTTTCCCCTCCTTAAGTCTAGGTTTGAGAAGGAATCAAAAAATGTTGGTGCCTCAGTAACTCTAACTGTTCACAGGTAGTCTCATTCATCTCCTTTAAGAGTAACGCTGTTAGTTTAAGATGCGTGTAGTGTTTATGGATATAGATTAAATTAATTTTAAAGAATGCCAGTTTAAGGAGACATTGTCTTCATTGATATTTCTACGTGGCAGTGAAGATACTAAAATTAAGCAGTTAATAATCAATAACGATCACTTTTTACATATTCAAAAATTCCATTTGATTAGAGCTTCTTCAAATAGACCCTCTAGTCTGATGAGCTCTAGCTATGTAAAATGAGATTTCTTGTAACTCTACAGGAATCATAAAATTGAATCTGATGTTAAGACCAAAGAAGTCAGTGTCTGAGGTTTCGTTACGCATTTGTATAAAAGACTATTTTACTTATTTGTAATTCAGAAAATCATTAAGGAGTTTAATAGTAAATTATCAGGAAATGACTCCTATACTTGAAGGGCAAATTTCTAAACTTGTGAGAAGGTTGTGCTATAGTCTTCACCCATAACAGAAGTTAAACCTCTGCTTTAAGCAAAAAACAGTCAGCCCAACCTTAAATATGGTTATACTGGCATGAATCATGAACAAAAGGCAAACTCATGGCCTGTGTGTGCAACAGCAGTGCTGCTCGCCGGGGGCTCCAGCGCTCCTCTCGGGAGCTTTTGTCTGGTTTTGTAATGCTAAAATTTCTGGAAGTGAATCCAGTCACCTACAGAAGCGATGATCTTAAGCCTAGTAACAAATATTTTTCTTCTTCTTAGTTAGTTTTCACAGATCTCTTCTAAGTCATAAAAAGTTCTCCTATATAAAAGGTTCTCCTGCATCCCGCGTGCGAGGACCCCTGTCCATCCGTTTCGAGCCTCTCGAGAGATGGAGCCTCTCAGCAAATCCTGCATCTGGCTGGCTCGGGGCGGCTGCAGCTACCTCCCTGTAGGATGAAATCATTTTGAATTGGGCTGAAAGAAAATATATTGGATTAGGAGAGGTTTAGTTTGCTTAAAGAGACTTGCTTCCTGTGGTCATAACTTGAGATTTCCTTCTGGTAACCAATTCCATCTGTCTGTGGTTTTTGTTTCTGCTAATTGTTGTTTTAAGGGGATGGTTTAGAAGTGCATTGTTTCATTGTCTGTTTGTGTCTACAAACCCCAGCCCTTACAGCAAGCACTCTGTGAGGACAGAACCAGAAAATCAGTGTCTTTCCATTCTTACTGGGCACCATATTTTGTTGAAGCAATTGCAACTTACTGGATTTCAATTTCTTAATTAAAATCTTCAACCAGAAGAATGGTGCTTGTTTTTCATACCACTTTTGCTTGTAATATTTTGGGCTTCCACTATGTGATAGCGTATATATGCGGGTGTGTTGGTGTGTGTACATACACGTGTGTGTATGAAAAAACGTAACATCAGTTTAAGCAATTAAGTGCAGTTGACAATAAGCAACTAAATAAAGAACGTTAAGCACAAATATAATGTGCATTGAGCTAAATGGAAAGCATTAGAATAGCACTGGGTGAGTGATATATAGATGTAAGTCAGTGACTGATGTGCTGTTAACACTAAGTTGGTCAGTATCTTTTCATGTAGCTGTTCTTTGTGTTATTTGCTGGTTTAGTCTTGACAGTATTGAAAAAAACCCCTACTCGGCCCAGTTTCTCTCCAAGACTTGTTTCCTATCGACTTTCATGCTAGTTAAGTTAAGGCTCTTCGTCCAGAACGGGTTGTTATGCAGACCTTGCTTGCAGTTTGTTGTAATTTCTTAGGAATAGGTTGCTGGTAGAAAAATTCTTTGATAGGAAGTAAATCATTTTTTGAAGTACTAGAATAATCAGACCATAAGTCAAATGTCCTCAAAATGTTCAAGGTCACAAAAATGTTAACAAATCAAATTGGCCTACGTAAATGATACAAAACTGCATTTAAGTCCTTGAAAGCTTCAGAAGTGTTTCCAGTTATTTATAACCCTTTAAACCCTTTTTTATTTAAATTTTGTTAAGGCATTGGTTTAATTATGTTTTATTGTCATTAGAACTATGCACTGGAATACTTTTTGCATTAGAGTTATGAATGTATTTAACCTAATCAAAATGTAACAGAACTTCAGACTGTCGAGTTCCTTCTGCTATTTGGAATGTAAATCCTCAAGTTTTGGTATGGAAAACACGTTTACTGTTGCTCTATTAGATATTTTCATAAAGACATAAAGAGGAAATACTTTTCATGCAAAACACAAAAATTTTTTAAAAGTTAAAGATGAAATGGTAGTTCTGGTGAAAGAGTCTCTAGCAAAAAAAGTTTGGTTCGACAACAGGAGGAGCCACTTTCTGATGGCATGCCTGGATGCTCCCCAGGTTTCCTAAGCTGGAACCTCTACTCTTTAAATCCAGATGAAAGAGCATGCTCTTGTATGAGCCTGTCTTTCAAGAAATACCGTGGGGGAAAATACAAGATATCATTGTAGAGAGCAGATGCAATCCACTGTGATGAGCTTATACCTTCTAGTTTTGGGTTTCAGAATTTTTCCTGGACCCTTAAAATATGTATAATGGTGGAGTTACCAAAATAATTATTTTTCATTGAACCTTCTGAAAGATGCATTTCCATTGTAAATGCTGTGTAGGTTTAATGGATAGTGTTAGACTGCTAATCCTGTTGTTGTCATTTCAGATTTGATGGAAATTTTAATACCAACGTTTCTAGGACTATTAGCTGTGATAGACTGTCTACCACTGTCAATAGCAGAGCCTTCAATCCTGGACGTGACTTAAATTCTGGTAAGTAGTATAGTTTTGGGTTTTTTCCTTCCACTGTAGGGTTTTTTTTTTTCCCCATTAGACTTTAACATTTCCTTGGCATAGAGAATTAGCATTGATTGCCATAGCAACAAGCTTTTATTTCTCCTTGAAACTGTCACACTGCTCTTGGTTTGAGATTTCATGATTGAAAGATGATACCTAAAGTAATGCCCTTAGTCTAAGTACTTTATAAAAATGTCATGAAGATTTTATTCCAGCCTACCATGGATAATTTTGTTGTGGTTTATGCACTTTTTATTTCTTCTTTTTTTTTTTTTCCAAGGCACTTTCCTTCCTAGGCCTGTCTGCTTTGGCATCAGTAGTGTCAGCTGCTGAAGGGGCCATGCAAAGAAGTTTCTCTGATCTTCTTAGCTGAGTTCAGCTGATGTGAGGCTGTGTTTGCAGCGATATGCAAAAACTACATAATATAAGGACGTCCTAAAATACTTCCTTTCTTTGTCTTGTCAGGGCATTTCCATCTTGACAGTCAATGCATTTGCTTGACATACTTAAAGAGCTAGAAATACGCTTAGAACCAAAATACATATGACTTGTCCCTGAAAAATTCAGCTTTTGGTTGTCCAGTACAGTAAGGTTTTCTTTTTTTCATCCTGGTCAACTTGAATTAATACATGGATTTCAGGTTTTTTAGTCGTAGTTTTGTTCAGCTGTTCCATCTTGCTTTTCAACTTTTTATGACGCCTTAGTGCTCTAAATTAGAGAACACTATAGATTTTGGTTGTGAATTGCGTTTAGTGTAAGTTTTGGGGTTTGGTGGTGATTTTGTTGGGTGTTCTGTTTTGTTTTGTGTGGTGGTTTGGTTTTTTTTGTTTGGTTGGTTTTTTGATGAGTGATGCAGACTTGAGAGAATGTTTTTTTAATTTTAATTCTCGTGTCTTTTGGAATAAAATACTGATTTTTTTTTTTTTTTAACTTGACTGATGAAGTGGCAGACCCACCATTCCACCTTCACCACACAAAAAGCATTTGCATATCTTTCAACAAATAGGATGAGAGAACCCCACATTTCTGTTTATGTGTCCCTTCTTATAGCTTTGCATTGTTTCTGCATTTAATCGCTGTCTTAATGAAATCTAAACACAAAAAGTAAAAACCAAAAGCAAAACAAGCAGTCCTCATAGGTTCCTTTCCGTCCCATCCACTGTATACCACATCTTGAATGCAGGTGCTGGCCAGACAAGCTAATTTCCTGACATGTGTCTCATCACCATAATTTGTGTAGTGTTTTCCATCCTAAAGATGGGCAGTCTTTGTTCACTTACTGTGATTTGCTGGGCTTTGTTTTACTCATAAACTCTCTCTTCATTAAAAACAAACAACTAACTTATTAAAATCATGTTTAAAATCACATGCAATTGTTGATTAATCAAAATAATTTTTGAAAGCAAGTTTTCAGGCACTGTTATAAAAGCAAAGCATCGAGTGAATCACTTAATGTTTTTTATTTAAGTAGAAAAAGCATTCTTTACTTTTTCTACCGCAGAAGATGCGTGTAAAGTATTAAAGAAATATTCCTTCTTCTTGAGTGGTGGAAAACAAATAAGCTATCGTTTCCCTTAAACATTTTTTAATTTTCTGTTTGAATTCTCACAAAAACAACTGGTGTAGAGCTGGACATCGCCCACGTCCAAAGCAGTGTCCCTGCAGAAGTACCTGGGTTTTGGAGTGAACTGGATGTGGGAAGGCTTAGGGGCAGGAGGCTGGGTGTTTGTTTTGTGGGTGGAGGGTATTGTGTTGGTGGTATCTGTATATCTCGCCTATGTAGTCATGGGCCACGACCTGTTGTGCCAAAAAAGCAGTCTCTGCCCTCAGGAATTAATGGTCTAAGACAATAGTTGGCTTGAGACAGACTGGGGATATAAACAGACTGGGAAGCAGTTTTGGTCAGAAGGGCAGAATGCTGTCAGTGCACCAGCATCCTTACAGCTGTGAAGATGGCTGTCAGGTTAGAAATGGGTTTTAAAAGTACTTGCTTAGTGTCCTCTGTCTCTCGAAACTCTTAATTTTTTCTTATTTCTGCAGTGACCTAGTTCTGTGAAACCACTTACCTCAAAGGATACACTTAGGACAGAGCACTTTGTCTGCACAGGAGCTGTTTCTGAATAAATCTACTCTAAACTAAAACCGTCTTTGAACACGCATAAATATCAAACAAGAAGAAAGTTTCTCTAATCTCATATTTTTCTTACTTCTCTTGTAAGTGTCCTCATGTAGATCTACTGAGGAATATCTGTTGCACTTTGGATTCAGACTCTGCCTCAGCCTGAATTATTTGTCTGCTCTAAAAAGCCTAAAAGTTGTTGGTACATTTGGGTATTTTGATTGCGTTTTTTCTCTCCTGCCTTGCTTTGCTCGTTTAGACTTAAAGGCAGGATGGGAAGCCACGGCTTCTTAAAACTCATGTCATACTGTCTTTCCTACTGGATGCAGCGTGATGGGGAGGACCCCAAGTGCATCAGCCTCCTGGAGAAAGGGTTTGAAAGCCCTCTGCTCCTCCAGCCCAGGAACAGGAGCTCCCGTACTCTTCTCTAGTTTGCCCACAGTTTCTCAAACCAGCCCGGCTTGTCCATCAACCAGGTTGTCTTCCCGAATGGGTTGGTTATCTCATTCTTCATGTTAAAAAAAAAAAAAATTCCCATGAGTATCTCTCTTCTGGCATGAGTTTTGCAGTTTAAATAATCCAGCCTATAAAAAGCTCTCAGCAAAACATAAATTCAAACTCTGCTGTGTTGGGCTTCAATCTCCATTCTTTAAATGTTAATCTTGGCCTGCTCTGCGCGCAGCGTAAGAAAGTGGGATCAGAGTGGTGAGGTTGTAGGTGTTGGAAGGGAATGGAATTTGCACCACAGACTCCGGGCGAGCCACAGGAGCAGAGCCCGGGAGAGCCCTCGGTGCAGACAACAACCTCAGCTTCTAGGCTGAACGATGTGTTAAGAAGGGTAAGTGTAGCTTGTGAAACTTTCAAAAATAAAGAACTTTTTTTTGCAGTTTTCTATTGGATTTTTATAATACAGAGAGAAAATAAACACTAATCTTGGGGAAGGAAAGAAGAAGAAATAGATGTGTGTCTCTCTTTTCTCAACACTTAAAAAATAACGCTTTTCTGTTTGCTTTTTTTTTTCCCTTTATATTAGGTGACTTTTTTTTTAATGTCATGAAAAGGTTTTGTTTTATCTTGGCTTGAGTTTTCCATTTGGATTACTTCTAGCCATTACCACAAAATAGATAAGGAGAGTGTCTTTATTCTTCAGATGGAATCACAGGCTTCAGTTAGATTAAGAGATCTGTCCTCACTGGTATGAATAGTCCTTTATTTATTAGACGACAAAATCTTACCCAGAGCCAATGCATTATGTTATCAGATTCCTTCATTTTTTTTCTTTTTGAATAAACAAGGAACCAGTAAATCTTTCTCCTTCTCATCCTTCAAAGCGCCGAAATATCTGTTTCAAGTCAGGCAGCTTTAGCAGAGTGGTCTGCCCCAGCAATATGCAGAGATGGTACCAAGTTGCTCAATAAATATTGTCTGTGCCTTATTTAAGGTGGTGATGATTTAAAATGTGGAGTCCTTGGTCATGTTCCTTACATTGCAATACTTTAAACTGATGGCTCGGGTGAGTTGAAATAGTTGGGAAGTGTTTGAGCAGATGAGCTAATACCACCCCCACCCTCCAAATCCTTTTAATCAAAGAAGCTGGGCTCGTTCCTTAAAATGAAAGATTTTTTTACTTCTTTGCCCTTCAGAGTCAAAAGAGCTCCCAATGAGCGAGCTGGGCTCTGTCCTGCCTTGTGCCATCAGCAGAATTTTAATTGGGTTCGAGCTGCAGAGCCTTTTATTTCTGGTGAAAATGCGTGAGCCGGAATATAGTTTGACTCAGAAAATCCTGGATCAGGTTTGTAGGTCTGGAGAGTTAGAGAATGTCTTTACTTGTAAAATAAACCCATTCGGTTTCTGGGGTTCTTGTTTCTGGGGTTGTTGTTTCTGGGGAGCACTAAAGCGTCTTCCCGGTGATTATTTTTAATGGAGGTACTTGGCAGAGAAGAACGGCAGTATGTGTGTTGCTGAGAAAATTAAACTTCTCTTTTTTGCGGGGTGAGAATCGTGAGGTCTGCAGCTCAATAAATGTAATGCTAAAGAGGACTGTAAGAAACTCTTTCATAATGAGCAATTATGTTCAGTAGTTCCTTTTTTTTTCCCACTGACTGGTTGTGCTGTTCTTTGAAGATTAATTAGTTAATGATTTGACTATGCTTTGAAGATGTAAAGTGGTATCTAGAAGTGCTAAGTGTTATCATATCGCATTCTCTTTGAAGTTTTACAAACTCTATCACATAGGGCTTTCTTTCTAAAAGTCCTTTTTGCCTGGTGAGATATTTATAGTTGGAGAGAATGATCATTTCAAATACTCTCATGTTAATACTTTCCAACTTTGTCTGTCGGTAGCAGAATTTGGGGTCAGGTAGTGCTGCATTCTAAGTGGAGGGGACAGAGGTTTCGGAGTGACTTGGCAATGCCAGCTCATGGGCAGCTCCCAGTTGGCCATTTCTATCCCCAGTCTGTGTCTGGAGTTAAGGGATACCACTAAGATTTCTGCGTTTATAGGACTTGGACTCTTAGCTTCCTCCAAGTAGCGTGATATCAAGGCTGGCTCTTTATTTAGTGGTGGTGTTCATTTTAGAAAAGCAAAATCTTCACATGTACTCAGTAATGCAAAGTACTTTGTCATTTGTGTTAGAACAGGGAGATGGGTACCTTCTTGTACTTACAAAAATGACTTGAACCTGACCAGAAAATGAAAAGTAAATTGCTTTTGAGTTAAAATGGGAACCACAGGTCTTGGTCAAGCATATTGGTGCCTAGAAAGTGGGTACCAGTGAGATGCCCTGCACACATTTCTGCTAGTGCTGCCAAGGGTGTAATTTTGTCAGATTTAGCCGTTAGCTCTAAGGTAGACAGGCAATTTGCCTTACAGTACATTTTTTGCTGGGGTCTTCTGATTGTGTAACCTGTCCAGAGGCTGGCTTTGCTGGAAGGAGGAGGTGAGAATAAAGTACAGGCGAGCAGCTGAGAGAGTGGAAAGTTTGGGGTAAGTGAGGTTAGGCTAAAAAAGAGCATCTGCTGGGTGTCCTGGCAGGGACCAAGAAACGAGGAAATATCTGCAGGGCGTTTGTACAGCTTTAGTGGATGGAAAATAAAAGTGCACTTAAAAAGTACGTATTTTTCAGCCATGGCTTATCTGCTGGGAGGTTGTCTACTGTGGTCATAGGAAAAAGGGGAGGGGGGGAGCAAAGAGTTACGATAAAATTGGTAGTCTCTGGGGAGGGCATTACTGAACTAACATACTAGCTGAAGGAAAACATGAGTACAACTTTGTGAATAGGAGGAACAGCAGAGAGGGGCACTGAGGGTATAAGGAGTTTGTTTGAGATTCAAAGACAATTGTTTTACGGGGAAAATGAACACTTTTAAATCTGGATACTCTCGTGGGGAAATGAATACAAATCATGGCCTTGTGGGAATGAGTTTTATCTTTTAATAATAATATAAATTATTAAATTGTAAATAATATAAAGTATTAAATTGTAAATAATGTAAAATATTAAATTATAAATAATACTATAAATTAATTATAAAATCCTTTATTTTAATGCTGATGGTGAAATTAAAGTGGGCAAGCTATTTCATCCAGGCTTTAACTAATTGTTCACATGTCTGATTTGAAAATGCATTTTCCAAGTTCTGTAACCCATTAACAAAAACTTAAATACCAGAAATCCAGCCTCTTTATACAAAACAATTGCCATACTTCACCCCCCGAACTAGGAAATCCCGGTGGCTAGATATAAAAAGGAGGATTTAAATGTTCGATATTTTCTTCTCCCTCCCTGCTCGTGAGGCACTGCAATCACGTGGAGCAGCGGTTCAGCCGTAGTGGTGGTGTGCCTGGACTTTGGCCTTATTTATCTCAAAGGGTAATTGTATCAGCTTTTTCTAAGTTTTTTGTATTGCAGTAGAATGGGTAATGTTGATTGTCATACATTGCTGAAAGGCAGTGTTGTTTAAAAAAAAAAATCTTAATTTTTTTTTTTTTTTCCCTCCCAAGCTTTTGATACTTTTAAAAGATTTTTTTCCAGGCTTCCCTTTGCAGCTTAATGAAGGGTTACAAATACTTGCCTGGATTCCCACAGCTGTGGCCGTGCAATGTGCTCCCACGCAGGAGAGCCTGTGTGGGCCGTGAGCACCGGTGCTGCACCTTCTCTGAAGGGTCAGGCTGCCAAACCCTCCGTGAGTTCAGAAACGAACCTGGGTTTTCCCAGACAAGATTTCAGAGAGGAGAAGAGGATGGGTGCTTTGCAGGGGGATGAGGAGAGGAATTTCTGGTAGTCCTAGCTATAAAAGCTAGAACCTCTGTCTGGATTAGGTTTATTTTGTTTTTAGTTAAAACTGATTTTTGCCTAAAGTTTTTCATGGTGCCTAAATTTGGCAATATTAAAATTTCACATTGCTTTGTGTCCCTGCTACACAGAAACCATTGTCTGTGACCAAAGAAACCTGCTCTTTGTACAAAACAGAAATGACGCCGCTAAACCAGTATCATACCAGCTGAAAAACCAAAACAAGGACTGAAGAGAAATTTAGGGGGAACTTGAGTGAAACAAACAATATTCGCAAATTTGTTCAACTTTTGGTTGCAAGATCATGGGTGGTTTCTTCGAAAGTGTGAAAATTCCTGAGAAAAAGGTTCCTGCTCTGAAGAGCATCACCAGGTTGATTTTACCTATGCACAGGGGAGAGGGAGAAACAAGCTTTGGCATCTTTGGGGCTAGGTTGGTATTTTTTGGAGAAGGATGAGAAAGTAAGAGGTGTGAGCAGAGTGTAGTTCAGGTCCCCGGCTCAGTCATTAACACACTGGGAAAACCCTCATCAACCATTTCATGTCTTGTTCTTGTTTCTTCCTCGGTCCTCCTCCTCATCTCGTCCATTGAGGCACCAAATTCTTCAAAGCCACAGTCGTGCAAAGCTGCATCTTTGTGCTGAGCCCAGCAGGGTGCAACCAGGACTTCTAGGCACTGTGGAAATACAAAAAACACTGGCAAAAAGGCGGGGGGGAAACCCCAAGATAGTGGTTTTTACAGGGTAATTATGCTGAGCTGAATGTGGAGAGAACATCGTGACCGCAGCCAGTCTGGGAAACTTGAGAAAGTGCTAAACTGTTGAGGATGTTGAACTTAAACTGTACTCTACGTGGGTATTTTGTCGTAGAATGTCTGCCTAAGGTTTGACATGTGCCTTGCCGTGATTTCCAACCCAAATATTGGTGTATTTGATACTGACTGAGATTCAGGAGATGAAACTGTCTGGCCTATTTTCAGTGTCAATCCTAAGGGAAATGCCAAAAGTAAATGCTCAGCAAAAGGTGAAGCACTGTAAATCTGCCAGTTCTGGCAAGTTTTATAATGAAAGAACATGAAAGGAGAAATGGCAAGAAAATACTCTTTTTTTTTTTTTTTTTAAATGCATTTTAAGCTGATATGATCCATTTTAACTGTTAGGTAAAAACTAAAGTATTCAAAAACCAAAGAATTCAATCATTCAAGTTCTATTTTCAGTTTGTTGCAAGCAGAGATGATGATTTACCCCAAGTGGAATATGATCCTGTGACTGCTGTGGTGATGAGCGGGTTTGTGCCTCCCCTGCTAATGACTTTCTGTTCCCTCTCTCCCGGGAGCGTTTCTCCTCTTGCTTTAAGGGACTCGGCAAGCTGCCGAACGTCACCGGTGCGGCAAAGCTGGCAAATGCGTGGGATGAGCGCCGATCCCGTCGTCTCGCCAGGCTTGCAGGGAGAGCAGCCGAGGTGCACACGCTGGGTTGCAGCTGGGATGTTTCCATCGCGCTACGGGGCAGAAATCTCAGTGCCGCCTCTGCCTCGAGCGATTCAGACGCGATTGTCGCCAGCTGGGCTCCGAGTGCTCGGGATTTCCGCAATATCCGTACGCTCTGTTGGTTTAGTTTGGTGTATTAAGTATTTTTATAAGTTATTAGCGCAGACAGTCTCGGCCCTGGGGCAGCTGCTTTGTTTGGTTGCTGGTTTTGGTGGTGTTTGGTGTTTTTACTAATGTAGTCAGTTTTCTTAATATCACTAAGGTATAGCTTTTATTGTTAGTGTTAAGTAGCGCTTCCGTAAAGATTATTTTAATAGGAAAGTAAGCACATTTTAAAGAGAATTAATGTGGCCCATAAACTACAGGCAGGTTTGAGATGTGTACCCTACGGTTATATTCTGAGCTCAGTTCCCACTTGACTACATGACTTAGAACATGTCATTTACCTTCTTTATTCTTCGCTTTTTGTCCATGCAATGAGTAACTAATGATCACCTGCCACAGAGGAGTTTCTGAGAGACTTGGAGGAAAGTTGCAATATAGCTGCTAAGAACTGTTATTATCATTCTTTCTGAATTTTATGATCTTGAAAACAGGAACCTGGTGGAGATGCTCAAGTGAGGATGGGTGGAACCAGCACGGGGCCACCACCCACGAGGTAGCGCTTTTTTTTTTTTTTTCTTTGAGGGATAACCCTTTGAGGGAAGATGCTGTGTTTTCCCTGAAAAGTGGCTATTTCTCCTAACAGGCAATAGATGAGGGGCCCACAGCCTTGTTAATGATGGCACAGGGGTAATGAGAAACTTGGGGAAATTCCTGAGTCCCAAGAGCGGGAGCTGTACCTATCTACCCTTGCACAAACAGGAGAGCATGATGAACAAAGAGGAAAAATTCTCCCTTTTTTTAACCTTTTCACCTATTTCCGTACGGTGAGTTTTTCCTCGGCCCACATTTGCGTGTAAAACTATTGTGGCTAAATGTTCATGCAGACGTTTTTAAACAGATGTCAGAATAGGTAATGTTAACAGATTGGGTTACAGAGCTGTAAGCGGCAAACCTACTTCATCTTTGGAGTTATTTCAGTATAAAGAACACACGATGTTTTTAACATTAGGGTTTTTTTCTTAATGAAAACTATGTGGACAATGTGTTTATCATTACATGTAGATGTATGTATACATATTACATATAATTGCTTTAATCTCTTTCTCCCTTGTGCCTGCCTTGGCTTCTTGGGTTGCAGTTATACTTCAGAGATTCAGGAATTGTCGTCACATATTAAACAAAATCTGTCAAGTCCAGTGTTAAGTTTTGAAAAGGCTTCTAACTGTTTGCAAATCAGACAGGAAGACCTATCAGTCCTCAAATGGAGCTACTTGTTGGTGTTGGGACCTCGGTTGTTCTTCTCCAAGCACATACGAGAGAGGTCTTGAATAAACATATCTCCAAGTTTGACCTCCCTTTGTAACTTCGTTTTTCATTTTTTCTCTCCAACCTTCAGTTCTTGCTGATAATCTGAAGTCTAACCCAGGAATTAAATGGCAGTATTTCAGCTCAGAAGAAGGCATTTTCACCGTTTTCCCAGCCCACAAGTTCCGGTGCAAAGGCAGCTATGAACACCGCAGCAGGTATGATTTGTCTCCTTACAATTTAGTGGGCAAAGCACTAAAATTGGATTCCTCAAGCACTGATTTTATTTCAGCGTTATGCTTTGCCAAGATGACAACATTCATGAGTAACTTTAATGGGGTCCCTTGGGTTTTCTTAGGTTTGTTTTTTAAAGCACGAGTTTTCACTTTTAAGAAACTGAGATGTAAAATAAAATTACATACAGGTTCCTCACCTCTCCCAAATCAAATAAGCTGTAAATAGCAGTAACTGGTAAATTGTAGGTCAGCCCATAGGCAAAATTTGTCTCGTATTTGACTTATATTTGACTCCCGTTAATGAAGTGGTGAACATGGATTCTACTGATTTGGCAGGTGCATCACTTTGGGGAGGGAGGTGGAAGGATGAGAGACTGGAAAGGGCATAGGTAGGAGCATTTTTCCAAGGTTCAAATGGCACATCGTGGATAGTAGGGAAGCAGCGATAGTGGAAACTTTCTGTTTCTACTAAAAAAACTGTGGAATAAAGGATCAAATGGTGACAGGGTTTTCCTGCGCAGGGGAATATTCCTGTTCTGGAGGCATGAAGCAAAGCAGTTGCAGTGCAGTATTTTTTTTCCCTAGCTTTTGCTGTCAATGCTGTGGGACTGATAAAGACTCAAGGTTGCAGTCTTCTAAGAAAGTGCAGTGGCTTTAGTATCTCTGGTCACACATTAGCTAATTGTACCAGTTAATCAATCTATGCGGAGGAAGTATCAGCACATCCAGGTACGTTTCCACGTAGCTGAGTGTACAGAGACTAAGTAATGTTTTGGTTACCTGTCAGTGTTGAGCAATCAAATATTTACAGATGTTATCTTCTATGTGTCATCAAAGCATGAAGCATCTGGGCTTGATTAACTTTTTTGTGGTCTTGGAAAGGTGCGGTCTGAAGATGTGAGAGCTGGGGGTACCCCAGTCTTGATCAGAATTTTGACACTAAAACCCTTGGTGATTTCATCCAAATCACTTAGTCTTGGTCGCAGTTTCTCCATGGCTAAATAATGGATATCTTTTTGCTAATATTTACTTCAGAGGGTAGTTCGGATGAATTAATTAGTTAATACTTAAGCGCTTTGAAGATCAAAGGCCCTATTTAAGTTCTAGGTATTAATACCAGTGTAGAGCTGCAGGCTGTTTTACAATTAAGAACTGATTTGTGCCAGTTGTTTATTGCAGTGCCTTGTCTAAAATCTTCTGCGTTTCCCTTACTCTTAATAAGATTGCTGTGGCTGCTTTTGATATAATAAAATTTAGATCCAAAAACTCACACTTGACTCTAACTAATTTTGGATCTGGTCGAAATTGGGAAGAGATTCCTGTCTTTTTTTAATTCCTCCTCCTTGCTGAAGATCTTCCTAATTTGTTCCAGGTTGAAACCTTGCTACGAGATCTTTCACACATCTCTCACAATATTGAACTGGATCTGAGCACCGCTTCACTGAAAATAGGTTTTTTGATGTTGGTATAAACAAACACATGGCAACGCCAAGAGCCTTCACCAGAGTTAACTCAGATTGCCCGTGGCGTTTAAAACTGCACAGACCCAAGGGGTGGTGGAGCACGACCCCTGTGAAACGCATTCCAGGGCACCAAGAGAAAACCCTGTCTTGGCCAGAAGCCTTCCCTTGTTACAACAAACCAAATGCCCCATGCTGATGCAACTCTGCACGGTTGCACAGGTTTTCACTTGTCATGTAACCAGCAAAACCCACTATTGCTCTTAGTTTTACACGTGAGTAAGGTTCCCGGCACCCAGCGTTTATCATGAGGCATTCTTGCTTGTCAATGCTTAATCCAAAACTTGATGTGAGCTGCTGCAAACAGTAATCCCAAACACTGCTGTTGTGTCAGCAAAATTGTTTATTCCTAGCTGAAGGCAGTTGCTGTGACAGAGGGAGGAGAATCCGACACCTGATTTGGGTTAAAAAACCACTGAGAGAGTGAAAGCGAGGGCCTCTTCTGTATGTTCAGATTCTCAGCTGGTCTTTCCTAGTAAAAGTTTTCATAAAAATTCCTGTTACAATTCATTGTTTCTTCATGGGGTGTTTTTGTTTTTAATTCTCAACTATTTTCACTTGTAAACGTGTTAGTGGGAATCACAGTATGACTCATGACAGTGGTTTGGGTTTTGTTCTCCTTCAGGCCTGTCTATGTTTCTACGGTTCGACCTCAGTCCAAGCATATCGTTGTCATTGTGGACCATGGGGCTTCGGTCACAGAGACGCAGCTTCAGATTGCCAAAGATGCTGCTCAGGTTATTCTGAGCTCTATAGATGAACACGATAAGGTAAGTTTTCTCTAAGCAATGAGTGTATTTTCATTGGTTTTAACCATGCTCAGTGTTTTAAGTTTTCATCCAAAGCAGTGTTTTTAACTTGTGGTCCGTGGACTCATGGGGATCTGTGGTCTACCTCTAATGGGTGATGAAGACTTGAACTCACTTTTGGAAGCCTGTATTACTGCAGGGGAAACATTTGGGGATCCACAGGCTGAAAAAAAAAGTGAAAACCACTGATACAAGGCAAAATCTTGTTTCTGAGTAATGTTAAAAGGCTCCTTCATCTTGGCAGAGACTTTAGGCGATGGTCAGCAGTGTGATACAGTGTGCAATTAGGAGAACCGTGCTCCGAGCCTGATGACTTCTGAAGTTCTAGATTGCTTTGGACAACTTTACCTTTTGAACAGTTTTACCTCTGAGGCTGTCTTTTTTTGCTTGTGAAAATGGAAATGATTTATTCTGCTATATTGGAGTGAGCTGAAACATAATTAGCATTTGGAAGATTCCCAGACAACCGTGATACCAGCAAGGAAAGGCTAAAGCAAAGGGCCAAGAAATCTGGATTTTTTTTCTTGCTCTGCCACAGATACTCTACCTGACAATGAGAAAGTCACTTAACCTGTAATTTTTTTAAGTACGGATTACAACTAGGGGCCCATAAGGTGTTTCTGTAGGACCAGTAGCAGCCCCCAGTTTGGTCTTTACTTTCAGTAATTCTCTGTTAGTAGGACCTTGATCATTCTTTCTGCTTGTTTGGTTGGTGTTGTTTGTTTTTTTTTTTATAGGAAGGGAGTTTCAATCAAATCAAGTTGAAGGACAACTGATTATAATCTTTGCCTTAAGACTTCTCAGCAGTAGCATGGGAAAACCACTTCTAACTTCTGTGCTTTTAGAGAGTTTTTTAATACAATATAATAATGCTTATAGTTTAGCAGAATTAATAGTACTTAAATTTAAGTGGCAAAAGTGTTTGTCTTAATATAGGCCTATAATGAAGAAAATACATTTTAGACATACATTACTTGGTCAGTAGCTCAGTGGTTATGAAACCTGTTATACGGGTATATAATTACTGCTTTATTCTATGACTGTCTTGCATCAGTCATAATTTATAATAGAGTATGCCACTCATTTAATAAGACTGGTATGTTATGTGTATATTAATGCAACTGTTACCACTACATGCCCTAACTTATTTACAGGATAAAAATTGATGGTAGATTTGGCTTGCTTTGACTGAAACATTAAAACAACATAATGCTTTGACTGTGAAAAGTTCTTAGAGGGTTTTTTTTCCTTTTTTGTATGCGCTCCACTTTTCCATAGGCACTCAAGGCTCTCCTGAAAATGCTCTCTGCTGATTTTGTGTTCAGTTATCTCTAGTTCACTTAGGCTTCTGCCCAGAACTGTGTATTAACTATTGTGTACGAGCAGAGTGAAGCTGACTTCGTCTGAGAAACAAAGACTGAAGTCTCTTTTTCTTGAAATCACCATAAGTCTAATCCTTTTCAAATTTGATGGATTTATGCCTCAAGCATTTATTTTTTAACAATTGAATTTTAAATCCACGGAATTTCTTCAGTTGGCTTATCATTGTGTTTCCTATATCGGTGCATAAAGCATTATAAATGGTAAGGTAATCCAATATAGTTTCTTCTCTTTCAAGATCTCTGTGTTAACCGTGGCAGACACAGTAAGAACCTGCTCACTGGATCAGTGCTATAAGACATTTCTGTCTCCTGCCACTAGTGAGACAAAAAGGAAGATGTCCACCTTCGTTAGCAGTATAAAGTCATCTGACAGCCCTACGCAGCACGCAGTGGGATTTCAGAAGGCTTTCCAGTTGATACGAAATACAAACAATGGCACAAAACTCCAAGGAAGTAAGTCTCTTGTTGTGCAATCCTGATTATTTCTGAGACTTGCAAATGTTTTCTTATTTGAGATTCTCACTTTGACAGAGGCCAAAGGAGTATAGTGTCTTGAATATTAAAAAAAAGTGGGGGGGAGCACATGTTTTTATTAAGTAGCATTTACTTGCTCTGGAATCTGCGTGAGTGACTGTTGAATGTGGCCATTCCCTTCTAATTTATTTCGTTGCTGACTTTCCTTTCTGTTGAGCTATAAGATGAAGTTGCAGGATTGAATTGCTTCATAGCTGAATTAGTTTCCAAATGCGTGCAGGGAGGTTTTTTTATGAAAATTGCTCTTACTGCAAGTTCATTGACTTATTGCTAAAACATACCTGTATGGGTAATCTGCCTAACTGGAATCCTATGGCGGTGGCCCTTGCTTCTCAGGGGAAAGGGCTTTTTGAGAATACCAATTATGGGTGATATTTTATGGAGTGTGAGGTTGGCCTGGCTAAATTTTCCTTCATCTAAGAATATCCTCCTGAATTTTGGTGTATGCATTACGGGCTTTCTCCTTCCCATTCCCAAGACTGGGGGGGGTGTTAATGTTTTTTTGTAATGAGGATGTGGTGAAATATGTGGAGAAGATGGATGTGGAATTGAGTGGCCCGTTTGCTTGCCAGGAAGCCGTGGAAAGCAAATTCTTGAAGCTGTGCTCTGAGTGCTCGTTGGAGTCTAGTAACATTGCCAGTGCTGCGGCAGGGTGGAGAAATCAGACCGGTCTCTATCGGTTTAGTCAATTTGTGTAACGCGGATCCCGTAGCTTGGTCCTGTGCCTGCTCCAACGAGTGCGCGTTCTTCGTTGCCCTGAAGGGCACCAGCTCAGAACAGAAGAAGGTGAAAAAGAAAAGTCCAGGAATGAAAGTGCTTCAGAAAGACGAAGGAAATGTGCTCCTACTTCATGTGACTCCTTCGGTTTATAAAATGGTGCTTTTGCCAACTTCTGAACTTTAGGCCATAGATACAGTGAAACTTTTATCTGGCTGTACACTGCTTAGCTGAAAGATAAGGTTGTCAAGGGCAGGTTTTTACCATCCTCTGGCAAAATGATGAAAGGGGTGCAACTTTCAAGAAAATAAAAATAAAAAAAATCCAGCCCTGCTGAAGCTGGCTGGGATAAGATGTGTTAGTCATCAGTAGTTATTCCAAGAACATCAGCTGTAGAGTCTTACAGCTTCCTCCTACATATCTTTGAAGTTTGGCACTGTTTATATATTAGGATTAGAAGGTTTTGGCATATTCTTCATCAATGTGAAAACACTTTACTAGGTTTCATACCAAACAATTATTTTGGGGCACAAGTACAGAAAGTTAAAGGAAAGGCAAATGCTTTGGATTTAGGTTCTCTCTAAGTATGAAAGATTCTGAAGACCTAATGTGTGTATATAGCAAATTTCAGAATTCATAGGGTGAGACACAATAGGTTTGAGAAGAGGATGTTTATAAAACATGTCTCATTTTCTTGTAAATAATCTTTTCATCTTTTTAAAAAAGAAAAATAAACCTAGGAAAAAAAAAATCATTCACTTCACTGTTAATTTTCTAACATCCTGTTCCCGGAGAACAATGTGTGGGTGTGTCGGGGAAGCTATTGAGATACAGCCTTGCTCCTGAATTTGCACTGGAAAAATTAGAAGGGAACTACTGGTACGAGCTGGAAGAATTATGTCGTTGAACACGTCTGAATTTCCTGCCTTATGCTGGTTCCTATTGCCGTCCTGCTCAGCAGACCCTCATCCCAAAGTGTAAGAAAATGCTCTGCACCGAGCACCATCATTCCCCGAAAATGCTCTAGTTGGGGTGTGTGTGTGTGTGTATATATATATTAAAAAATTGCAGTGTAAGTATATGTTATATACACACACACACAATAGATAGCTGCAGTCATGGTACACTGAATATTCGGGCCTTTTCCAGCTATCAGAAGTGTAGTGTATCAGATAGCGTAGGATGATCAGCTGCTGAATGAGATGCCCTGTTTAGCACTGGTCCCTACTGCAGACTTAGGACTGTCTTATGTTACTCCTGCTAGCAAAGCCCTTAGCCTGCAGCATCATGCCTGGCTGCAGTATATAATAGCTATGCTATAGCCTAGGAAACACATTAACAATTTTCCTCAAACTACAGCCAAAGCTCTATTAATACCCGGCTTTGCTTTTTTCCCTAGTTTTATCTTCTAAATAAAAAAAAGGCAGGAATTCCCCCCAAATTAACAGCTCCTCTTAATTTATTTGTATCAAAAGCCAATTCTAGCTGAAATTCTTTTTAAGTCATGATGACAAAATGTACAAGTCAAAGAATTTGTAGCTATTTTAAAAAAAAAACCCAACAAACCCAAACAAAAAACAAACCAGATGAGACAACAAAGTTGGTATATAAGCAACTAACCTTATGTGCTTCGGATCATATGGTGGTGTACGATCCCTACAAGTATCTTAATTACATGCATAAACCACTTTTAATACTGAGATACAATATGATGAAACGGGATGGTGTGTGAGCAATGATTTGAATTTACATGTTCAAAGGCTTTGAGGCAGGCCGTTCGCCGAGAACATACTCGGCTTGAAAAACGTGTTCATCTTCACGCGAACCGAGCCGATGATGAATGGCGGTGTGCCCTGTCGCATTTCTCAAGCGTTACGCTCTAACCTACCCCGTAGGAAAGCGGCGGGCGCCTTTCATCCTGCGGCATCCTCCAGCCCTCGCGCTGCAAGTCGGGGACTAAATTGCAGCAGTGCTAATGCAGGCGCGAAGGAGGAGCAGCGGGTGAAAAGGTCTTTTGCGAGGATTTTGCGTTTCTCACGTACGCCCGTTGGGGTGCCCACCACCGTGCTACCGCAGGGGCTGATCGCACGGCCAAACCTCACTGGAAGGGAGGACGAGGAGGGACCCGCGACGTCGAGCCCCCTGCACAGCTCTTGCAGCAGCAACAGCTGGGAAAGCACCGTGCACTTTTCACGTAGGAAATACATTCGGATGCTCCACTGGGATGCAGCTCCGCTCCGCTGTCTAGAATTGCAGGACGGGAAAAGAACAGTGGGTCAGGAGGTGAAACTTGCAGGTTTTTTGCTTTTGTTAAGCCCTCTCCATGGGGTTGGAGCTGGTCTCGTGTGCGCCTGCGGGGTCGCAGCCAGGCCAGAAGGTGCCCGTGAGGTCTGCTCAGGAGAAACAAGCCACAGTGCTTCTGGGTAGCTGGGAGGCACCGAATCAAACAGATGTTTGTTAAATGCTGTGAATGAAAGTTTAATAACGA
This sequence comes from Pelecanoides urinatrix, assembly GCA_013400755.1. Classification (NCBI taxonomy): domain Eukaryota; kingdom Metazoa; phylum Chordata; class Aves; order Procellariiformes; family Procellariidae; genus Pelecanoides; species Pelecanoides urinatrix. Next base: position 464,711 of record VZTQ01006195.1, on the reverse strand, counting down.
AGGGTATAATTCATAAGACTGCAGCGTGTTTATCCATTGTAGATTCCTGTGAATCTCATAAACGAAGCTGTTAGCAATAGATGGTTGTAAGCAGATGTAAGGGCTCTTACCACATCACTTTCCTGAGTTAAAAAGCTAATGCACTTTCTCATATATATATATAAAAAATTCTTTTTAGATACCGATATGGTCATAATTTATCTCTCGGCTGGGATTACATCAAAAGATTCATCAGAAGATGACAAAAAAGCTACTCTCCGTGTCATCAATGAAGAAAATAGTTTCCTCAATAACTCAGTAATGATTCTTACTTACGCGCTTATGAATGGTGAGAAATGTTTTCGTATTTCCAGTGGATGAAAATTCCCTTTCATTGTACAGCTACTTTATTAATCTCATCCAAATGTAGTTCCACGCCTTTTTGGGAATGGTTTGTTAATGGGTTTTGGCCTGTGCAATCCAGAGGCTGCATCCAGATGTTGCCTCTTTGGTGTATAAAACTGTGTGCCACTATATGCTTATATATCACAGTGCAGCTGCTCAGGATATAAAGTATTGTTGCCTAAATTGTGGCAACCAGACTGAATTAAATTTGATAACTATTGCAACTGTAAATCTTCCTGACACTGCCCTAAGAAGACTATATGTTGTATTACTAAAAATTGCACATGGGCTCTAGCCAAGGAAATTAATGCTTAAGCTAATGTATCATTTGACTGTAAATTTAAATACTCATTTGAAACCTAATATGTACAAAAGTCTTTGATTTGTCTGCAGGAATTGAGCCAGGGACTTACGTAAAATGTGAAACTTTAAGCTAAAGAACAGAGCCTGTTATCTCCAAGGGGTATAATACGCTCCTGGTCCTTTATGTGGACTAGCCACCGGTGAAGAAAAAGAGCTGTCCTGTGGATTTATGGGTCACATAAGTCTCTGTTAAAAGATCTTGTTTAAAGTGGTGATGTGAACAGCATGTTGAATTTTTGCACTGTGCAACAGTATGTGAGAGGCAATCTTACTAAATTTTGTACTAGCTAATTACTTTTCCTAAAACCATACTAGTCTTTCAGCACTTTACCTTATTGCTTAAATAAGCCTGTAGTATATTCAGTCCTACAGTAGAGCATATGTATCGTTTTGCTTTTATTGACAATACTTTGGAGTAAGATACAGAAGGCTTGATGGAAAGTAAGCGGCTTCTATCTCCTTCCGTGTCTGACATCTGTTTCAGAGGGGGTGACAGGTTTGAAGGAACTGGCCTTCCTGCGGGACCTGGCAGAGCAGAACTCGGTGAAGTACGGGGTGCCGGACCGAACAGCCCTACCTGTGATCAAGGGAAGCATGATGGTCCTAAACCAGCTGAGTAACCTGGAAACTACAGTTGGCCGATTCTACACAAACCTCCCCAACCGAATGATCGATGAGGCAGTCTTCAGTCTGCCTTTCTCAGATGAAATGGGAGATGGTAAGTGCTTACACTGAATTTAGGTATAAAAATGTAAGAGATTAGGTTCCTTTTTGCTTACATATTCCTGAACATACTGTAGTCTTATAAGGTGATGCTTTTAGGTGTTCCCAAGGCAAATGTAAAGTTAGCCTTTCGTGCCAGTAGGTTTTTTTAACTGCAGAAGATCTAGTTATGAAATAAGTAGTATTAAGACATGGAGTAGATAGATTCAGGTTGGATTCTCGGGGGTGAAATTTGTTCTTATGTATGTGTATGTATACAGCATCCATAATTTAGTTTGTGGAGAGAAATTCTTTGTACTTGAAGGAAGCAATCTTGTCATGTTGAAATGACGCTGTGACCATGCTGCACCGTCACAGCATTCGTTATTTCAGTACTTCTGTATGTCTTGAGGCTCTTACAGGTAGACTTTCCCCCACATTGGAGGAGAAAATGGTTATCGTTTGAGCCTCCCTTTCCTGTGGAGCCATGCATGTGACTTTTGAGTCATCCTTCCTGCTGGAGTTACCTTTTATTCTGTCTTTGCACCCCAAGCAGTGGCTCTTCACAACCAGTTTAGCATCTATTCCCCGCTGCTGGGCTGTAAAGGTGGGAATGCCGGACACTGGCAGTCAGACCTCTGTAAGAGGGGGAAGGCAACCAGCTTAGCAAATGGCACAAAGAGAGATTATTAAATACTATCCCAAATGTGCTATCCTTAGCTCTTCCTTGAGCTTCAGCACGCTTGGTCTGCCCCCAGCACCAGACAGGACAGGACGGCAGAGCCGGCTGGTGATGGCTTGGACGTCTGGAGCAAGGGATACGCTGAATTTAGTGGAAGCCCGGTGACAATTTTTCCACAGACTGTGAATGCGTCCTGAAGAATATCTTGACGCAGCAGATGTCTGTAGTCTGGTTCTCCCGTCAGCTTCTAATTTACGCTGACGTGGTGGAAAGGTGCGTGGGTCTGCCCTCTTACCTTAAAACTAGATGCCACGTTACCAAACACTGTGTGTTCAACTTCATCTGATCTCACCGCTACATCCAGTAATGGAGAGACTGAAGGTGTAGATATCGATAGAGACTTCTGGGAGCGTACCAGCTTGTGTATAAGATGACACACGTGTAAGACATGCAGAAATTAGTTTAATTGTGCGCAGGGTGAGCATCCACTGCAGGGTGATCCTATTTGGGTTCTTGCCGGGGGCAGGTTCAGGAGGTTGGGAGCCGTCTTAGGCTGCGCCCACAGAGCTGGCAGAGCTCCCCTGGCAGGACACACACCCAGCCGTGGGTCCCGCTGCCTAAGCTAATACTTGCTTAAGTGTCATCAGTTCTAAGCTGCAGTGCTACTGCTCCTTTTACCTTTGGGATCTGGTGCCCTTCCTAAAGCTCAGCGTACGCACTTGGAAGGTTGGGCTATAGGATTTACCCCTGCTAGTTCTTGGGCAGCTCACCTGCCATTTCTCTAGCACTGCTCCAGTGCTCTGTAAAGAGATACAACCGTCACAGTGATGTTAGGAAATACATTGGTGATTTTATATTGCTTTGACAATTGAGTAAATTCTCTATTTCTTCATTCAGGACTTTGCATATTCTTAGTCTCGGCTAGTACGTAGGAGTAGTTGAGGGTTATGCTGAACAGTTTTCAAGGGCTGCTGAGTTTAGGTTGCATGTTTGCCTTGTGTGTTGAGTCCCAAAACAAATTTAAGACTATTCCTGAGCAAACCTCTTCTGAGTCAGAACGCTTGCTACTTTCTGCGTTTCCTAACCTTGGTAATTAAGCTGTATTATTACTCTCTCACAAAGCCGTACCCAAGCATCATGGAAAATTTGAGCAACAGAAGGATTAGAAATGGTGCAATAGAGAAGGTTTGTCTTACATAAATATCAAAGTGTACTTAAAAGCTTATGCATGCAAATGAATTTTATATTGGTTTGAAGGAAAAGAGTCGCTGTGTTTCCAAATAGCAGCGATGTAGAAAGTAAGAGAAATAAGGTATTACCAAGAGTTCTTACCTCAGGCACAAGATGCGTCCCAAACCATTGTGTAATTACGGGTATGATTCCCAGTACAGTGGCCATATTGGGATTTAGTTAAGCAGAGGAGGTTTAATATTCTGAATATGCAATTAGATGAGCAATAGTTCATCCCTGGTTTTGCTTTACAGGTACAAATTCTCTTCCTCCCTTCTCCCCCTATTTTTTAAATTGTCTTAAATGATGTTAAAGGAACAAAATACTATCTTGGCTTTTCATGCAAATGCATCTCTTATCTGTAAGGCATCCACTTGCAGACTGACAAAAAACCCAAAACATTAATTGTGGTATGTATTTTAATAAATTGATTAAATGTACCTTAGGTCACTATCAGAAACACAGAAATGAACTAATTAGGGAGAGTGGCTAAAACCAGCCCGACATGACAGATAACCTGCTCAGCTTCCCTGTAGGCATGCCAATTTTTGTCCATATTCCAGCAAGGAATACTATATAAAATTTAACTGTATAACATTTTGAAATGATAAAGCTCATGCTCTGTTTCCTCTAAAAATAATTAACTAGATATTATTGCCGATGGTTTTATGTTATTTCTCTCATTCTAAGGCCTGATAATGACTGTAAGTAAACCATGTTACTTTGGAAACCTGCTGCTAGGGATTGTTGGAGTAGATGTTAATCTCGCATATATCTTGGAAGATGTCACCTATTATCAAGACTCCTTGGGTTCCTACACTTTCCTCATTGATAATAAAGGTAACTTTTTGGCTCAGAAAATCTTTTCTAGTCCCACTGAGATCATTAACCATCAAAAGGAAACTCTTAATTCTCATGTCTCAAAATAGTCTATAAGTAATGAATGATAATATTTATTAAAAGATTAATTGCATGTTGTTTGGTTAGTTTTGCCTGAGAGTTGTTGGACAGCTGGAGACTGTAGCTGGATTCATGACTTGAAATTTCTGTACTGGAGTTTTGATGTGGAAGTGTTTACTTGCTGTTGAGATTTTCCACATGTGTAACATAGACGTTTTCTATATGTGTAGAGCAAAAGGCAAAACTGGTTTATTTGTGTGTTCAGCTCTTCTCCTCTGATCCCAACCTGTTTTTATTGCTTGGCTCTTCGAGCTGCCTTTCATTTGCAACTTACCGTGTTCTTAGTTTGCAACTTCTTTGGTGATAATATTGCTTATTCGCTTACATTTGTTAAGCCTTTGTAAAAATTGAGGAGCACTTGTATGTAGTTACTGTGGTCTTTTTTTTTTTTTCCTATAAATATTCATCCTGGACTCAGTTGTTATAATGCATTCAGTGTCTGGTTTTGTGTCTTTATTTTTTAGGATACACTCTTATGCACCCATCCCTTACCAGGCCCTACCTGCTGTCTGAACCACCGCTCCACACAGATATTATCCATTATGAGAACATTCCTAAATTTGAACTGGTGCGGCAGAACATCCTTAGGTAAGGAATCGGGACGTAAGTCCAAACGTTAGCAGTCCTTAAGGCACTAGAAGTGTTTCTAGAGGAGTTTTAAGAGAACATAGGTTTCCTATAATACCTGGATACTCAGATGGAAATTTTTTTCCTTTTTTTTTTTTTTTTCCCCCCCTGCTTCCCCTCCCCCCCAAATGCAGAACAGTTCTGGTTTGATTTTTTTCTTCCAACTTTCTTCATTTTATCATTTGGTGTGTTAAGCAGTGGTTTCCACAGCTGATCTGGGGGCTGCTCTTTCTAATCTTTCTGTTCCATGACAGAAAGGTTTTCCACTCTCTGGTCTGGGTTTTTCTTTATCCTTTGTCTAATCCGTTTTGAGTTTTAACTCAAAATGTGGTGGTACATGAGTGCATTTTCAGCATACATACACTTTGTCTTCACCTAAGACAGGTAATAGTTGATCTCTTTATATCTTATGATACTTCTATAAATGTACAGAAGACGAGTTTTGCTTAAGAGCTTTCTCGGTGTTTAATAAAATGCTGTATGTTATATTTGCCAACATAGCATTCCCCTGGGCAGCCAGATCATTACGGTTCCTGTGAACTCCTCACTGTCTTGGCATGTAAACAAACTCAGAGAGATTGGAAAAGAAGCCTACAACGTCAGCTATGCCTGGAAAATGGTAAGGAATAAAAGTGACACTGTTGCAGGATGGCATAGAGTAAGTTCATATATTGAAGAGTACATTAAGGTATTGAATATAGTGAAGCATGAAGTATGCTATATTCTGAAGTATGACAGGTTTGAATTACTCAGAAACACCGCGAATGTTACAGTGAATACCTGATGAAATTACCATTTCAGGTTTGCTACCGTGTCATCCTCAGAGATGTGTCTGTATGGATACTTGTGTGCTCTTTCTTCATGAAGGCACTCGTTTCATAAGACGTATGTAATGTACGGTCACATAGAGATTATACTCGTGCTTTCCCAATGGAAGTGAATCTGTACTGGTCTGATGTCATCCTGCAAGCCAGGTGACACGCAAATACCTACCAGAGACCACATTTGAGTACAGTGCTGAGGCAGGGTTTAGTATTAGGTCATTCTTTTGCTTAATATTGGTGTTATGTTTGGGGCAGAGGAGTATGGGCCATTAATTAATATAATTGGGAAAATGTCAGCTTTTCATTCTGATGCTATCTTTTTTCAGAACTGTAGCAGTAGCCAGTAATGATGTTTGCTGTAATTTAACACTTTTCTTACAAACATTACTTATATCGAAGCTTTCATTGAAACTAAGTACGATGTGTATGCAACAGGCTATTATTACCAGTTGTAACAGCTTTAGGAGAGCTTCTAGCAGCCGTCTTCCTTTCTGCAGTTTAACTTTTGAACATATCTGAACACTAATCTTGACCCAGGGATTAAAATGGAATGTAAAGTTAAATATAATCCAGGTGAATTTTGCTGATGCCAGAAATAATTGGCTACTTTTTTGTGCCAACAAACTTAGGAGGGTACTTTTGGATCATTTCACAGTATTAAGTTAAATCCAACCTGAAAGATTAAGCTAAGCAGTTCTAAGAGATTAAATCTGTCATTGTGTAACAGAAGTTCACATATGAGGGTGTCTGGAGCTAATTTTCTGATGTTGTAATGCTACATTAAATATCAAACACCCTTGCAGAGCAGCTGGGCAACTGCAAGTTTTGCTAGTCTGATGTACTATAGGATACTTAAAATATACAAACCAGTAAAGCATGTGACACATGCAATGCACAATTAAGAGTGGTAATGATAAAATCTTATTTTCGAGAGTAATTCCCATTCTTCATAATGGGAATACCAGTGTGCTTTTATCAACTGTGAACCTGAAGCCTCTCCTCTGTTAATGACACTTCAAAAAGTATCCACAAAACAGTGTTAGAAATTATTAGTAATTCAGCAACAATTGAAGGTCGTAATGTAATCTTTTTTCCTGAAAACGAAATATTTTTATTTTGTACGTAGCCTATGGAAAAGTATTTTTTGTACAACGTAGTGGCTCCGATACATACAGGTTGATTACAGCCTGGAATGTGGCTGTATGGGACTTCAGACAGCTGAAGACAAGTGTCTCTATCCTGTATAGAGACTGATATGGCTTGAAAATTTTACCTGCACAATCCTTTTCTCTGTTTTCTGTAGGATCAAGTTCGTATTCGCTTCTTTGTAAAGGAGTTGTCTGTTTTCAGAGAGACTGGGAACTGTGATCCTTGAGAATATGGCAGTGTGGTGCTGTCTTCCAGAACTGGACGAGATGAGCAATTAAAGAGAATGAATGCTAAATAGAAAATAAGTTCTGTAACACCTCCACCTTTTTGGTTTTTTTGATGACTTGCCCATGTTTTTCAGGTCCAGGACACATCCTTTATTCTGTGTGTCGTGGTAATACAGCCAGAAATACCTGTTAAACAGCTGAAGAATCTCAACACTGTCCCCAGCAGCAAGCTCCTGTATCATCGACTGGATCTGCTGGGCCAGCCAAACGCCTGCCTGCACTTCAAGCAGCTGGCTACCTTAGGTAAAGCTTTCTGGCAGTTCATCTTCATGCATATTTGTGTAGAGTGTGGCAGCTGAAAGTAAAGCTCTTCTCACAAAACACTGGAAATACTCTCCTCTTGAGAGGCTTTTATTTCCAAGGCTGATTTTCTCATCAGCTGTTACCTTCTTAGAGCTCTTCATAAATCATAGCTACCCTGCGCAACGGCGAGCACTTGCATGGATGAACGCAGTGGGACTGCTCATTAGAGTACGAGATAAATGCACCGTGAGTCTTGCTCGATAAAGTTCCCAGCAGGTGGAGTGCGGAGAGCGAGAGATGTCTCACCAAGCCTAAAACTAAGTTCTCTTCTCTTGGCTGTAAAGCAGCTTATTGACAAATAACGTAAGTAGGATGAAGTCCCGGCCAGTCGTGCAGGACTACTATTCTTTTGACTTTGGATTTATGCAAGTTTTTCAGTGCCATAAGCATTTACTACCATCGATCCATGTGAAGTCAGAAGTCTGTTGGGGGAAACTGAGAACTTCAGTGGTGTGATGGTTTCCAGACCCTCCTTACCTGCTCAAAAATTCTCAGGTTACTGATGCATTCCTGCTTTTGATAAGCTAAACTGATCCTGCTCGACCTGTCTAATTTCAATAGTTGCTCAGACATTACTGGAAAGAGGGAGAGTCTCTAGGCAGTATAAGTTCTAGTGTCTGGAAAGGATAGAGAACTTAAAAAACATAATATATCCTAAGAACATAGAGGTTTTTTTATATAAGCATCGCAAGTTGCAAGCTTTCATATTTAAGTATTGGGGGGTTTTGCTAAAATATATGCTGAATTGTAAGAAGTTCTGAATGAAGTGCTTTTGTTTGTAGCAAGGTTTGAAGGTCTCATGGTGGATTAGCAGCACAGTTGTGATATTTTCTGAGCTATATTGCAGTGCCACAAATAGCTAAGTGAGATTAGACTGGAGGAGTTATGGAAGAACTTGACAAACCTATGGAAATTGCTTCGCCAATTGTTTAAAATACAGGGGGGTTTCTTTCTTTAGTGTGGTGCCTAGTCTTGATTATCTTATATCCAGAAAGACAAAATATAAATGGAAAATATCCAAAAAACGCAGAACTAAGCTGACAAGTGGAAAAACTTCATGCAAAGCAAAATGCAATCACATCAGAACATTTGGTCTGGGAAGCAGATGAAGGACTACCTTAGAAGTTCATAAGTGATGACCGCAGTCCATATGGTTGCTGGATGTATGGTGATGTGTTTTAGAGGAATGTGAATAAAAGCAGAACGCTTCACGTCCTCCAGTGAAATTTTTCCTCTGGAGACCATTACACATGGGGAAATCGGGTTCCATGGGTCAAATATTCAGAAAAGGCGTTCTTCTCAACCTTCAGCCCTGCATTATCATAATCGTTTTTCTTTTTAAAAAGAAAAAGCTGTCTGGTATTGCAGTTTCTGCACAATGAAAGTTTACTTTCTAGTCTGTTCTGAAAATCACCCCAGAAAGCTACACTTTTACTGGTGAGCTCCCTCTTCTGTGCTTGTAATTGTCCATTTGTTCATTATCTGTAACAGAAAGTGCTCGTTTTCATTTTCCTCTGCCGTATCTAACCTAAGCATGGATAATTAATTTCTTCTTCTTTAGCACAAAATCTTTTCTTAAGGGAAAACAGCTTCTGTAATCTTTTGAAAAGTAGTCATTCAGAAGTTGTTTAGACTTTGAGAACAAAGGCACTAAAGTCTACCAGATAACACATGGAGATCAGAGTAAGTGGACTAACTTTGCGACTTCTGTATTTTGAAGCAAGAAAGGTAGTAAGGTAGTTCAGGTGGAACATAAGTTTTGGCAGTGCCTGGGGAGGCAAAGCTCTGCTGGTAGGCGCTCTAGTTTGGGTGGAGAACTTGAAATTTCCTGCCCTCGCTCACAGTCCACCCGTGACCTTAAGGAGCTGTGTGCTTTGCATACTGAAGTGTGGGAGAGAGGAGGAACAGGCGGAGGATACCCTTTCGTGGTACGAATGTGTCTACTGTGCGATACGTGCAATTCATTGTCCTTCATTTTCTTATATTTTGCTATTTTTAGAAAGCCCTACGGTAATGCTTTCTGCAGGCAGCTTCTCCTCTCCATATGAACATCTCAGCCAGCCCGAGACGAAGCGGATGGTGGAGCATTACACGGCGTACCTCAGTGACAACACACGCCTGATCGCCAATCCTGGCCTTAAGGTATGTCCTCGGTGCTGACTGCTCCGGGCAGAGCCTGGTTTCCTCACGTCCCACACCTTCATCCAGGAGGGGAGCGTCTGAAACATCCATCTCCTGACGCTCGTAGGGTTATGGAGTGGTGGTTTGGAGCGGTATTCCCGTGCCTGGAGACATGGCCGTGGGCTTCAAGGCCCAGAAGAGTGGAGAGAGGAGGGGAGAGGGCTTCCTTCCCAAGAGGAGGGAAAATTAAAGCTACAGTAAATTCTTAGCAGAAATACCTTTGTGTTCTTAGGCGTTTAAATGAGAAATTCCTATTTTGCATTCAAGCGGAGCAGCATTTATATTTACGTGAAGTAAAAAAGCAAACTCTAAAAGCTGCAGAGATAACGACAACAATATTTCATTATAATAAGCTTTTCCTTTGCTTGGAATGTGCCAGATGCATCTGGTGTGAGAAGACTTTAAACAAGTAATTGAGTTTAGATGATCTCCGATCACTCTTTAGGAAACCCCGCAAGCAGCTTATTATCTTTTCATGCAAGTCTTAGAGGAACCCTGCTAGGTCCGCCTTTGTTTTGCAGTTTTCTGTCAGAAATGAAGTAATGGCTACCAGTCACGTCACAGATGAATGGATGACACAAATGGAAATGAGTAGCCTGAACAGTTATATTGTGCGCCGTTACATAGCAACCCCCAATGGGGTGCTCCGAATTTACCCCGGTTCCCTCATGGACAAAGCATTTGATCCCACCAGGAGACAATGGTGAGTTTTTAGGGTCCTGTTATCAAAGCTTTGGATAATCTTGGAGGGCAATAAGGAAAATATTTGGTATCGATTTCATAGCCGGGGTTTTTTTATGGCCAGCTATAAACTATTTAACTAGAAATGTTTTCATTGTGGGTAAAAGGCTCGGTGCTTAAATACAGCTTGTTAAAACCTTTATTGGTTCTAATTTCAACCCTTTTTATTTTAAGTGATAGATTCTGTTTCATATCCCTGCTATGGCAGATGGGAATATAAATATTCAGAAAATGAGCATCCCCTTTAGGGATTAGCTAATTCGAGAGTGTTTTCAGCTCCTTATGCCATTTTTGGTTGTTAATATTTTGGTCTGTTTGTTTGTTTGTTTGCAGCGGGTTTCATCGCTAATTTAAAGTAGGAATTTGCTGGCTCGACAGTGAGCTATTAATTATGCACTAGCACCTGATTTGGGAAAATATTTGTGTGCATTACAAATGAGAGCCTGAGAGATGAGAGCGCTCTGGAGAGTGTTTTGACGTGTGCGCTTTGTTGAAAGGAGCCAGCCAGGTGCTGCCGCACAGCGACGCTGGGAAAGGCACGAGCCAACCCTCCAGCTGTACGGGGAAGGCTCTGAATTGCTCCTGGCATTGGCTGTGCTGCAGGTCTCCTGACCCATGTTTTCCCTGAAAAAATCATTACCATAGCTACTGATTTGCTTTTCTTCGGGTTTTCGTCCTTTTTGTTGTTGTTTATGTTTTTGCTGACAGAGAAGATACTGAAATTTTGCTTTTTTTGTAGTGAGATGAACAGGGTGCATTCATATTGTAAATTAACTGAATGCACTTTTACAATCCCTTGTCTCCATTTTAAAAGCTCTCAAATTATTTTCGTTATTGTTCTTGGGAGGGGTTTTTTTTTTTGCTTTTACACTTCACTGATTTTCAAACCATGCTCCATATGCAGCATGCCATAGTGTCTTGGTTTTTATATAAAGCCAAATGGCAGTGTTTTGGAAAGAAGATGCAAGCAAAGCACTAGTAATAAAGTAGAATTCAGCCACTTGCACAGTGCAGTCCAAACTCATGGACTGAAAAGCAAAGTAATAGATTTTTCATACACAGAAGGGTTTCCAACAGTTGGCATGTTTTATAATTTTTAATAATTTGGCCAGTGTTTGCTTTGAGTTTGAGACTCCCCTGGCACTAAGTCATACGTTGTTCTGGGGAAAAATGTCTAAAATGACATTACACGTATTCTGTGCAGAAGTAAATTGAGCTTTTATAATGCAGTTGTATGCACTGAGGAACCATTTATTGAGCAAGCCTGTTTTAGGTCTGGGTCCTAATCATACTTAGGTACTTGTTTAATATTAAGAAACATTAATTTGGTAGCACGTTGTTCGCAGTGTGCAGAATTCAATGTTTGCCTGTGTTTCTGCAAAATCAAGGATACTGTCTTAAAGTTTACAGTAACCCCTTTTCGCTAATTATGAGTGTTTCTTTTGGCTGCCCTTAGGTACTTGCATGCAGTGGCTAATCCAGGGCTAATTACCTTTACTGGTCCCTACTTAGATGTTGGAGGGGCAGGCTACGTCGTTACGATCAGTCACACAGTCCATTCTTCCAGGTAAATGGTGTTTTGAGGTTTGTGTCAAGCAAGAATACTCTCAATTATCAAGATGTGCTTTGGGTAGGAGAGAAATACGCTGAGCAACTCCTACGTGTTCAAGAACTGAAAACCAAACCTGTTTTTAAGGTGCTTTTGATGAAATGTAATATAACCTTGTGTAGATTCAGTGGAAATAGTATATTTAAATACTATGAAAAATCCATGTTACATGAATAGGTTTATATTCTGTAGCTTTATTGATATGCGAATAATAACATATAGAAAAAAAGATCGACTGGTGAGAATGTGCTCCTGGACGAACATGAGATGAGATGTCACGTGTGCAAGACAGGGACCTAGGAGGAGGAGAGGGATCGCTTCCATCAGGCAGTTTGGGATACGTTCCCTCTCTGCTGGTAGTCAAATACTTCTTCATCAAGACAGCTACTCCCTAAATTTCCTGAAGTTACACACACTTAAACTTCTGAAGTTGTATGTACCAGGGTGACGTTTGGAAGGAAATAAGAGGTGAAAGCAGATCTACCTAACTGCAAATAGTTCACAAGACTGTTTTAATTAAAGCTCTGTCCGAACTCCAGAAGCTGGGGGAGCTCCTCGCCTGGGCTGTTTAAATTTGTCACTTCTGGACAGGGGCTTTCAGGAGTAAGAAGAACTTGAGGAGAAGCCTGTAAACCTTCAACTGCCCCTACGGGATTGCAGAAAACAAATCGGAGTGGAAACAGCGGCCTGTGCCTTTGGGATTAAAACCAAAATGAATATCATAGCCATATAGGCAGAAGCATTTTCTTTGCTAATTAGTCTTCTGTGGTTTAAAAAAAGGAAAGGGGAAATGCGAATGTATCTTCATTCAAAGTTGATCAAGAGAATCTCAGCATTTCCTTTCTTCTCAGTAGAGTCTAATATTACCACCAGGAGGAGTGGAGTCAGTCTCTCTATGAACATCTTGTCAGTACGGGAATGACCCTTCCCTCGAGGACCAGACTTTTTTTGTTTCAGCTCCTTCAAGGCCAGGCCCCCAGCCTAAGGCTCAGGTTCAGATTGAGATGTAGAATGCTTAAAGGAGGTCAGTTTGTAGAATATGTACTAAACCTTTCTATCGTAAGCTCTCCCAAGTTTCAGAAATAGTAGTTACTCGCTCTGGTTTTTATACGGACTCTCTTCCAAGACTTTCACTGAGCATGTGGCTTCTGCACACACTCCATCTAAGACCCCCCCAGTAGGAAGGTAACTTCCAACGTTGCGCTGGTGAATACAAAGCACAAAGCCGGCAGAGCCCGGGACACTGCTTTGCCACTCTTCTCAGAGACATCTCGGCTTTGTTTGGGATTTCTCACCACAGGACATCTGCCTGTCTTTTTTGGCAGGAGTATTATCAGGCCTAACGCCTGCGTGGTGCTTCTCACAGAGGAATTTACTTAAGCACTTCTGTAAGAAGAGAAATGCAATTAATCAAAATTCTGATTTTTATCTAGCAAGCGACGGTTCAGTTAGCTTTAAGAACTTAAAGCTCGCTATTAGAACATGATTAAAGAACGGTTAAACAAAGTTTGGCAGATGTGAGTGTGATTCCTGGGTAAATATGACCTCTAAAGCTTATACTCACATGCGGTTATAATCCCCAAAGAGGTCTTAGTTAAAAAAAAAAACAATGGAGGGTTGGGGGAGGAATCCGTAGAGTTAATAGGAAACTCGCATTAGGAACTGCTGTGTGGGTTTAAATACCAACATCAGTTTATCTGGAACTGACGCTGATCTCTCATTCCCATTTTATGAATATAATTTCTTTTTTGGAGGTTGGAAATAGAAGATTCATGCAAAAAGTTATTTAATACAGCTTGCATCAGCAAACCAGAAGGATTTAATGCTTAAAAATGAATATAAAATATTTACAGCATTCCTAATGGCTTTTTGTCTGTTAGGACAGAGCAGTAACTTCGTAGCTTGATGCCGTGTCACATACAGTTAAATGTATCTGTGCTGCTTCACTGTCATCCTTTTCCCCATGCCTTCTCCGTGAAATGGGTAATGTTAAAAATAAATTAAATGCAGGTTTTTAGAATCTATATTTGTAAATCTACAAATTAGATTTGACTACATCTTCACTGTACCTCTTTAAAAGCAAACAAATTTCAGTCCAGTAAACAGAGTTGGTTTTATATGGATTAGGGGTTGCCAGCAGCCTCTACTGTGTATAGTCCAGCTGTGCTGTTCCGTTATTTTCTTTTTCTAAACATTTTTATTCCTATCTTCAGAGATAAAATTATTTAGAAAAGTAAATTTTAAAAAGTAGCGAGTCAAAGGTGTCTCCTTTGTCATCAGCGTAAGGCCCACATAGGTGCAAAAGAGCACGCCCTGCAATTTGAGGATGAGCTGATCATTTTGCGTCCTTCGGGGATGGGAGGTAACTTGGTCTGGCCGAGCCACCTCAGTGCTGCAGGAAGCAATCCTGGAGGATTTGGGTGTTAGAAGTGGAGGAGCGACAGAGATTCCCTCATCGTTCGGTCCAGCCTCAGGCTACTGCAGATCACCGCATCATATAACCATTTTCATAACCTGCCATAATAAATACTAGTTATTCTCCTCTATTATTATACTAGAAGGCTTTTGTTCCAGAACCTCACTGCTCTGGTGCCCAGCTCCCCAGTAAGGATTTGTGCCTTAGTTCACGTGCTTTGATTCAGGAGGTCTTGCATGTCTGGATGTTTCTCCTGAGGGGAAGGTGGGAATTTGCTGGGACAGGAAGTTTTGGGAAAATAACAACATGAATAGAATATAATTTCTATTTGGAGCTTTCAGCAACCAAACGGTCTCAGCCAAATGTCAAGACTGTTGCTCCTTCCAGGAGACCTCTTGCAATGGCTTCACTGATGGTGAGGAAAGTTAAAACGATACAACGGAGCAAAAGTAGCGCTTTTTTACCTGTATAGAGCTGTGAGAAAATACACTTCCATACATCAGCCTGAGACTGTTTTGTCGGTCTTTGATGTATCAGTTGCTAAGGCAACTGTGTATATTCCCGAACTGGTGTGTAAAAATAGGAACACAAGCGCATTTTCAGTATGGGTGAAATACTGCAGTTCACAGCAGCTCTTGCTGCCGCTGCTGGCGAGCATCCACAGAGACTCCAGGTTCTGCCCTTTCCCTAAATGTTTATTTTATGGTTGCCCTACATTGGAAGAAGATACTGAACCAGAACACTTGTGAAGTGATACGGTTTTAAATGTCACTTGACTCTCCGTCGGCAGTGGGAGGCAGCGGCAGGTTAACGTGAATTACTCCTGTTTAGTTCCAGCCAGCACGGATGACTGGCCTGTTAGCAGGATGTGATTTGAAGCATTTAACACGGTGCTGATTAACCAGCACCTAAATACCACTTAGTTGCCTGGCGCAAGGTAACCTCATTCATGTCTGTACCTTGACCAGCTTTCTTTTCTGGCTGAAATTCATAACCCTCCTACACTTCGGAATTTTAGGGATTTTGCGAAATGCCTACGGCAGCTTCATATTCAGGTCCTAACGCTGGGGGCTGAGCAGAGAGGAGCGGTGCAGAACATAAACCCCCCGAGGCGGTGGGGATTCGGGTGCTAGAACGCAGTTCATTTGTGCGGGTGGGGAATTTTTAATCCTGATTTACGTTGCTAAATATTAAACGTCTATAGGTGGTAGGGGTGTATGTAAGAGTCGAGGGAGAACAGCCCCTGGGGAGAAGGGTCGGTCCTGGGCTGTCCCCTGTCTCCTCCACGCGCTGGTTGTATGAGGTGCAATTTATGTGGAGAGACTTCAGGATTTTCAGCAAATAACTAATACTGTTAAGACACTGTTCCTGCCTTTACAGCTGCTACAGCTGTTCATTTAAACACAAGCAGGGTGAACTAAGCTGCAGTGTGGAGGTGTGGATTTGAGCTGGTCATTTATATGCCAGGAAGCCAGTCCCCTTTTCAAGTAGGGAACTGAGTAATTAAAATATTAATTATTAATACAGCCATAAAAGCCTTTTTCCTTTTTTTCTTCCCCTCTTTGCAGTGCACAGATGTCTTCAGGACATTCAGTGGCAGTAATGGGCATTGACTTCACCCTCCGATACTTCTACAAAGTTCTCATGGACCTGCTGCCAGTTTGTAACCAAGACGGAGGAAACAAAATAAGGTAAAGCTGTTCCTTCCAGGCAATAAATATCTGAAGCCTTTTTGGTTTTTTTCTTCCTTTAACCAGATGACCCAGAGGTACTTTCCAACTTAACTTATTCTAGGATTCTGTTACTTTCAATGCGTGTTCTCTGATGTCCACTAAAATTTGTGCTTGTTCTTCTCATAAAGATTATGTGGACTTTTTTGTTATACAAGATCAAACTGTCATCAGCTAAGTAAACAGTCTGCAGGAATACAAAAACAGAAGATAATGGATTTTTTTTTTATTGTTATATTTAGACTTCACTGAAATCCTGGGCTAAAAAACTTTCTTTATTAAATGAACACACTTCCCATTCTCTTCTATTTGTTTTCATTTTCACTATTTAGTTACTATGAGCATGTAATAATGATGTATTATTTCTAGTTATTTTAACTACAGTTATTAAAATATACTTTTGTTATATTTTTCTCAGAAATATGTAGGACAGCACTATTCAGAAGAAGTCTGATTTCATCTGGAGTATCTAATTTTATTTAGACCTATGTGTATCTTAACTGTTCCTCTTTCCTTTACCCTTTTTTTTGGAAAATCACGTGCGGGAGGGCAGGGGTAGACTCTGGTTTGGATCTGGAGTAACTTGATAACATGGTTTGGGCATTGTTACTGTTTCTTTGTTTTTTTTAAATCTTATATTTGGGAAGGGAAGTGGTTTTCTGTCATCCTCCCAGTTCTTTTCTGGTTTGGTTTGGGTATTTTTAAATATATTTTATGGTGTATTTTAAAAAAAAAAATAATCAGGATTTCTGGTTTGGCATTCCTCCCCCCTCCCCCAGTTAAAAACTATTAATGATCAACGGGGTCAGATGCTTTATTCTGTTTCTACATTCCCTAACTGAGGAATTTCAAGCATATTGTTAAATGCTTTGTTAGACCATTCTAACGTAGAAGCTGGATCTAATGCTTACAGCCTCTGCGTAAATGCACGCAGGTACGAAGAGACACCTATTCTAACTATCTGGCAGGCATTTGGGTTTTTTTAAGGTATCTCTACTGAGCTTTTTCTCTCTGCAGTCGTTCTTGGGTAATCACAAGCCTACTCATTCTCCTGTTTTCTATAGCATCTTTCAGAAAAAAAGAGCAAATGCAACATCACTGCATGAATTTCTAGTGCAAAAACCAACAGTTTGGGGCAGTAAAAAAAGTTCAACTAAACTATAAGTTTTCACGACTCCTTTGTATACCTGAAGTGTGCAGTCCCATCTGTTCTGTGCTGATGGCTGTAAATTATATCTGCTCTCTCTCCGTGAGCCGATGTAGGTAGATCTTTACATAGCAGACTGCCATGGGAATCGCAGACTTTAAAGCCGCCCGAAGCGTCGGCCAGCCCCAGCCAAAGCCCCGCTGCGCCGGGGGAGGTGGCTGCCACCCCGCTGGGCTCTTCGGGAGCATTGAGTGGCCGCGTTAACCTCCTCCCGTCTCCCTTCTGCGGCCACCGATTCTCTTGATCTTGGCTGTGCCGTCCCCGGTGCCGCTTGCTCCTCCGCCTTCCCCAGCGCGGCTGTCTGCGGCTATGGAAACGGGAGATGCCGAAAACATTACGGATAGAAACTTCGCAGCACACTGGTTTCTAGATAGGGGCACGGATCCGAAATCATTTCCCTGAGATCACACGGCAAACTCAAAGGGAAGAGCTGAAAGGGGAAGGGAGAGGTTGGGAAGGCTGAGAATGAAACGGGAGTGATTTATCTCCCTGTTAAAATTGAATTCTAAAGCGAGAGGTCGTTAACGGAGAGTGTGAAATTTCTGTTTAATTAGTAACATAGTAGATTAATAAACTGTTAAAGCTTTCCAAGTTCATTATGCTTCATTTATTTCTGGATCTTCCCGGATCAGACAAGACAATGCACTGATCAGTTTTCGTTTCTGTTTCTCATCAGTTCCATTGTCAAGTCCTTGATGGTCCAGGCTAGCTGTAACAGTAACAGATTTAAAAGCTTCAGGGAAATACCCGATATATCCTTTAAAGACATTTTGCAGTGAATTTGTTTAACGGCCCGGTTACTTTAATAAATGGAAGCCTTTAAAAATTCTTCCTCTAGCTGTAAATTCAAGATCATGTTTTATTTCACTGTATTTCTCTAAAGCCCGAGGAGGTCTAATGGGAGGCTCTTTGCTTTCTTTGTTGTGGGGCAGGTGCTTCATCATGGAGGACAGAGGGTACCTTGTGGCACACCCGACCCTCATCGATCCCAAAGGACACGCGCCGGTGGAGCAACAGCACATTACGCACAAGGTCTGGCTCCTTTTTTTCTTGGTTTATTCCTACCTTTTCTAATTTCTGAGGTGGTAAGGACTGTAGAGAAGCTGCTGCTTGTGTCTGATTTCAAAGGCATAAAATCCTCCATTTTTCACTTAGGAGCCTTTGGTAGCAAATGACATTCTGAACCACCCAAACTTCGTCAAGAAAAACCTCTGCAACAGCTTCAGTGACAGAACAGTTCAGCGGTTTTATAAATTTAATACCAGCTTAGTGGTAAGTGTGTTTTTCTGTTTTATTTTGCTTTTGAATGTACTTTGGTTGGGTTGGATTTCTTTTGGTGGGAATGCAAATCCTTGCCAGGATCAGCAGACGAGGCTCGAAGCCAGCCTTCCGTGTGGATTGGCCTCCGTGCACCCTCTCCAAACACAAATTCAGCGATGTGGACCGCATAAACTGTGCTCGCAGGAGGAGTCGGTTGACGTACAAGGGATTATGGATGTGATCGCTGGCCAGTTGTGGTTGATGTCTGCAAAGTCTCATCCAGCATCATGAAAATAAGTTCTCAGTTGTTGGGTGAGGAGTTGCCAGTGGTAGTGGGGATTTTTTTGCTTTGCATCCTCTCCTGACCTCTGGCTTCCAACTCTGACCAGTGTCACATCCTCCTGTGACAGGGTTAGTAAAGGTCTCTAATAACTTATCTTTTAGCTAGGTGACTGAATAAATACATTAACTGATGCAACTTGCATGAGCATTTGGAGAGTATCATTTGTCAAACTGCAGTCTTTGGAGATGTGAATGCTCTGCGGTCCCCGCGGGTCGTCTCTGAGCTTCCTCTTGTGCCGAGAGGTCTAAGCCAGGGGCTGTCGTCTCTCGCTGCGCCGTGAATGCCGCTTGCGGTGCCACAGATCCGCCCTTGCAAGATCACTGCAGAATTATTCAGAAGGTGTTAAGCTCCGCGGGAGAAGCTGCTCTTTAAATAATACTTCTCAATTATTACTGGGAGGAGAAGGTGGGAAATGAGTGTCAAAAATATTTGAAAGTTATGTCAGAATACGTTGATTTATGTCAGGTAGGCTTAAATATTTTCCCCACACTTGAAATGCAGACTAGAAAGTGTGTTACTGTCAAGGAAATTGTATAG
Organism: Pelecanoides urinatrix; assembly: GCA_013400755.1. Taxonomy (NCBI): domain Eukaryota; kingdom Metazoa; phylum Chordata; class Aves; order Procellariiformes; family Procellariidae; genus Pelecanoides; species Pelecanoides urinatrix. The sequence continues at coordinate 445,176 of VZTQ01006195.1, read as the reverse complement.
GACAGAGCAAAAACTTAAGCTTGTGGCATGCAAATAAGAATCAGAAATTAGTCTGCCTACCAAACAGATCACAGCTGTACAGCGCTGTGGTGTATTTTTTTATAGTAATTTGCCAGGAAGTTTTCAACAAGTCGTGATGGTGCCTCCCCGTCAGAGCGGAGCCTCCTTGCGGAGGTCACCGATGGCTGGCACAGCGGGGATGGGTGGGTGAGCGATGCGGAGGAGTGAAACGTAACCTGCTGTCGGCCGGATATCGGACTCAACGCTGCTGCCGCATCTCGTAATGTTTACAAGCTGAGCGTATTTTTTTTCTATCTTCAGCAAAGTCTTTCCACCCAGCAGTAGCTTGGGAGCAAAACTCAACAGGTTGATGAACGATTTCATAAGCCTCTTATTTGTGAAGGCGGCACTCCCATGCATTTGTGTTCCCTCAGCCCTGTAGGTTTCCTTGGAAGGGGGATAGTCTTCAGCTCCCTAAAACGACTTGCTACACCGTTGACACTATTTGTTTTTTTCCTAGGGTGATCTGACAAACCTTGTGCACGGCAGTCACTGCTCCAAATACAGGCTGACGAGAATCCCGGGCACCAACGCCTTCGTGGGAATCGTCAACGAGACCTGCGATTCACTTGCTTTCTGTGCCTGCAGTATGGTAGACAGGCTCTGCCTCAACTGCCACAGGTGAGCAGGAGGTGGGAAATGAACGGGCTGGTCCAGGCGTTTGCTTCTTCCCTCTTTCTTGATTCAAGGTCTATAAAAACACATTTATTTTATAAGCTAGATGAAAACATGCAGCACAAAACCGAAGTGAAAACAAAATAGTTACTTCACCTATGCTATTTGTAAGAGGCGTGGTGACTTAGCGTACCTCTAATCCTTTGCCATATCGTCAGCGTATTAAAACACAGGGTAGTTTGTTCTTGACATGTTTGGGTAGGTAATGTTGAAAGACCACGACTGATTCAGTTTCTCAGGGGCAGTGATCTGTGGTCAGGCCCTTTGTTCTGGCATACTAATACCCACGATCCTGTGTGGATGGACGTAGTTTTTCACTGAGGGGATCCTGGTGCTTGCAGGAGATTTTGTCTACACCAGCACCGTTACGTGTTTGTTGCACTGGCGTCCTTGCATCTAGATCTGAGACTTGTCCAGGGGTTGTCTGCTTTTTAAATTTCAGGGGGTGGGTAACAGATCAGAGGCTCGGTTATTGCATTGTCCTCAGTCCCAGTGCAGAACAGAGCAATCCCCGAGTTCCTGGGGGAAGGAGAAAGGTTACTGAACAGCCTTTTCCATGGTGAACTGCTGTTACGGAGCTGTGCTGCGGGGTTAAAATCATGGTGCGACATCTGATGCATTTTCTGTGTGTTTACTGCCCCTGAAGAATGGAACAGAACGAATGTGAATGCCCTTGCGAGTGCCCTTTGGAGGTAAATGAATGTACCGGCAACCTCACGAACGCCGAAAGCAGGTGAGAACAAACCTCCTCTAACGGAACAGCATGTGACAGAAGTTAATTAACCAAATTGTTTGTTTATGCTAACTTACAGGTGATACAGGATAGAATAGATAATATTTTTAGTTTAATTAAGCAGATGATATGTAATAGGTAAAAATGATGGTTTTCATTGATTGTGCTTTGACTGCTTGTATAATACAAGACTTCATTTTTTGCCCCAATATAGGAATCCGAGTTGTGAAGTTCATCAGGAGCCGATGACTTTCACAGCCATTGATCCGAGCCTACAGGATGCTCTCCCGCAGTGCATTAACACTCAGTGCAATCAGAGAACAGAGAGCGGGTAAAGTGGCATTCTCCATCCCTCAAAATGTACTGTGTTCTTGAAATAATTAAGTGAAAATAGCTCTTCCTTACACGTTTTAAAGGAAAAAAAAAAAAGTATGATGCCAGAATGAGATATTATTGCACAAACCAACGATGACATGATGCTGCAGTGCAGAAACAGTAGACCTCAGTATTCCCATTTGTGTCACATAACACCATTAATAGCGAACAAATGACTTTCCTGTCACATTTTGTGACTCTGAGAACCGAGGGTTGTGCAAGGGGAAGACTTGCTGTTGAAAGGACGACGAATTCTTCCTTTTAGCAAAATGGATAGTGCTATGTTCGTCTGCCTTCTGGAGGAATGTGTGGACTAAAGCGTTCACAGAAAATAGACAGTACTTTCGCAGTGGTGGCTTTGGAGCGCGTTAGAGATGGTAGCTGCCTGTCAGCTTCTAGTTTCCTGCTTCTCTGTTCTGCTCCTGGCATTACGTAGAGAAGCTTGAGGGCTTATTTTTTTGCTAGTTATGAGCGGTCTCCAGGGAACTGAGATTGCTAGAACATATCGTGCTCTGACCAGACTTTCCAAATCCTTTCTTCCGTCCTCCAAAGGACTGCAGAAAAAGGGTGGAACTGTAGTCAGACTTCACCATGCTGAGAAATGCCGTATTGGAGGAGATAGAAGCAGGATGTTCTCCCTTTGCTTAGGCTGAGTGGTGGAGCAAAAAACCAAAGCAAACAGCCTTGGAAGATGCATGCTGAAGCTGCAGCTTCCCTGTATAACTTCCCTTGTGGTACTTGAGCATTTTAATGAGAAGTTTTTTTGTGGCCAAACGTTACCCATGTGAGGGTTTACGGATGATTTTGGCCTCCCTCTGGCCCGCAATTCGAAATAGACTGAGCTATGCCAAACGAGAGGTGTTGAACTTGAAAGCAAATGTGGTCGTCTTTTGTTTTTAATTTTCAGGGATTGCTTTGGTGTGTTGGACTGCGAGTGGTGTATGGTAGACAGTGATGGGAAGACCCATCTGGATAAGTCCTACTGTGCCCCTCAGAAGGAATGCTTTGGTGGCATTGTGGGAGCGAAGAGCCCTTACGTGGATGACTTGGGAGCGATAGGTAACTGCCTTTCTGAACAGAGGCTGCATTTAGCTGTTTGTATTCAATAACATGCACTTTCCGTGTCAGAGCATGCTTCACATAACATGTTTATCTCTTACGCTAGTGGTAAATTAGCATAAATAGTGCATCAAGCAGTAAAGAAGTAGCATCAGGCCTGTTGTGGGTATTACATTTTTGAAAATATTGATGTGTAGCGATATATTCCTGTCTTTAGGATGTCCCCTCTCTGAATTCCCTTTCCTGTTTAAAGTGTGCTGTCCTGCGTGTGTGCAGTTAAGCACCTAGAAAGCCTTCAAGATCTCCTCTAATCTTCAGAGATGTTGATTTAAACCTTTCTGCAGAGCAATTACATTTTTTTGTCCTTTGTTTTGTCCCTTTTGATTTAGGAGATGAGGTGATTACTCTGAACATGATCAAAAGTGCGCCAGTCGGCCCAGTGGCTGGAGGCATTATGGGCTGCATTATGGTACTCGTTCTAGCAGTATACGCATATCGTCACCAGATACATCGGAGGAGTCACCAGCACATGTCACCTTTGGCTGCGCAGGGTGAGCTGATGCCTCTTGAGAGGGAAATAGTAGGGTGGGAATTAAAACAAAACAAAAACAAACAAAACAAAACAAAACAAAAAAACACACACACAAAAACCCCCACAAACACAAAACCAAACAAAAAATATCCAAAACCTCTTTCCTTGGTTTTGTTTCAATGCTTCACCCCATTTTATTTCCCTTTTGCCCACCCTTGTAAATCAGGTCTCATCCAGGGTGCTTGTGTATTGCTGCCCTCTCCTGGGTGCAGCCAGACCTGCTGACCGAGGAGAGGCTGCCCAAAAACCTTGACATGCAGTTCTTGTCAGGAAGCTGAAGTTATGCTTTTGCTAGAGCTAAAACGATAAGCCCAGCTTCATGGCTTTCTGGACCTTGTCGTAGCACACCGCATATGTTTGTTTCTGCACAAGAGTGGTGCTTTTAGGAGTATTACAGTTTTCACACCCTTTCTGCTTGGGCTGTTTGGGACATGTCTTTTTTTACTTGTTTTCCCTGCTTCTGGTCCACGTGATGTTCATGGAATATCTATATGTAGGTAGATAAAACCGCTGAAGTCTGAGAGACAAAACTGTGTTTGGGAGAAAGGATATTGGTAGAAAGATACAGAGGTGAGAAGTGTGATCAGGGCTAATTACCTCTATATGTGATTATATCCTGGCTCTATTTTGAATCAGTTCACTTTCTTCAAAACTTTAAAGCCTGTCCCTTTCTGGGGGAGGTGGGGTGTATCGTTTCCCTAGAACCCCTGGAAAAAGAGCACACCAAGCTCATACTGCATCTCTTCGCACAGTAACGCAAAGTGCTTCCACTATATTACCAGGGTGACAGCCGTTAGTAAGATGATCCAAAATTTTTCTCTTAACAGTTGCATTTTTCTGTTTGTAATGGTGTGTAGAAATGTCAGTGCGTATGTCGAACCTGGAAAATGATAGGGACGAGAGGGATGATGACAGCCATGAAGACAGAGGAATCAGTAAGTACCAAACCACTTTGCTGTAAAACAATAAGATTAGATTAAATGAGCCATTTGTTTTCTTAATACGCTAGAATTAAAAGTATGTGAGGAAGCCCTGTGCTGATTAGCAGTAGAAAATGACAGAACAATTTAACTTAAACTGTAACTTCCACTGCACCTTTAGTCTCATGCTGAAAAATTACATCTTTTACTGTTAAAAGACTAATCTCGGTTATGCGTGGAGGAGGTTTGCCCCTTACGCCCCCCGATCATGACCACTTTCAGAAATAGCTCTGATCAGCTTAAAAATTGCAGTTGTGACTGTACAGGCTATGGAAAACTCCTGCCTTTGCTCAGCCTTGGAAAGGAGAGGCCGAGTCTGGCATGTACATTCAACAAATGTGGCAGTAGAACTTCTTTGCATTGATTTGGGATGCTTGTACTTCTTTGCCGTTCAGTAAAAATGGCACTTTGCATATGATACTGGTGCACTGTAAGATGAGTCGGTGCACCTAAACTCTGGGAGAGCTCCAGAGTCAGACCAGATCCCCGTCTGTGGGCCCTCGCTGAAACAGAACTAAAACAATACCCAAGATTTGAAACTGTGTCAACACTCAGAGATTGAAAAATAAGCGGATCTGAGTTTTATGGTTTGCATCTACTGTTTCTCCAAGTCCTTTTTAGTTTCATTTTGAGTCGGCTTTCAGTGCTGCCACAGGTTCTTTAGCATCGGCACAGCAATTCTCTAACTTCTATTAAATCCAAGCCGATGAGGTGAATGAGTTCGACTGGATCTTGATCTAGTCCACATTTAAATACCATCTCTTTACTCCTACTTCTCTGTCGTTTCAGAAGTAGTATTTGAGCAGAATGAGTTTGCGGAAAGCCTATTCCCCTGTGCCTGATGTGTCCCACTGATATAATTCAGTAAAAGCACTTTCTTTAAAACCAGTTCTGTTTCTTTCTCTCTCCCAGTTAGTAACACTCGATTTATAGCAGCGGTAATAGAGCGGCACGCCCACAGCCCAGAACGCAGACGCCGGTACTGGGGGCGATCGGGAACGGAGAGCGACCACGGTAAGACCTTGAATCACTGCCCTGGCCCCAGGTTAATGTTTGTGGTTACTCGGTTTCCTTCAGATGTCTGGCACGTTGCAGATAAGGCTGCCAAAACCAATCCAAACCAAACTCCTTTGCTCCTTATTGCTTCACAGTTACAGTTTTGACACCCTTCAGCAGATGATACTGTCCAGCGAGGGAGCTGGGTTTGTCCGAGCGGTGGTGTAGCAGCAGCTAAATGCCCTGCTCCCCCTGTCTGATTTTGGGCTCTGCCAGCTTCACTGGGTGACTGGAATTCAGACCGACAGAAATGGTACTGCATTTACCATACTCTTTTTCCACCGCCAACCCTAACAATCTAGATGTTCAGTTGAGATAAGGGACCTCTCCTACGTAACGAGAGCAAGGAAACCCCTTGCAATGAGGTCAGCATCTCTGCTGCTCTTCTCTTTGCCATGACATGCACATCTTTCATAAAAGTCTAGCAACGTGTGCTGGACACCTCCATTTGCTGGGGTAAAGTAAGCATGGATTTAGAGACCAATGAGTCAGGTGCCTCCTTAGCCTTTCTGTTGCACGTTCAGTCCGTACCATCACCGCAGAGGACATCTTACATCACCTTTAAGCAAATAATGATCAACGTTAGCTGTGTGCATGTATAGCAACAAAGGGTATTCAGCCATGTGTTCTTGCCACACACACTTCAACCCTGTTAGGTTCAGGGAATTTTGACATGTCTCATGCCCTGAGACTTAAGTCTTTTTAAATCTTGAAAGCTGTTAGAAGGGCGTCATGCTGTTGACTCATGAGGAGGCTTAATATAAATTAAGGAGGGTTAGACGAGGCAGTCTGCCACAGATGTCAGCTCTAGCTGCGTGTCGTAGTGGCTGGGTATGTTACAGCAGACCTCTTCAATTATTAAGACAGTGGCTGCACTAATGGAATTGCTGAGGGCCAAGAAATCTGAAGGCCAAAGCCTTGGAACGTGGATGAACAGATGTCTGAGAGACAATCTTGCTCTAGGAGGAATTACCCTGGATTTGGGGCCGGATTACCTGTGCTGAGGCAGATTTGCTAGACTAATGCTCCTTTTCCTCCATTTCTTGTAGTCCTAGCAGATCTTCCCATCTTTCTAGTCACCGCGTCAGGGTTAGCAGGGTAACTGTCTACCTATTTCTGAAGTGTGCGCTTCTATTTTTAGTTTCTGTAATTCCATCTTCTTCAAAGGGCTGCCCAGTCGTCTTCCCCAATTCCTCTCTGCCAGCTAGAAGCTGTGACTCAGACCATGGGAAATGAGAACCAGCTTTGGGTACTTAGCCTGATATTTTTAACACACTTCTTTTAGGTGTCTCAAGCTGAAAACCTGACCGAGAAGCACTAGCGGTTTTTCAGCTCTTAGCCAAAGTTTTCTGAGAAGGATTATTCTTCTAATTAAAGCAAGATCTTTTTCCTTTTAAATTTTGTTTGTGTTTTAGCATTTAGAAATACTGAGGTGGTTTTGTTTGTACTGCAAACTGGTTTTGAGTGGTAACAGCTGGTTTCAGCGGTAAATCCAAATCTCATAGTAACGACTAGCACCTGCTTCAAAAGGGACAGAAGATCTCGGAGGGACCTGTTAGGAGACAGCTTCCTCACTGAGAAAGCACGGTCTTGTCCTGCAAGGGTTAGCTGTTAGCTAGCTTTCTAGTGACGTAATTTCCTTAGGATCGGAATGTCTCATTAGTGAATGCAATGTCTCATTACCCCTATAGACGGCTGATCTGGATTTTTAACTTCTCAGACTCCAGTAGCAGATACTTCAGCCAAAGGAGAGTCTGGATTTCATTGCACTGTGTGCGCGTGCTGAGCTGGAAGTGTCAGTACTGTTTGGCTTAACGGACCTGCTGTGTGAAACACTTCCCATGTGGATTCAATAGATTTCTTTAACTGTATGAAAAGCTCACCAGCATTGAAAACGTACGCTTGGTTTTTGCAAATAGACCCTCACAGGTGAAAAGTGCTCTCTTCCTTTTAAAAATGCTGTGATTATACAACAAGATGCTGTGGAGAAGTTTTGCTGCTTCCAGACACAATAGCTGGCGATCCTTCCTAGGAAAGATGTCGTTTGGTAGGAACAGAGGTGACGGTAGTGGATCCCACCTATTTCTTGTCTGTTTGTAAAAAGGCAAGTAACATCTTAAAAGATACTATCCTCCCCCAAAATTGTTATGTTTCGTTTTTAAAATCAGTGCTAGCGATTCTACCGTAACAAACTGTTGAATGCAGTTTTTTACTGTTTGGGGTGATACAGACCACAGGTCCCCAAAGTTTATAAACAAAGACAGTGACAGGGAAAGGGATCCATCAGGAACTTACAGGAGAGGATGGGTTTTTTTGGCTTTTTTCTTTTTCTACTAATTAAAGAAAATTAATTGTTCTATTCTCTATAAAGCACTGACTGTGTCTGATGCCATGAAGGGTGCAGCAGTCAGCACTGTGGAACATTGACCTTTTCGTCTTGCCTTTAATTCTTAGTCCTGCTGATTTATTTTCTAGGCTACAGCACTATGAGTCCTCAGGAAGACAGCGAAAACCCTCCATGCAATAACGACCCATTGTCGGCTGGTGTTGATGTTGGAAACCACGATGAAGACTTAGACCTGGACACACCACCTCAGACAGCTGCCCTCTTGAGTCACAAGTTTCACCACTACCGGTTGCACCACCCAACCCTTCACCACAGCCACCATTTACAGGCTGCAGTCACGGTACACACTGTGGATGCAGAATGCTAATGAACAACGACAAAAGAAACATAACTTGTGAACAATGATCCATGCAGCAACGGGCAGCTTTGTTTCTGTGGTTTTCACCAGGAACGATTTAACTAACTTCCTGAGTAAACTGTTAGGCATAAAAGCTTTACATTTTTGTAAATGTAAGGTTGGCTCTGAAGTGGAAGGGAAATGTGCTTGATGAATGGACCTGCCATAACATTGAATAAAATGGAGCAGGAGGCACGTTAAACCTCCAGAAACAGGGACGCGAGTTTATACAGCAGCTGAAGCTTTGGAAGCCCTGTTACGCTGAGCCAAGAGGAGAGAGGGAGCTTAAAAGAGCCAGAGATGATTTGGTTTCCTTAACTGGAAGAGCAGAAATCTGTGCAGCTGAAGACTAAAAAAGTGCCAGATAGAGGCGGGGGGGGGAAGGCTGTTGGTTTCTCTGCAGTTTGTTTCGTGCGTAGAAAGCTCACTGCTCCGACAATTGCTGTATGGAACCTGGGACAATGCATCTCAAGATTTTTAAGTAAAGGATTATTTTTCTACTATTTATTGAACTCGAAACTTTGGGGGGAGGGAGGGGAGAAAACATCTTAGCAATTCTCAACAACTACCACATATATTCTGTGATGGTGAAGTGGTTCTTCTGAGGAAGACGTCTGTTTCTTATTAGCTGATATTCATCCACTGCCCCACTCTGCAAAAGGGAAAATGAAGAAGTCGTGTCTGACGTGTTTACATTATGAATGCTTTCTTTTCCACAATTGTTTTCTGTAAATATTACAACCTGATTTACATTACAGTATTTTCTTCCTATTTGCAGAGGAGAAGTCCTGTACTCCATTACTAAAATCCTGAGAATTCTGCCCATAAACCTCTCCATCTTTACCTCTACGATCATCCTTAAAGGTTTCCTGTGTGGCAGTAATAAAGAATTTATTTAGCATTAGCTACCAGATAATTCCAAATGAAATCTGTGCCATTCTTCTGTTTCCTTAGGACACTGTCAAGATCAGAAGTAGGGATAAACCAGTGTTTTGTAAAACTTGGGTTACTGTGGAAGGTATCTTTCTGAAATCATAATTTTAAGCTGCTGCTGTTTGTCTGGAATTTAACACTGCTTTGGTAATTCAAACAAAGATTAATCAATCTGTCTACAACACAGAGCATCATAATTATAAATTAGTTTTAAATCACAGTGTTGTATTTTAGATTCACATTTTGTGATTACAATGATATAAAAACATTCTTGCACTGTGCATATGATAAACATCCATTTATATGTAGTTTTTTTTTAAAATCACTTGTTTTAATTAATATGGTACTTAATACTGTATTATGTAAAAAATTGGTTCTTAAACAGTACGGTAAAATAACTATATGTGTGATATCAGGATACCCCTTTATACTATGTATAAAATTAAAATCTCTAGTGAAATAAACTGTATATAAAGTATAGATCTGTGGATAACTAGCTAGATTGAAATTATTCTGTCTCAATTTCCATTAATTTTCTGTCTGAATGAGTGCTGTTACAGGAGTGAAACATTTGGTCGGGTTCCTCTTGTTTTTATAAACAAACTTGAAAGATCTAAACTTCACATATAAATGACAGTATTGACATATGTTTTAAAGCTTTGGGTTTTTTAGCCTGTTGGTCATTATTTGGGAAATGAACATTTCTGAAAGCGGTCAGCCACTGCATGGACTCACCGAAGCCAATCACTTGGTTTTTTTCTTAAATGCTACTGAAAACTCGGTTGCACTGGATTTGCCATTCTGCTGTGTTTCTGTAGGATTGGGTTGTGGTTTTCTGCTGAGCAGACAGCTGTAGAAATCTATTAAGCACTGCTTTATGTTCTCAGAGGGCTGAATCTGATGCCCTGAAACAGTTTGTGTGTCAATCTGTAGACCCAACTTGCTAGAATTTCTAATTTTGAATCCAAAATAATGCTGGATGTTGGATAATGGACAAACTGGCTGTTCGTCAGGTTTGCCTTTAGAAGAAAATGCATTATCTTAATATTACTGCCAGACCAAAGAACAACATACCCAGGCAAGAAGCAGAATTTTTAAGTATGAGGGGAAAATAGCTTTCAGTGTGGAAACTGTTCAATTATATGTAAGTTTTAATAACAGTTTGTTCGAAAAATCAAACAAGATGCTTTGTTGATTTCCTAGTCCTCTAGAACTCATAAAGGTGTTCTCAATTCAGAGGTAAATCAGATTTGAAGTTCTAGCTAGGACTTTATCTGTTCAAATCTGTGCATGTAACGTAGAAGCTGGATTTCGGTGAAAAGCTGTCACCACATGACAAAAGTGTCTCCGGAAGTCACTGACTTGTAAAGCGGAATTTAAATTGTATTTTGCCCATCTAGGTACACAGGAAGGAATCTCACTGTGCAGCAGAAGTTCTTGAATTTGAGTATTTGCTCCCCAGTTGTAGTATTTTATGTCAAGCAACATTAGAATACTTTCCTTGCATATAAAATAATACAAATAGAAATAAAGAAGAGCACACCTTTGGCTTGATCTGCACTTGCCTGCGTGCTCTGATGGCTGGTTTATTTATGATGTTAATTTAAAGCAGATAAGGCTATGGAGCACATTTGTAGTGAGAAGCAAGTCATGAAGTCCAGCTCTAATTAAACTGCAGTATTAAACGCAGGTTATATGTATACATTTATTAGCCCACACTGGCATATTCTGTACTACTTTTTTATAATGGGAGAAATAATTTTTGTTTAAAATGTATCAGAAAGTAATATGAATAGCACATAAATTGTGAAATGCAATAACATTAATTATTTTCTTGACTGCAATACTGTTTCAGTGAAGAGGTTTTTTTTTTTGTTGTTGTTCTTGAAATTCCATGCCAGGCAGAAACTGCTTGCAGTGTTCTCTGTTGCAGCCCTGCCAGAAATATATGTAAGTGTTACACTTCTCTTTGAACAGCTATCAAAAAGTCACAGCAATCAACCCCCCTTGCTTTTACCTTTTAAAAGCTTTTACCTTTAAAAGCCTTTGTAGAGCTGCACCTCACTGCTGCTTCATCACTTTTGGTCTAGGACGTGCAAACTGTTCTTGATTCGTAGGGTCTGGACAACCTTGCTTATACTTGAAGTCATGAGAAGAGCCAAAGTTCTTGCTATGAAGGAGTAATTATGAGAAAAACACAGATCTAGAGGTGTGCCAAATCACAACTTCAAATGCTGACCGCTAACCTCGTCCCAGCAGGAGTAAATGTAATGCTGGTAAAGATGCTATTGTTCCTTTAAAACAAAACCTGATAATGGATGTAATCGAGGGTTCTAAGAAGCTGCCTGACAGCTCTTCCATTTTATTGCAGGTGTTGCTGCCATGCCTTCCCTCTCTGTTACTATTTTACCGTGTTGACTGGGGAGGAAGATCATAAAATGAGCAGTTAGCTGCCTGACTTGGACTCATACCCTATATCCTCCTTACCTATAACTGGGAGACTTTATGGCCATTAACTTTCCACTTGTTTCATTTTTGAAACTTGTATTAATTTCCTGTAGGTTTTCTTTCATTCTTCCAGAACAAGTTCTTTTGAAATGAAAATGAGTGTTGCCTTTGGTTCGTGTTCACTAACGTTAAATTGACTCAACGCTTTCAGTATTTGAGCGCTGTGAAGTGTATTGATTTTTCCTATATGTAACAAGCAGGTCCTCCACCCAAGTAACCCAGCTGGCCTGCCCAGAGAGAGAGCTGTTTACGTGTTCAGAAAATATTGCTTGAAGCTGAATTGAGATGATTTTTTTTAATTTGTTTACATTATTGCCTTGATAAAAAATGTGATTTGGAAAGAAGAATATGTTACAATTTGCCCGTGAACATTTTATAAGGCCACTTAAGCCATGAAATATTATCTTTACCCTTGCCCTTGGCAATGAGAGAGAAGACAGATGAGAATTCGTGAGATGTTCACATGTGCAGCAGTAGTTGTGACTATAACTGGTCAAAACGAGATCTCTAGCTTTCAAAGGCTTTATTCTGTAAAGTGACCCAGAAATGGTGATGAGGATAGAAAGTAGATTTGTCAGAGTACAAATTATGGTAGTAAGTTGGCAGGCAAATATGGAAAAGCAGGGAAAAAATAGGATGCAGAAGTCCTGGATCAAGTTAAGAGAGTGCAGGTAATCCAAAAGGCTGTATGCAAGTGCAAAGATTAACTTGCAGTGTTCACAGCTCTTAGCTACCCATTTCATTTGTTTTTAAAAGAGAATCCCAGCTATGGCTGGCATTTTCAAAGGAGCCTGCACTAGGCTTTCAGTGATGTTTGGAATATTAATTCCTACAGCAGTTAATTCGGTAACTGTTAGGTTGTTTTGCTGTACAATCCCCCCCTTTGCCGTGGACCCTAACTATAAAAAAGTAAATTAAGTGCCATAGGGTATTTCATATTCTTTACTTGCAGCACTTCTGCGTGATGAGAGGTAATTATTTCCTCTACTTTATGTGCTCTGAACTGAGTCACCGAAGGACCTTGGCCCAGAAGGGCTTGCGTTTCTGAAGCCAAGGCTACAGTGGAATTTAGACGCTCAAGTCCAAGAGTGAAGTCCTCCAACCCCTGCCTTGTTAGTGAAGTGCCAAACATAACTGGTATGTTTGCCAGGGCGTGCGCAGAAACGCCAGTTTTATCTCCGTAGAAGAGCCTGATGCTTCCCTGCCTCTGCACCATTTACATCGCCTGCTTTGGACCGTGCTTTTTGAGGTTGGGGTATGCAGATCCTCTGCCTGGGAACCCAAAGGAGCCTGAACTGGCAGAAATTCAGAGCGTGTCTAACACTGCGTGTGAACAGGAGTTTCCGAAGGGAGTTACTGACTTTGCATGGCAGCCTGCACTAGAACATGCACTTACTGGTTGCCTGCTGCGTTCCAGGCAAAGGCTTAATCACGTCTACCTTCCAGTGAGGTTTTCAGTAAACAGTTGATCTAATAATATATTAAAGGAAAATAAATGTCCAAAGTAAAAAAGAGTTTCCTTCAAATAATCAGATCTACTCGGTTTAACCTAGGCTTGTTTTTGTTGTAATGCCGCACAATTCTATGCCCATCAGAACGTGGCAGTCGATACCAGTTAGCAATAGCGATGGCCTGAGCAGAACAGAAGCATGAACTTGATGGCAGAGGCGGAACATTTATTAGATCTGGAAGTTTCACCTTCAGCTCACAGATGAATCATAGTGGCCTTGTCTAAATGCTGGGGAGAAAATTTACTGTTGTTATCCCTGGGCTGGTTTCATTAGCGGTAGCAGTAGATAGTACTGCGCTCAGAAGCTGGGAGCCAACAGTAACAATTATGTTTTGTTCTATTTTATTCTACATTTTTATAGCTGATGCTGGCAAAAACACCAGCTTCTTGGAGCGCTGCCTGAACAAGGTCTCTCCGCTGTTATTGCCACTAATGGAACAAAAACAGTGATAGCAAGGAAGGGAAACTGTTGGCCAAAAAGCATAGTGCAGGAACCTTTCTACCCCACCCTCCACCCGGCAACGAAAGGTGAGGGCGCGAGTACAGCAGCTGCGCTGCAGATAAAGGGAGAAACCTCAGCTGCCAAGACTGTCAAGTCAGCACTTTTTACAAGTACTATGCATGAAAAAATGCGCAGAAAGAGGTGGTGCCATGCCACACCAAAGTTCTAATGAAACTGGCAGTCTCTCTTCTTTAAACCCCGGCGCTATCGCACCAGTTGAACAATGGGCCAGGCTTGGATTAGATTGCCAAATATTTCCAGTTTAGTCAACACTGATGGGTTTTTCTAATTTTAAAACTCTTCCACTGCACCTAGAGGTAATGAAATCAGACATGCTCTGAGATAGGTTGGCACCGAGAACTGCAGGAAACTGGGAACTTGGTCAAATAGTTTTAGTATACTTATTTTCAGTTTTCCAACTTTCTGACGCTTCAACAATTAACTCGCTCCCAGTATCAATTCTCTTGGCATAATGTCTGCAAATCACATGCGATTGGGAGAGGTTAAAGGTTGAGTAATTAAACTACATGATCTAATTCCTGCAAAATAATAATAACCTCTTTAAGTGTGTTTATTTCTATTGCAGTTTAACCGAGGAAGTCTCTATAAACAAGTGAAAATGTGTTACTGCTGTAACCTCAGCCAGAGAACCTGGATAACAGGAAGGGGATGGGTTTTTTTGCTCCCCATGAAAACAGGATGAACACGTAGAAGTTAGACACTTCAGTAAGTGTGTTTATAGCAAAAAGTCATGTTGCATGAGAGTTTCTATGGAAACCTTTTTATAACTCAATGGCAGAACATTTTAAAGTCTCATAAATTTTTTTAAGAACGCATTGGGAAAGTTTAATTTGCATTACATCCTTTATGCCAGTTTTCCATATTTAACAAGTTACAGTGTTTTTAAGAACAAAATATTGTGGGGGTGTTTTAAATTCCAACCTCTGCTGGCAGGGATAGATCACCGACTGGTTTATCATATCAGAACAAATTGCTGGTAAGATGCCTGCTCACTCCCAGTACGTACGAGCTCTTCAGTTAATCACGTCAAAGATTTTCTTCAAGTTTATAATTAGCCAGATCAGTAGGCGCTGTAAATGAGATCGTAATGGAGACGTACCGATTTACCCTAATGAATGCTTTAATTCAGTATTACGATTTCCCTATTTTTTGATGTGAAATGATTTCTCAATTTCCTGTGAACTATCAGTATCAGTTTCCAGTTCCTAGAAAATAGGCCCTTATAGATAATCTGAGACAGAATCATTTGAAACTACAATTTGCAGCACGTTAACAGCTTAGTCAATAATAATACTCTGTGTAGGAATGTGGGGTTGTACCTGCTTTTGCTAGAAACCCAAGGAACTTTTTTTTATTTTAAATACTAAAATTGCCAAAATGCAATTCTTCTGCCAAGAAGTTATTACTAAATTTGAAGTTGACTCTGAATGAAGACAAATAAAGCCCATGCAGGAAAGAATGGCAATTTAAAGCAGAGAAGGTATTGTTTTAGGAGAAAGTATTGCTGAGGTTCCCCTGTGAATATATCAGCCTTTAGGGCCATTTATTGAAGAGGACTGTACTTATAATAGTTGTTTGATCTTATTTTCTTTTGTTCTCAGTTATTATTCAAGAAGCTGGATTTGTTTTATGGAGGTTTGTTTTGAGATTGTCTTTTTTTGCTGTCTTTAAATATAACCTTCACACGGATTTGCTAATGATATGCATTAGGCAACAAAGGTTACAAATTCTACTGCAAAGACCACGATTCCCAAAATAGACCATTACATTACGTTTCAGTGTAATGATTTCCTCAGAATAGTTACTCGCTTTATAAGTTATAGTTCTTACCTCTTTTATCTTTTTACTGTTTATTTGCAGACCACTGTGTTACAGAATGGAAACTGAGGAGAAGTTGCTAACCAGTCTGTTACTGAGCTAATCCATCATTCCCAACACATTTAGCAGCAGCGTTACACCAAGTTTAATAGCTATCAGGTTCCGCTTAAAAAGAAAATGTTCAGCTGTGGGCAAAGTCACTTGAAGTGTTTTTGTGTCCGTATGGAAGAACGTTTCAGGAGTAAAGAAACATCCCATTTTTGGTCATACACAGCATTACCTGACATACTCCGGTGAACAGGAGCTATGTACAGTACGTATAAGGCTCCCACAAAGGAGTGCGAGCAAAGTGAAAATAATTGCTTATTGGCAGTGCAACTCGGAATGAAGCATGTGGCTGTTGTGGTCTCTGAAGCAATCTGTTGCCCATCTGGCATCTCTTCAACAAGATGAGCACTGCTGGGATGTGATTTGATGGACCTGAAGTCTATCCTGTATTACTGCAATTCCTAAGTGCTTGGAGAATGAAACGAATCAAAATATCTCTGGTACTAAAACGAGCTTAGCAGTTAGGTGGGAGGACTCACCATGTCACAATACCTGTCTCAACAAAATTGCAGTCTAGACATGCTGAGTTATTCTAATGGTTAATTAGTGAATTTTAACCCTGCAGAACAAGTGAAGCCTGAGACTATGTGGTAGCTGCAGAGAAGGTTACGAAGGGCTTCATCAGTATACTGAAGGTATCAGTTGCTCACCGTGCTGTTCTAGGTTGGTAATTTGATATGAAATTCCATTTGTTTCTTAATCATCCCCACTGTTACTGCACTACGGAATGCTACACTAAGAATGCCGAACGTATTTAAATTTGTTAGAAAAATGGTGAAAGGAACTTCTTTTGGCACCTCTGGTATATTTTGGAGGCAATATGCATTTGTGGGGTAAATGATTGAGCATCTAGATGATCATCACTGAAGTAATTACTGGTGTTGACAACTGAATCTACATCTTTTGGTTTCAAAATTTCAGTTTCCTAGTGAAACAAAAGGAGGAGCTAGAGCTTGAAACAGTGGGCATAATGCAGACTGAAGAGAATGGTACTGTTTACCCTTTGTTCACATGAAGTGGTGCTAGCAATCAGGGATTTTTATGGAAGCTTCGAATTTGCAGCAACGGATGGATTCCACACCCTCATTGTAGGAAACCTACCAATCACATGGTTTCAGGTTTTAGAAAATTGTTTAGATTTCTCTTTCAGATAAGAAATCGCTTATCCAAAGGGCTCACATACCTTCCTAGTATCTCATATACCTGGGAACATCAGATGGGTCTTTGAGATCAGCAGATGTTCTAAATCTTGGCTTTTATCTTATCTGCACAGATCTGGACTTGTTTGGCCTTTGAACATGGACAATTATGCCTGAATGCATCTTTAATTCAGAAAAAATGTTTGTGACACAATTCTGTTTTAACACTCTCATCCTATAAAAATTAAAAAATGTATATGCTTTGTATTACTTCAAAGCTGCAGAAGCATGGGTAAATTAATCCTCAGCTTAGACGAGCCACAAAAGCAACTGCTGTAGATGGGTACATTAGTTTTAATTAACAAGGAATTTAGTGAACTAAATTAAATTACCGCGAAGTGGCTTATCTGTATAATAGCATCATCAGCAGTGCAACCAAAGTTACACTTGCAGATCACTATACTTTTCTGCTATTTTTTAAATAGTGCTTTTTGCTTTTGCAGCTATTTTGAAACATAATGAAAGTGCATTAGAAAACTGAAGACTGTTTAGAGTGCAAAGCATAAATGTGTAGGGCTTTGTTTTGAAAGCAACATAGAGTGAGTAACATATGCATACAATGTCTGTATATAGAAGGATGGTCTGTAATCAACAAGATTAAATTCTTTGAGGAAAATACATACATGCATTGCCTCGCTGTCCTCTTCCTCTCCTGCGTACAGCTGGGTGGAGACTGCTTCCACTTGCATTTCATCCCGAGTTGCACCATCTCAGCATCTTCCTGAAGACGTTTCCCACTCCTGCAGATGCAGCAGCACAGAGGCGTGTGAGAGGGTTCCCTAACCTGTGTCGGTTCTCACCGCAGGGGTTAGCGAGGGCGGTTTGAGCTCACACAAATTTATTTTCACTGTTACAAAGTAGTTAGCGGTTACAAAGAACGGAGAGCAGTAATGGCTGACCTGAGGAAGCATTGGCCAAAACCAGCACAGAGGACAGTGACCTGTGCTACCAGCCTGGTGTTTTGGTACTTCTGGCAGAAACTGTATGGTAAAATGGGAGAATTCCTGAAGGCAGAAGATTAATTTGTCAAACGGGAGAACTGCCTGTCTAATGCATTGATATGTTTGTGGAGGTTCAAAGAAAGCTGGATTGTTGGCTTGCACAACCTCCATACTGTATTAATGTGCCCACTGATGCTCCGTGGGGTCTCCAAAGGACTCTGGTGTTTTACTTTTATCAGTGCCTAATTTTGATTGTTCTTTTATTTAAAATTACATTTCAATTCTCCAGGTACTTGCTCGAGGGTGTGCTGTAGTTCAAAACAGGGATGACATTTGGGTTCAAGAGGGAATATTTCCTCAGGTCAGATTGTTATTGGCGCTGATGCCCGTTTGGCTGATTTTGGTTATCACATGAGGTGATGCGTGGCCTACCTCCTTGTTCATCTTCACGGACCACCTCCACGGACAATGGCAATATCTTTGATCTTTCCTGCTCTCTTCCCGCAGCACTTTGTAGTTGCCTTTTAGTGCAGCCAATTCCTTAATCTACCCGTGCAATGTCAACTACCTGTATACACAATGAAATGTGAACACCGGGGGGGAGGAAGATGAATACTTTCACCTACAAAATACAATCTTTCAAATATGTATCTCTAAGCAAGAAAAATGCTTACACTTCTCTGGAACTATTTACAACTAATACTGCAGTAGCTTTATTTTTGCCGTTAATATCAAACTATTCATTTTTGAACTATTTCTTTATAGAAATGCACTTTAACTTTTAATGACTTTCATTCGGATACACCTGCAGCCTATCGAAAAGAAAAAAAAAAAGGCAGGCAGCTTTTGAGAAGGTAATTGCTATAGGTGGGATTAATGATCAGTAGCATACAGGTGAACCCAGAGTGTCCACCTTCAAACCGGAAAAATTAATGGTATAATTAATTACTCTACTTTCACTACTTCATTAGCTTTGCTAAACTGTATGATGTTTGAGCAGATCCATAATTTCCACTGTAATAGCTTAATCTGGTAATTATTTCTGAGGACATAGTTACGTGTTTCAGTATTCCTAGCAGAGCAATCTTTTTCATGGTCCCAGAATAATTTACATCACTTAATCTATGATATGCTTCGGGTACTTTTTGAGGAGACAGTATTTAGTACTGCTACTTCAATTTCATAGCTTGACCTGAAAATCAGTCTGTAAACGGTCACTAGCAGACTTTTCACTCATAAATTTTTTATGTTTTCCAAGGATAATTTTATAGGTAGCATAATTAGTACTTTGTAAATCCTTAGGACTGAAGAAGCCTATACCTCACAGTTTGTGCTGGAAAAGATATTTCATAGTTTTAAAATGCAAATCTTCATCCGAAATTTGAAATAAAATAGCAGGTATATACTTATTTTTGAGTTACATTTCTCAAAGAATGGTGACCCATGAAAACCTTGTTTCTCTAAGAATATGAAATTTTCTTTAGATCAGATCTCACGTTAATCATTTCTTATAACAGTTCTTCCTGTTTCTTGGCTAAGTTAATATTGTTCAGGACAGGCTGAATTTGGCAGTTCTCAAACTTCACACCTCTGATTTCCAAAAATTCATTAAATATAATGCAAATATTGAAGGAAGAGGAACATTACCTGTTTAAAAAACTTAGGGAAAAGGAAGCCCTTGAACAGAAGCTTGTCAGCCCTGACAAATTCTTTAATAATACACCAAAAAGAAAAAAAAAGTACTTTCATTATTGTTTGCTCAGTAGTCTTTAAATTAATTTTAGAAGTAATAAAGGTCCAAGATTCTTTGTAGACTTGACTTGCTAGCTTTGGTTTGGACTAAAGCAATTTCTAAAACCACTATTTTTATTTGGTTGGGTTTTTTGCCTGTAATTGGTAATCCTGTCTCTAAAATGGCACTTTAAACCTAGTCAGGAATTATCACCCAGAATTAGATTTTCTTGATAAGAACTTCATCACATATACCCAATTTAACACTCGAATTCTGTTTCCAATTTCCTTCTTAAGACTACTATTTTTCAGGTTTGGATTCTCTTTTGCCTGTTCTCTGTGGTCGGCCTCGTATCTAAAAATGGATACAAATATTCAAATTATTCTTCATTCATTTATAGCAATGATGACAACGTTAAGAGCTAAATTTACTGTGTTGTAAATGACATTGCAAGTAACTACGCTACGGAGAAATGAATTTTCCAAGAGAAAATTTCCAATTTATTTTTTGAAGTAAGTGCTGACTAATAGAGTGAAACATTTTTACAGACAGAGGCTTCATAGAGGGGAAAATTTCTTTTGTAGTGATTCCCAGAAATACTTTCCTTCTCTCGGGACGTTGTGCTCCTTTCCTTTGCATGACAGTCGCCAGCCCTGTGCCGGCCCATCCACCATTACATGGTGCTTTGCCACAAGAGGGTGACTTTTGCCGCAAGCGCAGCAGCCAGGCGTTGGTTTACCCATTTGGATGCTTTGTGATTTGTTTGGTAGGCTTCTGATGAAGAATAAAATCAGAACGAGATCATCTTGGGCCATCGTGCCTGCTAACCTCTGATGGAGCATGTGGGTTCACTCGAGACCTGCTTTATTTTGTTGTCATTCTGCATTTCAGTCTCTCTGGGGGCAACTTGTACCTAAGGAAGGTATCGACAGTGAGGCTTTAGGAACACGATACCTTCTGGGCGCGATGAGCCACATCACGCCTCAGTGGGAGAGAGCACCAGCGTCCAGGCCTTGGCCTCCTTGAGGTGCCTCCGTCACGATGATCTCCCTCATAATGGAGCCCCAACTCTCCTCGAGAGTGCTCAAGTCCTTCCCTAAAATCTGACTCGAGGTACGTCACTGTGGGGGTGAAATTCACCCTCCGATCCCCGTTTATCCCCACACCCCCCGAAGAGGCTCACAGCCTGAGGCCGTTACGGGCACTACCGAGCTCCCCTCGAGTTTTCTCCGCTCCCCCCCGCGTTGCCCTTCTCTCCTCACAGGGGAGCTGCGCCCCTTTAACCGCCTTTGTGCGGGACCGGGCCGGCTTCGGGGCGCCTCTTTCGGAGCTGGCGGGGAGGCCGAGCCCGCTGCTCCCTTACGGGGCTCCTCGGTGGAGGGTCCGCGGGCCGCAGCCTCCCGCCCCCGCGGTGCTCCGCACGTTTCAGCCTCCTCCGCGAGGGGCAGGGAGAGGGCGGCGGGCGCGGCCAGTCAGCGGGGCGGGCCGGAGCGCGGCGGGGCCTCCGCGGGGGGCTCGGCCGCCGCCGCTGGGCCCCGAGGAGGTGGCGAGGCGCCTGGCGAGCACTCGCCGGGAGCTGAGCAACAGGCGCAAGATCCTGCTGAGGAACCTGCCGGCCGAGAGCAGCAGCCAGGTACGGCCGCCGCCTCCCCTCAGCCGGCCGGCGGCGTGGCGCGCTCCCGCCGGCGCCTCAGGCGGGCCGTGCCCGGGGGCGAGGGGCCCGTCCCGGGGAGGGGGAGCGCCCGGAGCGGGGCCGGGTGCCGCGGGGGAGCCGCTGCTCAGGGTCGGCGTGAGGGAGGGGTGGGGGTGCCCGGCGGCCCGCGTTTGCCCTCGTTCCCGGGGGGAGTTCGGGGGCTGCAGCTTCCCTTCCTCCCCCCGTGGGTCCGCTCGGGCTTCTCCTCCCGACGCCTTCTTTGGCAGACGGCTTTGTTACCGCCGGTGACCTGCGGAGAGCGGCTCCAGCTTGTCCTTCCCCGGCGGGAACCGTCGCCCTCATCGGCGGGGGGCGACGCCGGGCTGGCAGGGCACGGCTCTGCCGCAGCTTCGTGCTGGTGCCCGCGGTTACCTGCCCGCCTGTGGGAGCCGGGGTCGGGCCCCAGGGCGTGAGGGGGCAGCCCCCGTCCCGGGGCAAACCCGGGGGGCTGTGAGGGGCAGCGAGGTGTGCAAATCGGCTAATGAACGCGCTAATAGCGCTTGTGTGACCGCTCCTGAGGGGAAGCAGCGGCCGGTGCGTGGCCCGTTAGCGGTACCGGCGGGGCGGCACCTGCGTGCTTGCCGTGTCCAAGCAGGTAGGGCGACTTTACCATCCTGCAAGACATCCAGTTTATGTGTAAAAGTAAAGCTAAAAAGCTTCAAGCCTGTTGGGATTTTTTTTTTTCCCCCCCCTGAGGTGAGCAGCACGTAGTCAGTGAAAGTGGTTTTCCGCAATCTGTTGGTGGTTTAGGAAAATTCTGCTCAAATTACTGCAATTCAGAGGAGAAAGATAGTGAACTCTTAAACCTAATGCTCCTGAGTCAGATATTGAGGTGATTTAGTTGCACAGTCGCTTACCACAGTCTTTACCAGCTCCAAATATTCAAGTTGATGCACAAGTATAAAAAAATGTAATTACAGCTTTTGTTCTAAACCACTCCTTGTGTCTCATCCCCTCTCTAAAGCACAGGCGATTTCACTACCTGCGGGTAAGTGCAGCACGTGAAGACTATTATTTTCTCCATACCTCTGGTAGAAAGGGACCATTCATTTTAGAGAAAATCTTTCAGCGATCAGTGTAATTTGATCCCGAGGATCAGGGCTTGCTTGCCACTGCACTTGATGTTTTGTTCTCCTATATGGTGCTTTTCGGTCTGTTTGGCTGTGCTGTAGTGCCATGGTAGGTAGTTAAAAGTTTTACATATGACAGTTTTGCTACGATTGTGCATGATGTTTTTACACACCTCTATTTATAGCAACCTAATGACCTAATCAATAGCAAACTCACAACTTGGAAAATCCTGCTAATCTTCATCATCTCTTCAAGAAGCCATCATGCGTGACTGTTGACAGAGAGGGCTTACTGGCGTATCACAAGATGCTTGCTGCAGATAACTGGAACAGGATCACTTTGTCCGACACTCAAACAGTTGTATTACTTGCTCCTATTGCATGCAGCAGGTACTTCATGAATTCACTTGTGGACTGGTTAAAAGCACATCTCGCCTATATGGAAGCCATCAAATTTGGTGTTGCTTGGTCAGGCAAAGAATGCTACAGGGAAATACCTGCGTGAAGGTCCAATTTGGCAGCCACAGAGTTTTTTGGAAGTTTGCCATTTTGTTTTGATGACTTAAAAGTAGCACTTAGGTGCCTTTTTCTCCATATGCAGGGTTCTAGTGTTCACCTGTTGCGAGGCTAGAACAGTACCACCACGTACAGATCCTGAAATAGAGTTTCAAAGGATGTCATTTTAATTTTTAACATCATTGAGCTACTGGTGTTGGCATGGAAAGACAGAATAGTTGTGCTGTAGAGAGGAAGTTTCTGTCCTGGAGCAGTTTTGGAAAGGAGAAGTATGTTTGTGGTCAGGCATGTTAAGTATACCTGTGTATTTGGCTGTCATGCATTTCCAAAAATTACCATGAAACTTAACATTTCTTATTTCAAATTAACACCCTTGGTAAACACTGTGCAGAGGTGTTTTTTTTCTGAGGTTTTCTTCTTGAAATGATTTGTTAGCCAGGTAAAATCAGATAAACTATTGCTAACCTGGCCAATTTATTTGCCATCAAGAGAGAGATGAACATCATTAAAATGCAGCAGTCTTGCAGAATAGGTTTTAGTAAATGTAATTATTTATCTCTAGTCATTGCGATGTTGGGTTTGGTATCATTCGTTATTATGTGAAGAGTGAGGCCAAGATTTACTGAAACAGTTTTCAGGTGAGAAACGGCTCTTCTGCTGATACAGATTGGTGGAGGTGTGCAGTTTTGCCAGAAGGTTCATAATTATCAAAATGAGAACAAAACTCCAATTTTTTACAGGTGAAATGAGGTAACAAACATTTTCCTCTGCCAGTTGTAGCTACATATTAACTTTTAAAATTTATTCTTGTAATCTTCTGTTACCTTTGGAGTTCCACCTGTGTTAAACTGAATTTAAAAAAAAAAAAAAAAAAATTGCTCTTAAGGCCACAGATGAAACGTACCTTAGGCATGAAGTTTCTGAACCAGAAAGAGAGTACCACAGCTTTGTAGTCTTAGAAACCAAACAAACAGATCTTTAAGTGTCAGAAGCGTTCAGCACTTTAGGTGCTGGGTGGCTATTGTTAAGGGGCAAAGGTTGCCCACGTTTGAATCTTGGCAAGTGGGTTTTCTCTCCAAATGCATTTGGCAACATCTGTTCCTAAGGAAATCCAGAGCCTGTTTTCAGGAGGAAGGACAGCCTGAAGAAAGCACTTTGCAGTCTGTCACACCAAGTAAGTCAGCATTCCTTAAGAGCTTTTTTCATTGAGTGTCAGTATGAAACAAATCCAAAGGGGGGAACAAATTAAGTCAAAATTATGTCAAGAAGATTCTTTCTGCATTAGGCTTTATAGCTCAATCTGCAAATATATACTGGATGCAGGATTAGTGTTTCTTCAAGCAATTCTCTCCCTACAGCCATGGAGAAAGGTATTTTTGTGACAGATCTGCAATAAACATTTTTATTAGCGCCTTCACTGTTCTTGAAGGCAAAGTCTCCATTTACTGTTTAGTTGGCAAGTCAATCGATTTTGTACTGACCTGTCTGTACAACCTGACTTGGCAGTTAGTTCCCCGTGTTCAGCCTCATCTGATTCCTCCAGCACAGTACCTGAACTGTGCACATTATCAAACGTGGTGTGATAATGACCTAAAAATGGACACACGCTATGACTCTCTAAATCTTGAGATGAAGTACCTTTGATATCTGTATAGCTGTATTTTTGTTACTTTTTAGATTGCTGAACCTATAAAATTAGATAGAAATGCACTTGTACTGCTCTGACTGATTCCTGTTAGTTGGGTCAGTGTTGTGAGTAAAACAGCTTACCAGATCAACTCCTGTTTTAACTAACGTCCTGTTTTCCCTCTCTCCCTCAATCCGATGTTCTTCTATCACTGTAGCTATATGCAAACTATATTAAAAATCTGCTCAGTATTTTGTTCTACTTAGGGGGCAAGATTGTCCCATTGGTGTCAGTCTTTTTGAAAAATGTCAGCTAGTGTGTCTGTTCGTGTTAGCATTAATATCCTCTGATGCGATGTTGTGGTAAGGCTGATGTTTGTATCAAGAATCTTTGCAAAGAGACTTAAAGGTAAGCTTGGTTGTAGGCGTTCTTTTTATTCTGGTCAGTGCTTGGCAATGAATTAGCAGTCTTCTGGTTGAGTGTCTCTGGTGGTTGCCTTGTGCATGCGTCTCCCTGAACTGTCATCTCTGATAAACCAACTAATCTATTTCAATAGCAAGGAACACAATCGCCTGCGATGTTGGAAGTGCAGTGTTCAAAGGCATGCATTGCAAATGGAAGGTTGTGGTGGGTTGACCCTGGCTGGACGCCAGGTGCCTGCCAAAGTTGCTCTATGACTCCCCTCCTCAACTAGACAGAAGAGAGAAAATACAACGAAAGGCTCATGGGTCGAGATAAGGACAGGGAGAGATCACTCAGCAATTACTGTCACAGGCAAAACAGACTCGACTTGGGGAAATTAGGTTAATTTATTACCAATCAAATCAGAGTAGGATAATGAGAAATAAAACCAAATCTTAAAAACACCTTCCCCCCACCTCTCCCTTCTTCCTGGGCTCAATTGCACTCCCCAATTCTGTACCTCCTCACCCCCAGTGGCGCAGGGGGACGGGGAATGGGGGTCGGGGTCAGTTCATCACACGTTGTCTCTGCCGCTCCTTCCTCCGCAGGGTGAGGACTCCTCGCACTCTTCCCCTGCTCCAGTGTGGGGTCCCTCCCACAGGAGACAGTCCTCCACGAACTTCTCCAACGTGAGTCCTTCCCGCAGGCTACAGTTCTTCATGAACTGCTCCAGCATGGGTCCCTTCCACACGGTACAGTCCTTCAGGAACAGACTGCCCTGTGGGACCCTCCCACGGGGTCACAAGTCCTGCCAGCAAACCTGCTCCAGTGTGGGCTCCTCTCTCTCCACAGGTCCAGCACGGGCTTCCCACGGGGTCACAGCCTCGTTCAGGCATCCACCTGCCCCAACGTGGGGTCCTCCATGGGCTGCAGGTGGATGTCTGCTCCACCGTGGACCTCCATGGGCTGCAGGTGGATGTCTGCTCCAGTGTGGGGTCCTCCATGGGCTGCAGGTGGATGTCTGCTCCAGCGTGGACCTCCATGGGCTGCAAGGGGACAGCCTGCCTCACCATGGTCTTCACCACGGGCTGCAGGGGAATGTCTGTTCTGGCGCCTGGAGCACCTCTCCCCCTCCTTCTTGACTGACCTTGGTGTCTGCAGAGTTGTCGCTCTCGCATTCTCGCTCCTCTCTTCGGCTGCAATTGCTCAGGTTTTTTTTCCGCCTTAAATATGTTATCGCAGAGGCGCTACCGTCGTCACTGATGGGCTCGACCTTGGCCAGTGGTGGGTCCCTCTTGGAGCCGGCTGGCTCTGTCGGACACGGGGGAAGCTTCTAGCAGCCTCTCGCAGCAGCCACCCCTGTAGCTCTCCCCACTACCAAAACCTTGCCACGGAAACCCATAAAACTGCTCGGAGTGCTCTGGGAGGCAGGAGGACTGCTCTGGGCCGAGGGAGGGAAGGAAACGATAACTTCTCTCCTTTACTGATAAAGAGATGCCAAGAACTTCAGGATAACTAGAGTGTAAGTGAAACTGTACCTTACTAAGTGGGAAGTTTTACTTTGCTGGAGTATTGTATGGCAAGTCAGCTTCTGTTTATTTTGGTTTTTGTAATTTCCCCAATGGATTAGAAGAATTGGTTATGATTTCCCCCAAGTCATTGTTTTTTCACTGTTAGTGGTTCCTTATTTATGTCTGATTAACTTCCATAGGAGCAGTAGCTCATAGCTGACGTATTCAGCAGCCTGGTACCGTGACGTACCACTTCGGACCCATGGAGTTGCTGTTAGGAAGAACAGACCTTGGGTTATCTTCCTTTCTAATCATTACTGAGATTTGTAGCAAAATCTGTGGTCTCCACTGCGAAGATTAGCTGACCAACGAGGGCTGTTCACTTTTTGATTCCCCGCTTTGCAGCTGAGGAGGCATTGCTGTGGAAGATGCACTTGCTTTCAGCCAGCTTTTTTCTGTGCTTGATCATCTTTAAATGCCACCATATTACATTCACATTTCTGCTTTTCTCCTTTAACATCTGAGACTAGAAAATAAATCTTATAGAGGGGATGTTCTACTTTAATGTAGGACATGAAGTAAAGTAGGGCTGATTGATTATTTTAGTACCCTGTAGTTCTTCTTTGGCATGACAGAATCTAAAGAAAGATGAAACACTTAGGTGTTGATAAGAAACTGGTGCAGTCCACCCGGGATAGGGATTTATTTTGTATTTTGGGACCTGATGTACCCGTCCAGTTTTTTTCACCAGTGTCTGTTCCTGATCAAAAGACAAATCACTACTTAGAGTGATGCTATTTCTGGTAGGGTGGTTGGCTTTTTTTCTTCTTTCTCCCTGGATTAGCCACAAATTTTCCGTGTTCCTTTTTGATCGAAAGCCTTTAATGAACTGTGATGATTTGAGGAAGTACTCTCTCCCCAGCTGTTGTATGCCAGACGTTTAAGTAGAAGGGGCCTTTGTGTTTCGGTTAGTCCTCCGTCACACTGACTGAACATGAAAGGCATGCTTGCTGGATAGTGAGTAGCTCTCATGCCTTAGGATGTATGTGCTTTTTGGTTGTCTTTATTGCTTTTCTTTTGCTTTGTGCTTTTGCTCTCTCATGTTACCTCTTCTGTGTTTTTTTCATCTTCAGTTTAGCTTGCATACCACCCAGTATACCCAGGATGATGAAATTAATTTCCAGTCCCATAGTGTTCCTCTTATCAACACGCTAATATGTCTCTGGAAAATCAGGGAAATATGTTTTTCATTCCATGTCCATCATAAGTTTATTGAGAAACTGTTGTTCTTCTGTCTTAACACTTTCTTACATTACTTTACTAAAGATCTTTGGAGGGTATGGTCTTACAAAAGTAAGAGTCAGTTCTCGAACAAAAAGGTTTGCCCTAAAGGCAGTTTATGGCCTAGAATTACAAGCTTGATTTTATTTCAAGTTTCATAGTTTGTGGCTGTTTGTGGAAGTGAAGAGGGAATGTGCTGAGCAAAAGCTTTAGGGTCCACGTCAGTTCTCACTGTTCCTGGATGCCTGGGCAGGTGGACATCTGCTACACATCTTAGACTTGATCCCATTGCTCACCTAAGAACTTTCTTTAACGCAACATTGAAAAAAACTTGAAAAATTGTCAAAGAGGAGAACATACTGCATGGTACGGTGAGCCCAATTTTTGTCTGAAATTTTGCTTGTTAGGGGCAAGGGAGGATTTATCTGGCAGTCAATGCCCAGTTGGTGAAAATTTGAGGACCTCCTACCCCCATGGTCATTAGTAGACAGGAGATGTTTAAAATGAGATTTTGCATCAGTCCTTGTGCTTTGTTATCTAACCCTCTTGTTGGTGCTATGGACCCCACTTCTTGCTCTCCAACAGAGTCTTTGCGATTTTCCCTCAGTAACATTATTACTTTAAACCATGTTGATGTTCTCTTGCTTACTAGCTTATTACCTTTTTTTTTTAAGCAGACCTTTTTTTTTTTTTTTTATATATCTGCAGCGAAATCCGTGTGTCATGTCATGGACTCAAAGATTTAGTGGTCTAAAATTTGAATTAAATGAACACCCTATTATATCACTTGTAAATGTAAAGCTTTTCCCTGAGAAGTCCTCCTCTTTCCTGCTCTGCCTGCACAAATGAAACTTTTTTAGTTATGAGATTATTTAAAACTTCTTGGTTAGTCAAACATGTTAGTTAGTTCAACTGCTTAAAACATAATTTATTCCCATTTCAAGAATATACATGTGAAGTTCAGGCCTTCAGCTACTTACCGAGAGCCACGTTATAGACTAGGCTTGTGCAGTGTTTATACTGGAAACACCACTAAAGCTTACTGTAGAAATCTGGCCAGGCGCCATTATAATTGTTAAATATTTTTGTTGCCAGAATAACACAATTCTGTATTACACCTAGAGAGAGACAAATATTTGGGGTTAGGGTGCTGTAGGCTTTATATACATGGTATATTGTTCCAGGTGATGACTGAGTGTTTCTTGCATATTTCTTTTCTTGCACTGTGAGATCCTGGGTATGAAAAGCTGGTTTTATTAGAAATAATACATTGAGCTCTACTAATTTGATAAATAGGGCAAATGTGCCTGTTAATGACTCTCTTTCTTGTTTGTGGTTCAAACAATGCAGGTAATAAAGCATAAAGACAGATCCTCTCTAAGGCAGGCATTCTTTCCGTTTGAGAGATGCAAATTTCAAATTGATAGTATGTGCTGAAAACTCATGTTGCCAGTTTTTCTACCCAAGACAAGACGGGACAGGCCAAGAGCTGAAGTATTTCAAGACCACATTTCTTATAGTAGTAAATAATAGATTTTTTAAAGTATATGCAGCCTGTATTTACTAGTGGTTTCTCTTAAACTCCCTTTAATATATTTGGTTTTGCTTTTTCTGGTAATTTTAAAGTATGAACTGATTATTTTCTAGTTAGGATTTTAATTTTTGCTGATGATAAGATTAACTAGCTTTCAAAGTCTGCTTTTAAGAACTTTGAAGATTTAAGGGGCTGTATAGTAGCTAAGCATTATTGGTTACATTTCTGTTCCAAGATGTTTAGTTAGAGCCGCTGGCATGGCCCACATGTTTATGCAACTGCTGTTACTCTGAGCAAGCTCTCTCCTCCTCTCCGTTTCTGTGGTACGTATCATCCTTGCTTTGACACATCCCCCGGGAGCTGCCTGGCAGGGACTTTGCTCAGGTACAAACACACCTCGGTGCCCAAGAGTTGGTGCTGAGTTTTACATCAGGAGCCCACCACGGGTCGATCCTAAGAGTGCAATGATTAAGGGCCAAGATACGCAGCACTATAAACAGCGTTTGTGTTGGAAACTTCATGGGATCCATGACTGCTGTATGTCTGCCAGATAGCTTTATAACTGCTCACAATTTTTGTTGTCAAAATATTATAATCT
Source organism: Pelecanoides urinatrix (assembly GCA_013400755.1). Lineage (NCBI taxonomy): Eukaryota > Metazoa > Chordata > Aves > Procellariiformes > Procellariidae > Pelecanoides > Pelecanoides urinatrix. The sequence continues at coordinate 415,398 of VZTQ01006195.1, read as the reverse complement.
AGCCTGTCATTCAGGGCATGACACTCTTGGCAGCTAGACCTTCCACATGTTAGTGGATGTTGCAGTTTTGTTTAGGCTTAATACGATGCAGTTAAATGATGATTATTGTGGTAATTGTCAGTCACTTTTTTTTTAGACTAGTAGATTCACTCGTTTATAAAAGAGGAAAAAGTCCTTTAGGAGAAGCAGTTTTGTAAATGTTATGTGGAAAAAACACGAATAATGGCCAGGCTTGATCAAGAGACAGTTTATAAGTGGATATTGTGAGCGTGGGCAAAATGGTGTCAGCTGGGGGTGGAAGCCACTGCTGGCGTGTGGTACCACCACTGGGTTTATTACTGCTGCTTTGCTAAACCCCGTGTGATAAATGGTGAGCGCTTGCGTTGCCTTTCTTGCGTGGCTGCCCAGCCCAGCAGGCAGTGCCATGGCAAGGCTAACCTGGGGAGGTCGAAAGGTTTTCGGGGGTAGGGGCTGACGGCTTCTCCGTGGGGGTGTGCAGCGGTGGCGGTAGGTCCTGACGTGGGGAGAGGGCTGGCGTAGCTGGGCTGGGGGTGCGGAGGCCGGGTTCCTCGGGTGCACGAGCCGGCAGGCCACCGGGAGGTCGGGAACGGGGAACGAACCGCGGCTGTTTGTTTCTGCTGTGCTCCGGGAAACAGCCCTCTGCTTACATTCCTTGCAAGTTAATAGGGTTGCACCAGAGAATATACCTGACTTGGATGACCCATTTCTCCTCCCGGAGTAAACACTCCTTCCTGGCCCAAATACCGGGGAACTGCTCACACCAAAGGGACCAGCTGCATTCAGTGCTGTTGATGCACAGTGTTTGGTGGGGCACAGCTGAACCTGGTTAGGAACAGCGGGTAAAGTGTTCTTGTTGCTTTCCCTGACAGTTCTGCTCTGAGCCGTTGGGAATAGAAACTATTAACAACATTAAAATGGTAGTAGTGTTCGTTCTTTTCTAACAGACCTAAGAGTTGAAAGATGTTGAAGGTAAAGTTTAGAGAAGTGCCCAAGTTCAAAAGCTGGCTTAGTACTTCTGAAAATATTATGAAGAATCTTAGTCTAATGTACACAGGTATTTACATATCTCTTTAATCTGAAAGGGTATACGTTTGCTTAAGAGTCAGCATGGTGTGTTTTAGTTTTGTAAATTGTCACAAAAGGTCTTTATGTGAAAAACGCTTTCACTGAAATACTACACAAACCCAGTTCCACAGGTAAAGGTTTCGGCCCTGCCATGGGGGCCATGAGAGCACAAGAACAAGCACCTTCCTGGAAGAGCCCATTGCACCAGCCTGGCAGAGGTTGCAACAGCCTGTGGAAATTGGTGTTAAAATCTTTACAAAAATTACTTTGCTTAAATTAAGTTTTAATTTTAAATCTTCCTCATGTTCTTATCATTTTTTTACATGAGACCTCATGATTATCCCACGAAGATATGTTCACTACAGGCTATTTTTCCTCCCAATTAAAGTTTCAGTTTCTGGGAAATCATGTGCAATCATCTGATTCACAGACGACTTTCAAAAGAGTGTTCAGAGCTGTTTGATATAATATTTCCTTCTACTTAATCATCATATAAAACTTTCAGTGATACTCTTGTAAAATAATGTATGAAATAAAAAAGGTAAATATGTTCGTTCCCCTTTTTCTAAGTGGAACAGAAATAACGTCTTTAGAGTCTTCAGTGCTGTACAACACTGTCTTTCATGACTGAGAATGAACTACCATCTAATTCTCATGAGAGAGATGTCTACAGTCAAATCACTTACCTGACTTGAATCTTTGACTTATGCCTGGTGTATTTTGTTTTTCAGAAACCACATCTGATTAGATGTGATGGGTGGTAGCTTGAGAAGTACCGCCATATTTTATTAATGTAGTATTTGACAGCTGTTAACTAGTGAAACTAGAGATTGGTGCTCGTTTGACTAAAAGGTATGCACCTGATACCAGTCACGGAGAACCCAGTTAACCTTTAGGCTATATATATTGAATTAGCAAACTGGCAAGTAGGCTGGGCTACTAGAAATTGTCTGCAATTAAACTTTCAGACAAAGTCAGTTGATTATTTTGGTTACTCAAATGGTCTTTTGCCATTGTGTATGGGATTTATCCAACTAAAAGAAGACATATATCCAGGTTACTACTCATGCTTTCTTTTTGGGGATGATTAATGTTCATCTCTGCATTCTTGCCACTGAACTGATAATCATTCACGTTTTTTGTGGGGCATGTGCATACACCTTGTTCTTGTTGGGGAATATCTATAGCAAACTGGTACACACCTATTATACATGCTCCCACACTCCTGCTCTCTCCCCATTAATTAGTGGGAGCAAATAATGCTCTTGGGATTGATTCTTCATTGAGCATCTGTGCAGTAATTGATAGAGGATACTTTCTAGGGGGTATTCTAGGCACAATTATCTGCTGGTTGAAAGAATATTCATTATTAAAACAGTGAAAATCTGTTAAAGTGAGCTTGAGTAGTTATAGGAAACTGAAGCAACTGTTGCATTTTATGCATTGCCTGCCTTCAGTAAATTGCATGATGTGATGTTGCCGGTATTTCTTGTCTATGTGGTATTTTGACTATGCCAGCTGTACTTCAGAGAAATTGTGGGGGTTTTGCTATTTAATGAACTGTCATGTTATTCGTCTTCATCAAAAGACAGTCAACAGGACACCCGGGTGTGCTTATGTGACTTTATATAATGAAAAGTAAATTAATCAAATTCAGTAAGCCAATTTTTTTTTATAAGATAAAAACATGGCTGCAGTAGTTTAACCAGCTCTTCTAAAAACAAATATTTGATAATGTTTCTATGGTAAAATTTTCTGTTTACTGGGAAAGGTTTTGGTTGTTTTTTTTTTTTTTTAATGAAGATAAATTTATACACTTATTTGGTCTGGTGAATTATTTATCTGATATTACTTGTACTTTTCTCTTTCAGGAAATCCATGACTTATTTAAAGATTATGAAATCAAGTATTGTTATGTGGACAGAAATAAAAGAACAGGTAAGAACTTAAAATCTTCCAGTATCATACGTTTCAATTCTGTGATGAAACTAGCAAGGAACATCATCTGCCATGTATGAAGTCATCAACTTCTCTGCTGTCACATAGCTTGATTGTCCCTCAGTGCCTTTTTTGGCTGTATAGTTTGTCATGAAGCCAACGGAGAGTTGGAAACTTTACTGATGTCAACCAGAAGTAGATTGGTCCACTATGGTATCTCTCGGGTGTATTCCCTTAGCGAGTGTCTCTTTGGGACAAAGCTAACCTCAAATGTCTGATTTCCTGTGAAAAACTAGTCCTGAGGCCTCTCGTAGGACAAACCACATGTGCCCATGACACGGTCGGAGGAAAATGTACCTAGCTCCAGATGCATTTGTGTCAGGTAAAATAAGCCAGAAGCAATTTATTAAAGGAATACTTAAGTCTTTGAAGGAAATGTTGTCCTCAATTAAATCCTGAATTATTTAAGTCTGATCCTCCATTTACAAATTATTTTTCTAAATAGGGGATTCACGGATTTTTAGCGCTTGTGAGGTACAGAAATGGACAAATATTTCCCTACACATTCCTGTCCTTCCAAATCGCCATAGGTCCCACAGCCTGGGCTATGTCCTGAGGCAACTTTGGTTTCCAGGACAAAATCTTAATGCAGTAACTGTAATACATTTCTGTCAGGATTTCGTGAGGATAATAGTGTTTCTTGAAACCTGCCTCTAAGGAGCAAAAAATTGTGCTTTAATGTTCCATTATCTTGCAAATTTGATTTCTGAATATGGTATAAGGCCAGTTTGTGTGTGAGGTACTATAGTCTGCTATCTAGCAACAGACTGAACATCAGTGTTCAGTGTGAAGGGTAATATTTGAAAATACTTGGAAAGAGTAAGAGAAGGATGAATTTTTTCATTTAATCTAGATGCGCTCATATGTAACTAGTTTTTTACTGTGTATGTATGTGTTGTTTTTAGAGGGTATACATATGTGTGTCTTTGTGTATATGTAGATATGTGCACATGCCTATTCATGTGAATTTTTGTATGTTTTACTGCATGCCTCTGCAAATTTTTGTCACTGGAATACACTGCAGGTGGTTTATTTTTTCTTGGTTTCTCATTTGGATAGATTAAATTACTTTCTCTCTGGATTCACGAAGGCTTTAAAACTGCGTGCAGCAGCCCTAATGTCACAGAATCTTAATGTGTTACTATACAATCAACAAAATTCTCGAGCCTCTCAGCTTTTCCTACTCATATTCTTTATATTGCAGATTATTTTTGGTGTTAGTAGTTTTCCTCTGTGGCTGGCTGTATGATCGTGACGGGGTACAGATACAGTGGGTGTTGTGGCGTTCAGTTTGTCCATGGCTACGGACACCTCTGAGGTGCTTCTGGGACCTGGATGAGGTACAGGTACGGTGGGTGGTACAGCTGCTTTTGGCCCACGGCTGTGGGCACATTCTGGCTGTCTGTGGGATGATGGTGTCGTGTGGATACGTTGGGTGTTGCGGAGGTCCCCTCGTCCATGACTGCCTGTTCCTTCCAGGTCTTGTGGGACCATGACATGGTGCAGAGGTGGCAGGTGTTGCGGTGCTCCCATTGTCCGTGGCTCTGGGTACCTTCGAGATGCCTCTGGAACCTGGATGGGGTACAGATAGGGTGGGTGGTGCAGCTGCCTCTTGACAGCAGCCATGGGTACCTCCTGGCTGTAGGTAGGATGCAGATGGGGTACAGATACAGTGGGTGTTGTGGAGATCCCCTTGTCCGTTTTTTTGTGTACCTTCCAGCTGCGTGTGGGACCATGACATGTTAGAGTGGTGGTAGGTGTTGCGGTGCTCCTGTTGTCCATGGCTGTGGGCACCTTTGAGCTGCCTGTGGGACCTGGGTGGGGTACAGATACAGTGGGTAGTGCGGCTCTCCCTTTGCCCACCAGAGTGGGCATGTTATGGCTGGCTGTAGGATTGTGGTGGGGTACAGGTATGGTGGGTGTCGCGGAGGTCTCCTTGTGCACAGCTGCGTCTTCCTTCCAGCTGCTTGTAGGACGGTGACATGTTACAGAGGTGGTGGCTGTTGCGGTGCTGCCTTTGTCCGTGTTGGTGGGCACCTTCTGGCTGTCTGTAGGATGATGGTGGGGTACAGATAAGGTGGGTGTTGCGGTGCTGCCCTTGTCCACGGCTGCAGGCCCCTTGGAGCTGTCTGTGGGACCTGGATGGGGTACAGATACAGCGGCTGGTGCAGCTATCGCTTTGCCCACGAGAGTGGGCACCTTCTGGCTGTCTGTAGGATGATGGTGGTGTACAGGTACGGTGGGTGTTGCAGAGCCTGTAAGTCTTTGCTCGCCCATCTCCTCATCTGCCAGTCTGGGCTGGTGCAGGCCTTTTTCCACCCGTCTGGGGCCAGCCTTGTCTCTGAGCCCACTGTGACGTGGACCACCACGAGCAGTCTGCTGGCTGTGACGTGGCCGTGCCATCACCAGGGCTGGTGCCAGGGTCTCGTTTGGGGCCCAGCCCTCGGCTTGCCAGGGGTGAAGGTTGTGGAGCTCCCTTTGCCCATGGCTTTGGGAAGCTCCCGGCAAGCCCAGGATGGGGTAGAGGCCAGGGCTGTCTTATCTGTCCTGTAGAGCGTTGAGAGCTCTCCGTGCGAGTGACGAGGCGGGAGACGAGAGGAGCGTGCGTCGTGTGGTTGTGCCCGTGTCCAGGCTGTGGCTGTCTAAGGCAGGAGAAGCAACAACCACAGCAGCCACCCTCTGTCGCCATGAGCAGCCTCAGCCTCCTTGCCCGGAGCAATGGCAGCCTCATGCCAAGGCTTTCTATTGTCTGAATCCCAGACAGTCAGGAGACCCCTGTCCTGGGCCAACCCTGTCACTTACCCCACCGTGACATGGACCACTGCCAACGTTCTGCCCGCCATGAGATGGCCGTGCCATGCCCAGGGCTGGTGCCCAGTCCTCGGCTACCCAGGGGAGAGGGTTGTGGAGCTCCCTTTGCCCACGGCTGTGGGAAGCTCCTTGCAAGACCAGGACGGGGTAGAGGCCAGGACTGTCTTATCTGTCGTGTAGAGCGTTGAGAGCTCTCCAGCTGAGTGATGAAGTGAGAGAGGGCAGGGGCCGTAGTTTGGTTGCGTCCCTTTCCAGGAGTCTGGCTGTAATTGTCAGGAGAAGCAACAGAAGAGAAGTCACCTCCATGGCTGTGGGCATCCCCAGCCCCCTTGCCTTCCCCGCCGAGTCTGCTCCTCTCAGCCCTCGCTCGCCCGCCTCCTCATCTGCCAGTTGGGGCTGGCGCAGCCCTTTGTGTAGCCGTCTGGGGCCAGCCGTGTCCCTGGCCCCACTCGTGGAGCACCACGAGCAGTCTGCTGGCTGTGCCGTGGCCGTGACATCACCGGGGCTGGTGCCTGGAGTTGGTGCTGCATCCTTGCGATACTGCTTTTCCAGCAGTCAAATGAGAAGAGACAATGAAACGAACGATAAAATGAAATAGAAACCAAGAATTGGCAGTGCTGTGGAAGGAAATGCAGTAGGTGTAGGATCGCTCTTTGAGTTAATTACTCATGACATCCAGTTGATAATGTCAAATTTAAAAATATGTATTACAGCATATCTCTGTATCTTTTGCATCTTCAAGGTAAATCCCAAACTCTTATTTTTCCTGGGACTTAATACTGGTGGGTTTTGGGGTGGAGGGAGTCGTGTAGTAATTACCTTTGTATCTGTAGAGAAGCTATGATATGTGATGTATCTTGTTTTGGTCTTTTACAGCGTTCGTTACTCTGTTAAATGGAGAGCAGGCTCAAAACGCAATTCAGAAATTTCACCAGTATTCTCTGCGGGGAAAAGAAATATCTGTGCAACTCCAACCAACAGATGCTTTGCTGTGCATTACTAATTTGCCCATTTCATTTACGTTAGAAGAGTTTGAAGAACTTGTGCGTGCGTATGGCAATGTTGAGAGGTGTTTTTTGGTCTATAACGAAGTCACTGGCCATTCAAAGGGCTATGGCTTTGTGGAATATATGAAGAAGGACTCTGCTGCAAAGGCGAGACTGGAACTTCTGGGGAAACAGATAGATGAGAGCACTCTCTTTGCACAGTGGATGGATGTGAACCAGCTGACGACAAATCTTATTCACTCCAAGTGCCTTTGTGTAGATAAATTTCAAAAAGACTACGCTGATTCAAAAGAACTGATCCAAGCTTTCTCACTAAAGTATAAACCTGTTTTCTGCCAGGTATGTTGAATTTGTATCTTTTGGAAGATCATGGTCATGACTTAAGTAGCTCTATATTTGCATCTTCACTGCTTGCTGTCTTAACCCTTTATTTTTAATTTAAGTAGCGAATGGTTATGCATCTGCATTGCATGTGATGTGGTACAGCTACTTTATTGGTATGGGTTTGCAGTGATTGGTCGATGTCAACTGGGAGTTCTGCAGGGGACCACTCCTGTGAAGCGCCAGTAAAACGTTTATAAGACATCCCCTCCTCATGTATTTTATTGAAAATCATTTTAGAAATATTTTAGAGAGCTTTTAAAGTAAATGTTGATGATGTTTTTATTGCTCACTGAAGAAAGCCAGAATGTATCCATACCACAAGTGCAACAGTGTAGATGATGGAGAATATACATATATGTATATAATTAATATATTTGAGAAACCTCTGCACATATTTGAAGTGTTTTTTCCCTAACTGGAGAAGGTGTAGGCTTGGGATCTCCTAGGCAGCTGGGCTTGCCAGTGATAGAACTGGTCTATCTTTTGGAAGGCTTGCAGGTACAGAAGAGGTGGGTCCTTAACCAGCCTTTGCAAGTGTAAAGGTTTCCTTCTCATCATCATGGCTTGAGAGATACTAGACCACAAATAAAATGTTGCTCATAGAAGTGGTGCAGACCAGCGTACCGTAAACAGACAGTAGAAAGCTTGCTTTGTAGTCACGCAGTTGGGTATGATTTCAGTTGTTTGTTTTTTCCTTAAGTATCTTGGAAGGCTGCTCAGGGATTAGCTTCAGGGATAAGTAACCAGAGATTTCCAGCGTCTAAGACAGGAAGGTCCATCAGGCTGTCTAGTCTGACCACCTGCAGGCCATCACATTTTCCCTAGTGCTCTTTTCGAGCCCCAGTAATTTGCAGTTGGCTAAAGCACATCCTTATACTTATTTGATCCAAATATACCAGGAGATGCCTAAATCGGAAGTAACTCTTTCCAGAAACTGCCTGTCCCTTGTTATTTTCCACTTCTCTCTGTTTTCTCAGTTGAATGTATCCGGCTTCAACTTCACCTCACTGATGACTAGATTGAGGAGCTTTTGCTCCCCTCTATTTTCTTCCTGTAAGAAGGTATTAAATGCTGTAATCAAGTCAGTTGCTCAATCTTTGCTTAATTAGCTAAACAGCTTGATCTTTTAAAGTCTTTTTACTTCAGGGCATTTTTCCAGCTGTCAGATAATCCGGAGGCTGTTATCAGCTCCCCCAACAATTTTTCAACATTCTTTTAAAATTCTGAAGTTCAAAGAATAACAGGCTGCTTTGATAAAGAAACTAACACTAACAGTATTCTACTGTGCGCTTAAAAATTGACTTTTGCCTTCCTTCTTAAATCATAATGATACATGGATCACACCTGGTATAGGTGAGGAGGGTCTGTTTGTGTATGCGTTCTATCAGTAAATGGCACTAAATACATGTTTCTGTAAAATACAGGAATTAAACAGTATGCTTTTGAATTAGGAAATAGGCACCCAGTCAAAAATACATCCAAAAAAACATTCTTGGCACGTTCTCATGTTACCTATCGCTTGTATAAACATACTGTGTAACAGACTAATAGGCAGATCATAGAAATATGATAATAGAAGAAAAATAGGTTTACTTACCATAACTTATAATTTATTCTCAGTGTTTCTCAGAGAATAAACGTGATTTATTCTCAGTCACGCCTCGTGTTTTCACTGGGCATCCAACAGGTACTGACTGGTGAGGGAGGCTCTGCCTCGAGGGGTGGCGGGGGAGGCAGCAGAGGTGCTGGTTTGCAGACGTAACGGGTGAGTGATGGAGGCGAACCCCGGGGGCTGTCGGGGGAAGCAGCCCTCCGGAGAGGGAGGGTATGGGGGTGGAGGTAGGTAAACAAGTAGTTCAAATTTGATAGATGAAAAAGGGAAGACGGTGGATGAATTCTCATCACAGTAGTGCTAATTAATTATGGTTTTATGAGTGAGATGACCTAAAAATTAAGCACAAAGAAAGGAGAAGGAGGAAGACCCAAGAAAGTGTGGAAAAAGCAAGAGGGGTGAGACATGGTGGGTAGAGACATACGAGGAAAACTAGGACAGAACAGGGTAGCAGAAACCTGGGTGGGGAGGGGATTTCAATAGAGAACGACTAGGAGAAGCATCTTTGTCTGGAAAACTTCTGGAAGAATGAATACATTTTAGAAAAACAATTAAAGTATTCGTTCACACTCTTCTTATTTTACGTCTTCATGACTAGAGTCTCTCTCTTCCTTCCATTTCCTAGTCTTGGCCAATCCAGCCTTCACAGCTCTCCTGCACTCAGACTGTCCCTCCAGTAGGGTCCCTTTGACCATTTTGCCCATCTTTACCATCATTGTATGGCTTCTTTAACGTAGCTGTCCTGTGCTGCTTTCATGGCTTCGTTCTGCTGGTATCTCTGATGCAGTATTTCATCACGTAAATGTGATCTTTTACCTAAAATTCTTAGCTGAACTCATGAAATCAACTCTGGTTTATTTCATTTTATTCCAAAGTTACCATTTTTTGAAATCAATTTGATTTCTCCTCTATTGACAATAGAAATGTTCTGCCAGGAAGAGCTGAAGCCAGAAACTTACACATGGGTCTTAGAAAAATGGCATTTCCTGGGACTTACAGGAGCATGTTTTGTTCCTTTGCTTCAACAAAATGGACCAGAAAACCTCATTCCATTCTTATGTCAACTTTAAGTTGTCACTAGGAGGTCTCCACTGTTATCTAGATGGGGACAGAGGGCTTTTCTTCAGTACCTGTTTACTTGGGAAGTTTAAAAATTCCTGATCTGTTTGCAACTACCAGTATTCTTGCACTTTCACATGTTAAGGGAGTTTTTAACCGTGCATGAAACTACAATACGTTCCATAGCTGCAAACCGTTCTTTTCACAATGCAGCTAAACTGATGTCAAAATAAAATATAACGCTTCTCCACATAGAAAAACACACGCACATACACACATATATACATAGCATATACATATCTATGTGTGTATTTATATATCAAAATATTTGTGTTCTCCAGACCTCTTCTCAGAGGCCAGTCTTTAACGGTGGCATTAAAGATCTGATCACCCTCTTTTTCTTCAAAATCTTTGAGATTTATATTTCAATTGTTAGTGTAAGTTTTGGGGACCTAAAAGTTGGGAATAGGTTGTTTTTATCCAGTGAAATCTAGAGATTTCCTCTGTTCCACATCAGAGCTAGTATCAGTATATAATTTCTGTTCATTTTGGGACTGGAGATTTTTGCCTAAGCTTTATTCCCTCCCTTCTCACCCCCTTTTTTTGTTTGATTTAAATCTGCTCATTCTGCTATAAAACTCTGCAAACAAAGGACAGAGCATTGTTTAACACGTAAGCCTGTTTCCAGTCTGCTTGATTGATCAGTCTGGCATCTTCTCTTGGCATTAGATACAACCACAGACTTCATATTCTCCTAAAAGGCAGTATATATCAGTGGAATTTGCATTGTTGCATGTTTCAACAGCTATCGTGTAGTCTGAAGAATGACATTTTTATTATTGTAGGCTTAAAAACTGAACAATAGTGAGTTTATAATTCTTATCCTGAAAAATAAAAATCAAAATTATTGTAGCATACAGCTGTATTTATAATTTCCTTTTCATTCCTTCTTTATTCTGAAAATATGCATTAAATACATTTCGTAGCTCAAGTTCTTCATGAGATTAGATTGAAGTGAAGGTGGTAATTCAAGTAGGTAGACCATGCATGCCAAATATCATATGAAGTTATGATATTCAACTTATATCTAGCACGTTTGAGAAAGAAGCATACTGATTTGGGTAGGCAACTGTTCGCGAAATATTTTGCCAGGGATAGGTGAAAATATTGCAAGGCAGTTCCTGAAATTCTCCATTTTGTTCAGTGTATTGTGAAATGTTGTTTCAGTTTGCTCAGGATGAAGATAGTTATATTGGTGACTTTGCGGTGGTTGAGTATGAAACTGCAGAGCAGGCTGAGAAGGTACAAGAGGTCACCGATGGCATGACTGTCAAAGGCAAGAGAGTCCAGGTGTCGTACTGTGCTCCGGGAGCGCCAGGCAGAAGCACGTTAGCAGCACTTATAGCAGCACAAAGGATGGTAAGATACTTGCAAATCTGTTTTCAGAATGAGTTTGATACCCCTTGAGCAGCCTGAGTTGGGTCAGAGGGATTCAACTGCTTTGCATTAGGAAAACGAGCCAAGCTTTTGGAAGCGTTAGCCTTTTTTTTTAATCTAATCAGCCCAATTCAGTCTCCTTCCTAGGAAAAGCATGGCCATATTCTGCAAGGAGGAGGGGCAAAATATGGCCATAAGATATCACAAAGTTATACTTACATATCTGTGGGATTTTAGTAAATTTAATTTTCTGTATAAGAAATTGTTCCAGTTCAAAACAGAAGTAACTGTAAGTGGAGTCATGTAACAAGCTAAAACTTGGTTTAAAACAGAGAGGCAAGAATTTGTCAATTTTAAGATAAATTTCAAGGTAGGAGAAATAGTTTCATTTCATGCTTGATATAGAAGAAGGCTTTTTACACCCACATGTCTTATCAAATTATTTCCTAGAAAATTGGATGTGATAAGTGTTACATGAAGCTGTCTTCAAAGTAGAAGCAGAACAGTCTCATTACTTTGGCTAGCTTTAGCCCATGTCTTTATAAAAGAGATGAGTGGTGTTATTATAAGATAGTATGTGGTGCTCATATTAACAGTGCCTTTCCTGTTTTCCTTTATTGATAACTCGGTCTTGGTTGAAGGGAAAAAAAGCAATGTGTCTCAGGAAAAATAATATGCTTGAAGTTTTGGGGAGAATAGTTTGTTAGGCATTTCATTTGAGGGAAAAGGAGCAGGAAACAGGGAAGGAGATGTTTTTTCTGTGTAAAATGAAACATGTACATTACCATCAGACAAGTTTGAGGGATTTAAATGTATTCTTTGTTTTCTCTTGATTCTAACATTTTTGTGTCTCTTGTAATTGGAGATGAGGAACAATAGGAAAGGCTTGCTGCCAGAGCCAAATCCAGTGCAGATTATGAAAAGTTTTAATAATCCAGCGATGTTGCAAATGCTACTGCAGCCCCAGTTGCGTGGACATGCTGTTAAACCTGGTAAGTTGTTTTAAAACAGAATTAAAAAAAGAAACCCTATTCTTGCTGATATAAGGCTTTCAGCACAGGAGAGAAGCAGGAATACTATTTTAAAATCTGTGCAGACACTGTTTCAGTGTGTCTGTGTAGACACTTCCACACTTTATGAAAGCGACAGCAAGAGGTGGATTGCTACACTATTGTGTCTGGGAAAAATTTAGTGTTACCTAAAAATGTCCTCAGGTTAACTCCGTGGTCTCCGAATGTTTATATTAGAAATGGATTTAAAAGGAAATGTCTTTTGCAGACATCATTAAAGTGGCAAGTTTAAATCTAATTCTAGATCTGAATTTTGCACCCTGAGTCTTTTTCCTATTGATTCCAATGTAAATTGTTACTCACTTGGATGCTACCATAGTCATACCCAGCATTTCATAACAGCATTAGGCAAAAACATTTCCCTGAGCCCTCACTAGGATGGATGTGAATAAACATACTAAAACCAATCTTATCACATTTCAGATAGTGAAAGTATTAGGAACAGGAATGAGAACAGATAATTTGAAGAGTCAAGTGGGGGACAGCAAAGAGTTTGTGACATAATCTACTGACAGAAAATACACAAAAATTGTGTGTGAAGTGAACACTTTAGTGAAGAAACACTTTAGCTAATGCTGAAGTTTCAAAGCACTTTAGGTAATGCTGTGGTCTTGCAGTCAACTACAGGCATTTCTGCATCTTTGAGCAAAACTCTCAGCTTCAGAGGAGCTCCATGAAAGTACATTTGATCTCTAATATGCTGTTAATTGCAGATCAAAGCGGGGTGTATTGAAAGATCTCATTATAGTGACCTTTAGTATACTGGAAAGTTTCGTGGAAACCAAAGCTGAAAAATATAGAATAACTCTTATAAAGATCTTTACTTGCCTAACTTATAAAACACTGCAACTTTGTCTTGTGTTTCTAAAACAGTTCTTGGAGCATCCGCAGGTTTACCTCACCTTATAAATTCAGCTGTTGGCCCACCTTTTTTGCAGTTGAATAAAGTTCATCAGGTATGTGACAAAAAAAACTTTTGTCAAAATACATATTTGTGGAGATCTTAGCTGGAAAATATTCTCAATGTTTTAAGATATTAAAACTAAAATCAAAAAAAGCTGTCTTTAAGAAAAGCGCTCTATTATGAGATGCCTATGGGGATGTAAGAGCAGACTCTGCTTACTATGCGCAAGTGAGTTATTTTAGTTTAACTGAGCTTTGATTTGCTAACACCTGCCGATGTAGAGACAACTTTCCATTAATGGCAAAAAAAATTCTCTTTGAATTAGACCCGAGGAGCATGGCACATACATTTCTCTTGGAGCTGCTCATATACACTTCCTGTAGAGATTTGATTATTTTATCTTATTCAAGCCAAGAAGCTTAGCATCATTATCTTCGTTTTAAAGTTTGCGAGGACCAATATGTGCTATATATGCCATAAAAAATAGTAATTTGCAGATGTTACTACTTAGTCAAAAACCCTGAAGGTTATAAGCTATTTAAAGTGTTCTCAGAGTATCTTTAATTCACTGTAAAGTTGATATGACTTCCATATGGACACCAGAATTTCTGATAGATACTATAAAGGATATTTGGGATGAGTTTGCCCTAGAAATTGGTGATGAGAACATGCTAGAGTAGTACCACAACCAGAACTCCTCCCTGCAGCAGTTCACTTGGCCAGCAGCCTGCCTGGCCTCCGCCTTGCATTGAGGTTCTGTCAGAGATTTCTTCAGCTCTGCCAAGAGCCCAAATTTGCCTTTAATATTCATGGTGGGTATTTTCATAAGTACCTGTGAGGGACTGGAGTGAATTGCTTTGACTTACTATTTCTGATGTTTCAGAAATTCCAATTTAAAAAACAAAATCCCCTTAAGTAATTCTTATTTCTGCTGTTCTTTTGGCAAACACAGACTTACAGATCTTAAAAAAGACCAAATTAAAATGCAGAGATACTCCTTATATTAAGTATAGCTTTTCTATTTTTCTTCTGCTAAAAACTGGTAGGTATGAATGTATTCATTTTGAATAAATACTACTTAATTTTGCCCCATCAAGTGAGTTGCTTTTGTCTTGTACAATGAAAAAATACATCATTCTTTGTTTGTACTTCTTTTATTTAAATGACATTTTCAATTGGTATATTTAGTTACTGCTGCTCTTCTTCAGCCTTGGAGAGTCTATGCTTCCTTGGAAGGCAATGTGAATGTTTTCTAATCACAGCTGGAGACAGGCATGTTTTACACAGTTAACAGTGTGATTGATGATGACCCCATGTTTTTTGGCTTAAGAGTGCTGCAGCCAAACAACTTCGTGTTTTCTCTTTAGAGAGACTTAACAAGTCTAATTCTCTTCCAGGGAGCTTCCTGTGATTTAATTCATTCATTTAATCCAAACCTGGTCTGATAGCCTGAATGTTATTGACAGTGATTTGATTATACCAATTCCTTCTGTTAGGCACATTTTCCTGTTATTCAGTGACTTATTTCAGAGTATTCTCTAAAGCCAGAGAACCAGGTCACTATTTTTATTGTCTTGAAATTCAGTATTGTTACAAAGTAGGGGAAGAGACAGCGCCTTGGCTTGACTCTCCCCACCTCCCCAGTCACACACTGATTCAGCTTCCTGTATATCTTGGTTTTGCTATTTTATAGTCAAGGTTTTGTAAAGTAATATAATGAGTAGAAACAATATTTTTGGATGATTATGCCACAACATTATAAGATAACTGATAAAAAAAGATTCAACAGAGGGGAATTTGAACAAATGGGTTATTCATCCAGTAATCTTTCAACTCTGGAGGTAGCATGGCTTTCAACTTCTTTCTTTTAATTTCTCTTAGTTACAATTATCATGTGCCAAAATAATGCATTTTAAACTTTCTCAGTGATGTGTTTTCCTGAGTCATCCAGCAGTTTATTAAGTCTTTATTAACCTGGAGACTTTCTTTTGAGGATTCTAACCAACCTGATTTTCCACTCTTCAGTTTCTGGAAGTTTTGCAATTGAACTCATACATTTTCCTTGTTGACTTAACCAGGTTTAGAAGGAACAACCACTAGTGTTGGTGACAATAAACAGCCCTGGATAATTTCTACTGGAAATCACTAAGACAATTAAAATAGCAGATGCATAACTCGCCTAGATATGGCCCTTTTTTGTTTTATATTGCACATTTCTGAGTCCAGAAGACCATATTATAGGCGTAGAGGGTTTTCCCTAGGGCATTTGCACACACAAGCGCAACCTAGGCTTGAAAATATTTCTGAGGTGTTTTGCAGGAGGCTGCAAAATCTGCAAAGCCATGCATCGGGAGAGCTGCCTTCTTTTTGGGTTCCATCTTCATTACCTGGTTTTTTGATCTTTCCTATGTAGGAGATTTCAAAAAAATGAGGAAGGCCAGACTTGTGATTTGACACAGTCAGTGTCCCATATCTCTATTCTTGCACCACTGTACAAAAAGGTTTGTAGAGCAACCTGTATTTTGCAAATCATGCTCAGGAGCTGCTGTCAGAAAGACAGTTTCAAGCCTGTGTTCAGCTAGCATGAATCGTAATGTGGTTTTGTGATCCAGAGTGGACTTACGGTTTCTTTGAAGCCGCTGTGCTAGCCAGAGCACATACTGCTGAATATACCAGTGGCAGAGTCTGAACGTGGTACCCCAAAGTTGTTGATTAAGTGGCTCAATTCTGGTGGCAAACTGATCCAGAATTTTTTGAAAGAAAAATATTAATATTTTATAGAGTTGACAATCTGTAGGCACTGTGATTTGTAAGCTTTTTAATGGTCATGGAATAGAATTTCATGTAGATAGTTGCCACTAAAAAGGAGGGAAAAACATATCTGGATATTCCTCTTTGAAAGTAAAGATATTGTTTGGCAACTGTAAAGCAAGGGATGAGTGTCCCTGCCATTTACAACCGAGTCCTGTGAAGCGTATAGATATTAGGTGGAGATTATGTGTTAGAATTGCAATGCAAGGCACAATGCAGATGTTAACAAACAAACAGCTCATAATCCCCTGAAGTTCTTGTGTCTCATCTTTCTTATTGGCACGGTAGGTAACTTCCCTATCTAGTCTGTCTGCAGAGGCTTCAGACAGATTTAGCCTTCTCTGTTGGCTTAGACAGAGAGGCTGCAATGGAGTCTGGATTGTATTTGGAATATACTCCTGATCCTTTAAAAGCCATCAGAAAACATACTTGTGGTTGTGAGGTGAAAAAAAGGGCTAGGAGGAAGAGAGGTTAAAAGAACTTGAAATAACTTTCTAGGAATGAAGCAAAAATTAGTTTGTGGAGGAAATAGTTATTTTCCTTTGCTGTATTAACTCAGAAACTAATTTAAATTTCTTTCAGCAGTATCATCCAAAAATGTTTCAAGAATGTGCTGTTTTCCACGGCTGTCAGCTAACACTTCTTTTATTAATTTCAGAGTTCAATTCTGGGGAGTACATCTAACTTACTGCTGCAGAGCCCTGCTCACCTACCATTGCCACAGCAGCAACTGATGAAGATGGAAAACATTCAGGCTAATAGTGTAAGGTCATCACTTTAACTTTGACTGTCTTTGGACATTCTTATGACTGATACATAATTTTCTTCATCTAGTATAATGTAACAGTTTAGTGTATCTAAAAAGATTAACTGAATGTGAAAGTTATAAGAAATACCTACAGACAGATTGTTTTAATCATTTACACAGTTTTTTATTCTTCATTATAGAAACCGGGTTTGCTGGGAGAACCTCCAACAATGCTGCTTCAGACAGTACTGGGAGTAGGGGTAATGCCGTCAGTGAGTTCAGGCATGGGAACCCGTGGAGAAGCTCTTAAGCGTAAATGACATTTTATTTCGTACCAAATCAGTAGAAATGCTCAGCTTGAAATTATGCTCCTTACTTTCTCCCACTTTAGCAAAAGCAATAATATGTTTGAACCTTATCACTGCACAGTAAGGCAGGCAGAGAGCTGGACAATAATGCAGGCTACATAGTTATATAGTTAAGCAAGGTAACAAGTTGTATACCTGTATAACCAACTGTAACCTGCTGGTTTAAGCAGGAAACAAACTTGAAATATCCTGCCTTGTTGCCTGGCTTCTCTCCTCTGTTTGTCAGGGAAGAAAGAGTACACTGTGGCATTAGCTGAATATTTGCAGGTTGTTAAATATTCTGCTTGCTCAGTTACTACCATTTTTAGTACACTTGGAATATGACCAAAATTTTGGGGTTTGTGTTTCAAAGCGGATAAATCTGAGTAGCTGAACACAAATAGGTTTTTTGCATTCATTTCATTAAGCAATAGAGCTTTAACATCCAGTCGGTGACAGATGTCAATTTTGAATGCAAATTTCTGCGCCAGTGATGCCCTCAGTTTTTATGAGGAAAGATCAGTTGTGATACTGTTTAATGCATCTTTTTTGTTTCCTCCACTGAGAGCCATGTATTCTGCAGTTCTAGACGTGGTCTGAGAAATGGTAGTAACCAGGAGCAAGGAAGAGCTTGCAGGGGTGAGGAAGAAACCCATTCTGAATGTCTGGATTTTAATTTTGGAGAATACTTTCTAGCTCTTCTGTTTGTAAAAGGAATTTTACTAATGCCAGTTGAGGTGGGGTTTTTCCTCTCTATTCCAATACAGAATCCTCTAGGATGTTGTTCACAGGTTTTTTGAAAGTGACAGGTAGCGCTAGGTAACTTATTATCATAGTGAATGTTTAGAAAAGTCAGAGTTCTTCTTCTATTGTATTAGCTTTAAATAGAGTTGTTTGCTCCTGGGATGGTGAAAGAATAAAAACTATCATCAGAATCCAGTGTTCTGGGGCAGCTGTAAAATAGATCTCTAAGTGTTTTTCTCATCACTTAGTAAAAACCACAAACAAAATGTACTGATAAATCTTGTCTAACAGAAAAGTTTCTCCATTTATGGTTGACTGCAGCATCTAATCTGACTCCAATTCAAACAGCAGCAGCAGCAGCAGGGATGGGCATGCTGCCATTCTTTCCGAATCAGCACATTGTTGGACAAGCTATACCAGGGCAAAATAACGCTCCAGATAAACAATCGGCTACCGAAGCGGTTGTCTCGGGATCACAGCCTTATCATCAGACCTTAACAAATCTTCCTGCGGGAGCTTTGCGGGCTGGACATGCCAAACAACAAAATCAACTAAAAAGTACTGATACAAGTTTGGGGGTAAGGAACATCGAATACCAATATTTTCTTTTTTCTTTTGTGTGGATTTTTTCTTTTTTATTTTAACATGCTTAGAAGTTAACTGCAACTGCTTATTGTAGTTCTTCACTATAAAATTTGGTAGATCACAGGATCATTCATGAGACATTTTAAGGTCATTTCAGTTATGAATAATAGGGAGAGAACAATAATGCTCTTTGGTGGTCCAAATGAATTAACAAAGGAATCTTTTTACAATGCTGGAGGGTTTTTTTTCCATTTGTGTGCCTCATAATATTTGATGATGAAATTATCTCAAGGGCAATGTCCCTTTTAAAGACTGAAAATTGAACTTGTGGTTGAATTTTATGACTAATTAGGAGCAATTCTGGTGCTCTGTGGGGCCTTTGGGTTTCCAGGTGGGGGGTGTGGGTGTGTGTATATATATGTGTGTATGTAAATTTTCCACTTTTAATCCGTACCCTCTTAGCCATAGCTGACGTATTCTTAATCTGTATCAGTTTTAATATTTAATCCCTTGAAGACGGGGGGTGAGAGGATGATGGGATGGGATTTAAGTTGAACCAGAATGATCCGTTTTTTTCAGAAGTTTTTTCCTGTCATTAACAGAATTTGCTTTTTTTATAATATATGTAAATAATTCGACATTTATGGGGAAACATGTTCTTAATTCAGATCTGATCTGTGTTTTCCTTACATATTTTCTGAAGCATCTGAAGTTATTAGATTATGTACAGTATTGGTGTCTGCCTTTGTTAGACACCTTTGACGGATTTGGTCCTGCTTCAGAAAGTACGCTTTTCATTTTTTAAGTCATATTTTACTGTAATGAAGTGGAATTTTACCGATGAATACACATGGATAGAATACATAGGGTGTGTGAGTATACATAATATAAAATCAGTGGTTTATTTCAACATTTCAGTTATAAGGAAATGTAATTAAACCATTAGAAGTCTAGGTAAATAATTTATTTCTATGAATATTGTTTATCAGGAAAAGTTCTTTTTTGAAATCCTGGTAGATGTTTTAATTGTTTTCTTTTCTGCATCAGTAGACAGAAGGCTCAGTTTGCAAAAATCACTTCCTTGACAAGACAGCCACAATCTGTATGCAGATACAGAACGGTCATACTGTCTTAAAAGGCCTGCTTTTGCATCCAGATGAAGAATTTCAGCACTCTGTTGAAGCTTTTTGTGTTTAAAAACTGGTCTCACTATTTTACTGAAAATAGTATTAATCCATTAAAATAATGGTTTTTTTTTCCCCCCCCTAGTGGGCTTTGAAAAAATGAACAGAATAGATGTAGAGTAGGATACTGTAAGAAAGGTCTTTGAGCTATGTATTTCAGACAAGCTATGTAACTTGCTATAGCTACTTTATCCTTATTTCTGGTATTTGTTCTAACATAAGTTAAAGGGAAATAAACTGGTACTGTACCCTTCCTAGTCCCTCGTAGGAAAACACTTCTGGTGGTTTGGAGGAGTGAGTCAGTCCTGACACTCCATTTCCACTCAAATATTTTCCCCTTTTAAGTAAGGGCTCATAAATAGAGTGATCAGTAAGTTGTGTTATAATGGCAGATTGCGGACAGTGTCATCTCTCCAGTCCAGGGTTCATTTGTCCTTTATTTGCTTGTGACTCTGGGTGAAAAGAGTTGATTTTGTCTTGGCCATGTGCTTAATGCTAACTCCCTGCATCTGGAGTTTTTATGGTGATTATTATTCCTTTACTTGAATGTAAAAGGAATGTAAAAGGAACAAACTTTGTTTGTTTGTTTTTAATACCCTTTAGTTAACTTACAGTCTAAAGAGAAACATTCCTACAAAATTATTTGGCAAGAAAAAAGTACATGCAATGTGTCCAGATAATTGTCCCCAGTATTTATTTTAAAAGTTTTCGTGTTACATTTCATAGGGCTAAGCTTTTTTCAAAATCCTGCTGGGACACTTCCCGTATTTCTGACAAATGTTGTATGAGTATAATGCAAACTGACCTGTCCAATTGTTTCACAGACTCCCTTGAAAAAACAGACTTCGCTGCTAGGAGAACCACCAAAAGAAATACGTCTTAGTACCAACCCCTACTTGAATTTGGCAAGTGTGTTGCCTGGTATATGTCTTCCAGGTAAGCAAACATTTAGCGGTTTTAGTTGCAAGTTTCTTTGACCAGAATGTGGCAAATTGTTATTCTGTTTGGCAGGTAATTGCATTTATCTTCAAGAAAATTTTGTAGTCTGTCTTAAAATTGCGATGTAATCTATCCTCATAGTTAATATTTTATTTGGGATGGGTACATTTTCAGAGTTCACAGGCTTACTGATGTAGGCAAACTTCTAGAAAGCCTTTCAATTATTAGTAGCACTGATTAATTTTGAGCACAGCCTAATCTGAAGTAGCAAATTTCTCTTTTAATCCCAGAATATAGCTAAACAAGAGTGCAACCTAATTTGTGCGGTTTATACAATACGTGTGTTTATACAAACCGTGTATTCTTTGTGTTACGAACAGCAATTGCCAGCAAAGCCTCTAGTCCACCGCAGCAGACCGGACTTGCGAACAACATCGTGGATGCTGCTGTGTCTCAGGGAACTACATCACAACATGCAATGGAAAATTACTTTAATTACTCTCAACAGCATGGGGAATATACACAGGTACGTTGTTTTGTAGCACTTTCTTCTGAAGCCTGGTTTGTCACTCAGAGCTCTGGTAGCAGGATTTTTGGCAGAGGTCTGCTCCCTGAGTTGCTCATTGTTTTTCTCTGTCTACTCTTAATGCACTTCTTGGTACACATAGAATCATGGAATCATTAAGGTTGGAAAAGACCTCTAAGATCATCGAGTCCAACCATCAACCCAACCCCCCCATGCCCACTAAACCATGTCCCCAAGCGCCTCATCTCCACGTCTTTTAAATCCCTCCAGGGATGGGGACTCCACCACTGCCCTGGGCAGCCTGGGCCAAGGCCTGACCACTCTTTCAGGAAAGAAATTTCTCCTCATGTCCAACCTAAACCTCCCCTGGCACAACTTGAGGCAGTTTCCTCTCGTCCCATCGCTGTTCCTTGGCAGAAGAGACCGACCCCCCCTCGCTCTAACCTCCCTTCAGGCAGTTGTAGAGCGCGATGAGGTCTCCCCTCAGCCTCCTCTTCTCCAGGCTGAACACCCCCAGTTCCCTCAGCCGCTCCTCATCAGACTTGTGCTCCAGGCCCTTCCCCAGCTCCGTTGCCCTTCTCTGGACACGCTCCAGCCCCTCCATGTCCTTCTTGTCGTGAGGGGCCCAAAACTGAACCCAGGATTCGAGGTGCGGCCTCCCCAGTGCCCAGCACAGGGGCACGATCCCCTCCCTGCTCCTGCTGGCCACACCAGTGCTGATACAGGCCAGGATGCCGTTGGCCTCCTTGGCCACCTGGGCACGCTGCCGGCTCGTGTTCAGCCGGCTGTATGTGGTCTGATAGCCCTGTCTGCAGTTGAACAGCATTGCTCAACATCATGAACCACTCTTGAGTGGTTCCTAGGCTTTCCTACAACCAAAGCCCACCCTCTTCTTCAGATTGAACCTTGTAGGTCCTCTTCACTGATAGTTTATCTCTTTCAGTGTACAGAATAGATTTAGCACAAAGTACGCCTAATGCCAGCCAAAAAAAGACTGAGCACATTCCCCGCTGCAGTATCATAACCATTGAAAGACTGCTTCTTGAGAACCTGAATTCAGTGCAGTCAGCTAAAAAACTTCTTATAACTTCTGGCTTGGCTTTTGTCTGTCTTCAAAACCAAAACGTTTTGCTCTTTCCCTTCCCAAGAAGTTTTAAAGTTTTCTTGAACTTTGGCTAGATCCCAGAGAAGAACGTGTTCTGTCTACCAGAAGTTCCCATGTAGCTTGGGGAATTTTTGCAGTCTCTGCCAGCTGGTTTCACTGCATGGGATTTCTTCACCATTTGCCCCATTTGGTGATCGAGCATGGCCATTAAGGTGGAGGGTTGCCCCGTGTCTGGAGAGTGTTTTGTTGTAGTACTGAGAGCAAGCACTGAGTTTCACAGACATTGGGACATTCTGTGAAATAACATTTCCATATTTTCATTAGCCATCACTAGAAATATAATAGTACACAAATCAAATACAAGGACTGGATTGTAGTGCTGTCGGGTAACCTGTATAAAAGTCTTGGGTCTGCGCTGAGACACCCACCCTGGCTCTGCTGTAGGTCCCTCTCTCCTGCCCTGTCCCCATCACCTCCTCCTCCCCTGATCTCTCCTCCTGCGGCAGGGAGACAGAAACAAGCTGTCTTCTCTTCTCCTAGGCTGCTGGCAAGGAAATCGGTATTGCTCCAAAACTCCTGGGGGAGAGCAGGGCTGCTGTGGGAGTCGGTGGGCTCTGGAGGACAGAGCGCGGGTGCGTGGGTGGGCAGGGGGGTTGTTTTGTATTAGGAGGGTCTCAGCCTGGCCAGGAGGGGTGGAGAGGACGGGGTCACTGCACGGCGTTCGCTGCAGCAGGGAGCTTTGCCAGGGGCCAGACCCATCTCCTAGTCACATCAGATCTGGTGACGGTTGTGGGTTAGAGAAGCAAGAGAGATGTCCTGTGGGCTGTTGTGCCGTGTGTTTCATGTAAGCACTAACGTAGTCTTGAATATTTTGTTTGAATCTGAGTATTGGCTTTAAATTCATTTTGATGTCTCCTGGAGGTAGTTCCTAACCCCAAAACCTTAAAATACTGTCAAAAAAAATCACTAGTATTGTAGTATTAGCATTATTAGGATTATCTTTAGTAACATGAAGGATACAAATGATGTCACTTAGGTGCAGAGATGCCACATGTCATCATTCAGCTATAGTTGTGCTGTCTGTTCCTTCCACGTAACAGAAATTACATAGTACTTGCGTCCGCTGCCAAAGCAGTGGTACTTGTGTATCTTTTAAGCACTTACCGTAGTTTTAAACGTTCGGTTTGAGCTTTATCACCGGTGTTAAACATGTTTTGATGCTTCTTGGAGAGCTTTGCCTTTTATTCATTCTCATGTCCTGAGAGGCCATAAGAATTGTTTTCATTTAAAGTGATCTTAGTAGACAGCTAATGGGAAGAGGTTTTCTCCTCCTTTATAGGAGGCTGTTCAGCAGTGGTATCAGCATTATGCTCAGGCATATAACTCTACCCAGGCAAGAGTCGATGAATTTGAAAATGAAGCCTCTGAGGTGAGAAATAATTTTATTTTCTTCCTGTCTCCGTTGGCTGTTTCTCCCATCAGCTGTAAGGGTGCTTTTGGACTCCGGACACCTGCTTTGTTTGTTGATAGTGGCTGCTGCCGTCGGTACCGCAGAAATAAGGGGCTGGAACGTGTGGGACGAATGGCACTGCATGGTCACCTTCTGCAGGGCATGCCTGCACAGTTAGTCTCCAAGGATTCATACTCACGCTTTTGATTATATCTGGCATAAATATTCCTCTCTTTAAAATCCCACAACCTGAAGTTACCTGTAAAGGTCAGGAGTGTATTGAAATACTCCTACCAAGAAACAGCACACCATAACATCATTTCCCAGTGAGTCTATTGAAGGATTGTTTCTCGCCCAGGCCGTTATGTAGCCTGAGGTTTCTGTGGCCAATGAGAAGCACACTTTTTTTTTTAAAAGGAATTTTGTAAAGTAAACTGTTCCCCAAATCCTACTTTTTGCTCCAGAAATTGCTGCATGCCTGAGCTGCTGTGAATTGTACACTCCTTTTAGCAATTGAGTGTGACTCAGATATTTTCATATCTGCTGAGTGCTCATTATTATATCAAGTAAAAATGAATTATTAAACCTATTTTCTTTCAACTTCTGGTTGATCATGGATCCCCTTCTGCATTTAGGAATCTACAGGTGGATCTTACCCAGACTACAGTACCTGCTTGCAGGTCATGCCTACACTTTACAGTGGAGCCCAGGGATCACACCAGCCAGGCAGCTTGCAGCTTCCTCCACAAAACCCATTAAATAAGGTGAGAGGAGAGACGGAGCAGAGCGGTTGCAGATGCAGCCCGAGCCAGCTGCTGGTGGAAGCGCTTCTTATTTGTCATCTGCTGCCACCGAGTGGACTTTGGACCCATCACAAGCCAAGGCAGAGTTTTCCGCTGCACCCGTGCTCCTCCGGATCCTGAGTTGCTCAGGGTCACGCGCAGTTCCTGGTGGATGTGATAAATAAAAGCAGTGGTTGGGCAGGGTGTGCTAGTGCCAGGCCCCCTCAGAGCCCTCCACACCCTGGAGATCAGTGCTCCTCCACAAACCACCACATCCCACAGGCAAAGAGAGGCTGGATGTTTGTGAACAAACTTCTTAGAAAGGTGCTATCTGTGAGGGTGAATGTGCAAAAATGCCTTGAAGTAGGGAAATAAAGTAGGAAGTGAACAAAGGAGGAGGAGGAAGTTCAGACTGGTTTTAGATGGGGTTTTTTGCCTTACTTGCAGATGTTTTGCAGCGAGTGCCACTGGAATAAAACCTCTGAAGTGGAGTC
Source organism: Pelecanoides urinatrix (assembly GCA_013400755.1). Classification (NCBI taxonomy): domain Eukaryota; kingdom Metazoa; phylum Chordata; class Aves; order Procellariiformes; family Procellariidae; genus Pelecanoides; species Pelecanoides urinatrix. The sequence goes on along the minus strand of VZTQ01006195.1, from coordinate 390,315 downwards.
AGCAAGTCACGGCAGCATCCAGGTTACCTATAGCCTCCACTTTGTAATACTGTTAAATGGATTCTGGGAGGAAAACCGTTTTAAAATGGCTTTCATTTGAAATGTATAACAGATGTCAGATGCAGATGCAGCCTAGTTCAGCCAGACTCATTGAGCAAAGCTTCCTTGTCTGTGGCACCCAGTAGACACTTAGTTTTCATCCATGAAAGATGCAGAAGGGATGGGGAAATGCTATGGAAGCAGTGAGGACCATCTTAAAAGAGGCTGGAGTCTGGACTAACAGGAGGCTGGTTTAACACAGACCGAGATGGTGGGGTTAGAAGCTTTGTTCAGTCTGAGCGTAGGTCGTCTTGTTTCCTGAGTGCCTTAGAGGTCCTGAGGAATTTGTACTGTCGTGCCATAGGTAAATCACATTTTTCCTGTTTTTACTGATGGGAGAGACCTTAAAAGCCAGATTGTCATCTGTTTTGGAGTGGCTGCAGCCATCAGCGTGACGAGCTGCTGCCTTTGTGAGTCCAGCCCCGGCCGTGCAGCCGTGAGAGCGCTGACGATCTCTCCAGGCGCTGCTGGAGGGACACCGAGCTGGCTCTCCAGCCCCCAGCGCAGCTCGTGGCCCCTTGCAGGGTGCCGGCCATGCCGAGAGGAGCCACAGCTGAAGTCAGCAGTGGCATCTGGGAGAGCTCAGGGGCCCAGCCTCCTGCGCGGCTCTCCTCCATCACGGCATTCAGTCCCTTCGCTGCGCAGGGCTTAGCGGCAGGGTTCAGCACATGATGTTCTGGCATTCAGGAACTGGCATCTCAGACTGGGCACGAGATTCCCGTTTTTTTGAGATGTAAAAGGAACACGCAACTGTAGCAATTCATGACTCCTGGACAGGAGACAAGGCTTGGCTGGAGCTGGCTTTGACATGTCTTGGGATAAAGATGGCCAAGACCTGAACATGTTGCCATGGGCTGTGAAACGTCTAGCTCTGTGCAGCAAAAGATAGCACTTTCAGGTTCCTAACAGCTCTGATATGACTGGAAACAAGTGAAATTGTAACAGGAGGAGGAGATAGTCTGGGGTTTGAGCTAACACCTTTCAGTTTATTTCCAGTCTAAAGAGGAAAGCTTGTATGTAGAGGTGATGTTGAACAGCTTGCTCGAAAGTTTGTCTTGATGCCATAAAAGGCAGGAGGAGAGCGGTGGGTCCCTTGGCATAGACTAAACAGAAGTAGGGTTTGCCTCTGCAGCGAGGTACGTTTCTCATTCCTGGAATCAAAAGAGAAATGTGAGTGAAGAGGGCACACAGGCTGGTCCCCCAGAGGCTCTGTGTCTGTTAAGAGTGCGTGTTCGTGTGTGTGCGCTTGCTTTAACCCTGCAACCCGTTTTTGTCCTGTTTCTGCGAGTTGCGTTTCGGAGGTTCAGGAGGAGCACGGTCGGAGGTTTATATGAACCACGCGGTGGTGATGCTGCACTCTGCCACGCGAGCCAGGACGCGGTGGAGGGTTGCAGTACACGCCTGACATTCCCACGGCTGCTAGAAGTGACGGAGAGAGGACAGGGGCAAAACTAAAACTCTTTCCTCAAGCAAGCTCCTGTTTATGATAATGACAAGTTCACACTAAAATGAAATTAGACTTAGCAGAGGGTAATTTGAGTTGTGAATGCGAATTAGCAAGGGGTGCTTCTGAGAACTGCTAGGAAGTGTTGGGCTCGGGGACGTTTGGTCAGCACAGCTGTTCTTTTGGAATTAGGAATTAGTGTCCTGGTTTGTGAAATGTGTTAAGGTTTTTAAAATATTCACTCCAACATGAACCAAAACCCCAAGTTTTCTGATCTAGGAACCAGACTTAACCCAGGACACACAGTGCGGTTGAGCAGGATGTGGTGAGATCAGGTTCAGGTGGTTATTACAGGGCAGATGCTTCAGTCTTTCGGAACAAGGCGACTGTTTACACCATTTGGTAATGAAATTAGTGACATGCTGGGGAGAGAGAGAAGTGATCAAGACTCATTGATTAGGGCAGTGGGCTTTAATGTGCACGTACAGCTTCTAGTGCTGTAGGGCCATGGATATTGCATGGATATTGCTCTGATGGATCCCAAAGAGGAATTGAACTAGAGCCTTGCGTACCCCGAGGAGCCCTTGGTGGTGGGGCAGGCTTAGGTCACCTGTGTCCTCTCCAGAAACCCTACTCTGGGACCCTCGGGACTTTCTGTGTATCGGTGTGAGGCATGTTAGCTAAATGGGAATTTAAAAGAGTGGTTGCTGTGCTCTCCTTCACTTCGCTACCACATGTAGACTCACGCCTGCAAGTGGCAGACGGTTACCCATAATCGGCAACACAAACCCGCTTTGGCGTGGCTGGAAACCAAGCCCTTCAACATCTGCCTTGCACGGAGAGCTGTACCGGGAGAGTTTGACCCATTCCGCTCTCCAAGGGAAAAGAAAGAGGACCAAAAGGTGGCCCACTGGTGACTGACTTTAAAGGATGAACATCTCTGGAGCTGCTGTGATGCTGCAGGGTACTCGCACGGCCATTATGCTACTGCTTTTTAAACGCACACTGTGGAGCGGGGCCACCTGGCCCAGCCAGCCCTTTGCCCTCACAAAAACGCACGTATGGTGGGGCACCAATGCATTTACGATCAGTTTTTTAGGGAAAGGGCACACTGACTCATGAGCTGTGTATAGCTGGCCCTTGAAGCCAAAGGAGTCGGGCCTTTGGAGTCGGTTACTGGCTCCTGGTCCTTGGTAATTCCCAAGCTTTATTTATTGACACCGTTTGTACTGGATCATGTGTCACTTGTTTTCTTCTTGTCCTTAGGTGGCTCCAACGAGAAGCGAGAAGCGAGGCTCTTCGTACCTCATTTCCTCCCCAGAACCTGGCCCCATGGAGTACCTTGGCCAGCAGACTCAGGGCTCCGCAGTACGTTACGCAGAATCCTCTCTAAAAAAAAAGCGCGTTTATTGAGACCTAAATAATCACTCCTGCCTCAGGATGTGAAGGCAGGCTTTTCGTACCTCTGCTATTTATTGCTGCCTTAACTTCAGACAAATAATTCTTCTTTCTGTGTGGGTTGCAAGTATCCCAAGAGGAACCACCTCTGTAACGGGCACCTTTGCCAAGGAAGCGGTACGTATTGCGAGGAGGTTAGCCGTTTCTCAGTAGTCTGACTTGCCTTCTGAAAGGATGGGATGGCATTTCCTTTGTCGTCTGCCGCTGGAAGCAACAGTGGGCTGAAGCTGACAAAGCAAAGTAACTTGGTGAGTTTTGGTAGCTTACCAGCCGAAAGCAATAAAAATACCGAGGAGGGAATGCTGATCCTTTCTCTAGTCCTCAGACTGAGGAAGTTAAAAGATGAAGTCTTGATAGTGATTTTTTTTTCTTATTTTTTTAACTCAGAATGTGGTTTTTTCCCAATCATACTTTTTCCAGGATTAAGAGGTCTGCATTTACAGCCTTTATATTTTTTAATATTTCTCTTAATCCTGGGATGGAGATATACCAAATGTATTACCAGAGCCTCTGTGACGTTTTCAATAAATGTTTGTTAAAAGTGAGATGCTATACTGTGTGCTGCCTTGCAATATTACATTCGATTTGGATAGGTGATACTTGGACAGTGAAGTAACCTTTATCTGCTTTTAGGCCAAGAATCCACAGCTTTTCCTTGGAATAAGTAACTTACAGTTTGTGAATACATCTGTGTAAAACAGTGTGAGTGGCAAAGCCCCGTCCTCCTTCCAACAGGCGTGCGGGTCAGGAAGGCAGGGCGGCCAGCAGCACGTTCAGGTGGTGGAGCGTTGTTAAAGAGAGCTGAAAGTGGAAGAAATCAACTGCCTGTTGTACGTTTTCTGACTTCTTCTGGATCTGGATGATTCAGAGCTAGAGCAGAAGCAATACTGACGTGCTCCTCGGATGACATCATCTTTAATCCTGCTCTTCACTGTATTTTTTTCCTTTTTCCAAGCATCTTAACTTTGGAAATATGCTGCACTCCAAAGCCTGCTCGAGCAGAACAGCCTGGCTCCGGTTTTCACGCCTCCTTACATATTACCTTTTGCATGAAGTAGTTCTCACTAGGAGGAGAAGGTATTTCCTCACTCGCCCGTCCCAGGTGTCGGGCACGGGCTCACACCCACACACTGTGAACTGCGGCACGGCACGGACCCGCTGCCTCTGCCCCCTCCCCAGGCCGAGCGAGGGCCCCGCAGACGTTTCCCAGCTTTGTATTTCTGGTTTGTTGGGTTTTGTTTTGGTTTTTTTTTTGTTTGGTTGGTTTTTTGTTTGTTTAGTTTTTTTAAAAGGACTTTGTATGTTTAGCTTATTCATTAAGCAACTCTGGCTAGAGTCTTTCTTTTCTGCTGTTAATCCTTGTAGCTGAAGACCGATTTCAATGGTAACGATTTCTATGTTTGTGACAGATAAATTATGAGCGAGCCCTCTGTGACGGACAGTGTGGGGTTGCTGCCTTGGAATCCTCTTGCAAATTCATTTGGACTTAATTCACTGAGCATCGAGGCCAGAATCCAGGTCCTTCTTACTTAATCTTGCTAGATAATACCGAAGCCATTTTTCAACACTGATTTAAAAAAAAGAAAAAAGAAGTCTTAAACTCTGCCTTTCAAGCTTTGTGCTGTGACCAGGATACATATTTTCAAAGCTTAAAAAGAAAACCCCACAACCAAAATCACTCCTCCCTCAGCAGTTGTGTGGTGTAGGCAGTGCGCACCGTGCGCACAGGCAGTAACTGCTTAAGAGCCAAATAGCAACGCCGGTTTTAGGAGCTTTTCTGGGATTCTACATGTATGTATCGATAAATTCACTTGTAATATTTTGTTCAAACTGTTTGTATATGCAACTTTCTCAACTTGTTACGCTTTCCAATGAAAATAAATTGTTGGTACGCATTTAAAATGGATTTCTGTGGTAGGAAAACATCTCTGGACTAGCTTTAAAGTAATCATTTAATGTAGGGAAAGGTGGTTTTGAAAACATGTTCTGATCACCATTCCTATGGAAGTTACATTTTAAAATCTTTCTCTGCTTAATTTATGATGAAAAAAGATACACAGGTGGAGAAAAAAAAAATTTTATTAGATTTGTTTATATAAAGAGTAACAAAGTGCTTACAGATTTAAATCAGCTTCCTAGGTGACATACAGAAAAAACAGGTAATACTGTAAAAATAAATCTGACCTTGTTGCAGCTTGTAATTACAATTTTTTTATATATATAGAGATATGTATTTAAACACATCTTTTTGTTATTGCCAGAACTTGAGTATCTCCTCACAGCATTTTCCAAATCCAGGTGTGGTTCTGGGACATCAGTGAGCAAAAGGTTTCCAGTTACACCACTGTTGATCGGAGCCTGACAGGTTCACAAAACAAGAGCCCAGTCACCCCCCGTGCTTACAGCTGAAATGCTAAAGCTGGTCCTGACGATAAAACAGAGGTGGTCCCAGTCTGGCCCCACCGGTTTCCCTTTGGCTATCTGAGCGCTGCACAAGTGCCTGGTTTTGAGTCTGTCAGTCCCATTCAATAAAGGTCAATGCTGTTATTTAGAGAGTCATCATCGTCAGCCAAGTGAACGGCTTTGCAGCAGAACTGCTAAATGAGTTAATGCGCTGGCCAAAGAAATCATAGACCAAAAAAAAATGGGTGTCGCGTGCACCCTTCGAGGGCACCACTGGTAAGAAAAGGACTTTTTTGTGTCCTCCTCTCCTCTCCTCTCCTCGGGATGCGTCCCCAGTCGCTCCGTCCTCTCCTTTAGATACTTATTCGTTGTTAGGGGAGTGCTCCCCAGATGCTGTACATAGAGGCCCTTTCTTTTCTATCCCCAAAGTGTGGGATTAATTTCCTATGAACATTTCACCGCACTGCAGGTCACCTGCAGCACAAGCTGAAAAGCTTTGCTTTTGCCTGTCTAATCGCTACTTAATCGGTGGAAGCTTCAGTGGGTAGAAATGTGTAATGTGGGAGGGCTGAGTTAGGAAAAACAAATATATTTATCCAGAAACTAGGTTGCCTAATGAAATGCGTAACTATACATGCTGATCCACGCTTTTTTGTTTGGTTGGTTTTTTTGAACACGACAATCAAGCAATTTCTTTTTAAATATATGTAAGAGCTCAGATAATTTTGTCTTCTCTGGATTTTTATGCCAAAGTTGTTTTGTCACTAAAATTTAAGTGCACAGGAAGGATATTTGTCAGCCAAACTTCTTCTTAAAACCTCCTCAAAAGCCCATAAAAATTACTAAATGACTGTATCAGGTCCTCTTATGTCCACTAGTTCAGTTATTCAAGGAATAAGCATGCACAGCAGACGCTTTAAATGCCACAGATTGCACTGAGACCTGCAGCACTGTTTGACACCGCTCCTTCGGTTCGCATTCATCGGGCTAGTTCAAACTGTGGCGAGACCATGATCGGGTAAAGATAAAACTGCCCTGCAATAACAGCAGCACAAGGAGTTGAAGCTATGGTTGCTTCTGCCATACCTCTTAATTAAATTGATCCAACTGTTGACTAAAATTAAAAAGGAAAACTGTTGGAAAAAGAATCCTTTAAACACATTAGCACAGTCAGAGTACAAATTACAGTAGTAAAAAAAAAAAATGAAAGGTCTTGGGCATTTATATTTTGACACACATTTAAAGTACTGACAGTATAAAAAAAACAAATTACATTTTACTCATAATTGTTTCAAATCCTTGAATCAGATTGTGGAAGGTTGTCCGTTCATCATGCTTTAATATCCAGCACTTCCTCATCAGCTGGTCCACCTAACAACAAAAAAAGAGACATTTTTAAAGGACGCGTGAAACATTTAATTGGTTTTTCCAGTAAATACAATGGAGCAGATTCTCACTACTACAAAATGAAGAACACTGACAGAAACATGCTGCAGCTTTTAATCAGAATTAGCAAGTATCTATTACCAGTGGTTTTTTTTTCTTTAAGTAGAGGTATATGTTTGTCTGACAATGCCAACAGTTTGATGCAGTGGTACTGCAGACAGCTTAAAACAAGGCAACAGCTCCATCACAGTTTCAGGAGTGCGTGTTTTATCCAAATGGCTACTGCCTGCCTCTCCGTAATGACTACACTGGTTTAACGGCGGGAGGTTCCTGTTGGCGAGGGGCCAGCGACCCACCGCCTGCTTCACCTCTAAATGCCACGCCGGCTCAGGCTCCAGGAGCCCGCGAGCGCGCAGGACAGGCAGCTCTGACCCTCCGACGCGCAGCGCAGGGCTCGGCGCCCGCACGTGCCGCTCGCCTCCCCGTCCTCGCGAGTCGCAGCAGCAGCTGCCTCCCCGCGCTGAGCCGCGCACGCAGGCAGCCCTCGCCTCCCCACAGCCTCTGGGCTTGCGGCTCTGGCGGAGGCTGTGGGGCTACAGCCCATCTCCCGGCCCCTCCAAGGGCAGGAGAAGACAGGCCGTGCATCGGGAGACCCTGCTGAGGTGCTTCCCAATCTGGGTTGCCGCGCACCCAGGAACTCTGTATTTCAAAAATCAGAAGAATTCTGAACGGATTTTACGTGGATCCAGATACTAAAGCAAAGTTCTTAGCCCCTCTGAAGGGATGTCGTGAACTTGGGAATGTCAGTGTCAAAAACCATTTTATAATAATGTTTAAAAAACTTGGAAATGCCTTTTTAATCGCATACCTGAAGCGTTCCCTACCCCGATTTGCAAGGCCTATTCAACCATGAACGTGTGGTGCTTCTGCTGCTAATTTAGTGTCGCTATCAAAGCGTAGGTGCATCCATTACCTCCTCTGGGCAGCTGGGGGGACGCGGCAAACGCTTCTCTTCTTGCAAGACACGCACCAGCCGTGCCACCGTCATCTGTCCCTGCGTGGGGCCGATCATTTTCAAGAACTCCTGTGAAAAGAGGAGCTGTCAGCTGCGCATCCTCTCACCCTGCACAGATCCAATTTGACCTTACGGTGACATTTGAATCTCAACATGAAAACGAACAGTAGGCGCTTATTGTACAGATAGCGTGCACCACATACATTAGAAAACAATAACGTCTATAAATATAATTTCCTCACAAAACAGTAACATTTATAAATGTAATTTCCTCACCAGGACTTGCAGTCACCACAACTTGTCTCTGTAGAGGGTCTTTAGTGAAAGACAACCACAAGGGTTGTTATTTCATATGATAAATTCATTGCACTTCTTGTTTCTAAAAAGAATTTTTTTTTTTTTTTTTTTTAAAGTATCTGATTTAAGCACCTTGCGCAGCAACTTCTTTCACAACCACTTACTGCCATGGGACTGGACTCCGAATCGCAGTAGGTAAGCAGTTCATACAGCGTCACCCCGAACGACCAGACATCCGAGGCGATGTAAAATTTACTCTGAAGCAAGCATTCTGGAGCATACCTGCGGGCACAACATGACAGCGTTGAACTTTATCCAGAGCGGCACAGATCTACTCGTACACGTGCAACCCATATGCATTTAAAGTAAGCGAACTAGAGGCACGTTCTGCATTTGTAGAGTCCTTGTACATAAATTTATGTGCCCATAGGGCTTGGGATGCCACGGAAGTAGTAAATAAGGTGCAACGGTTACACAGCAAGTCACTGAAACTAAAGGAGACGAAAATCAAAAACAAGATCATGGGAAAATGGATCATTAAGTGCAGGAAGAAATAAAGAGCACACGAGTAGATAAGTGTAGTCTACCAGGTGCCTCCTCCTTGTTCTGATGTTGTATCTTTAGGTCTCTTCTCAAAACATGAAAAGTCTTCAGGACACCTAACAGCCCAAGTCTACAGGAGCAGAGAAGTTATTCCGCTGCACAGTCTGGTTAAAGAAAATGAGTTATAAGTTAGTACCAAAAGACGGGGCTGTCGAGGTCGTCTTTGACAGTGTAGTACTCCTTATCGGTCTCGATGGCTTTGGTGAGACCGAAGTCTCCAATCTTCACTCTGTTCTCGCTTTCAACAAGGACATTTCTTGCTGCTAAGTCACGGTGCACGTACTGACGGGAGCCCAAATAGTCCATTCCCTAAGAGAGAAGAAAGCCTTTGATGCTAGTTTCTCCCATACTTTAATCACTGTTTTTCTCCAACTTCCCCTTCAAATGCTCCCTTGCTCGTGTGGCAATACTCTGGCCAGGCCTCCCGTGACAGCTTCGCCGTCTGTTGGCACTTTCCAGGGTCCTTTTCTGACACACACCCACCCTTCAACTTGGCCTTTGGGTTCCTCATCTCTTGCGACTGTTGTTTCTGCTTTGTGCTTTTTAATTTTCAGCTGAGCAGCCACCGTCTTCAGACCCTTCTCTCCACAGCAACTGTTCCCTTGTGTGCTGCTAGAACTGACAGTCTGTCTCTATAACTTAGCTTCTTATAACTGCCTGGTCCACCACAACCACAAAACCACAGTCTCTTGCAGCAAGCACGTTGTTGCTTCTCATGGCCTGACTGCACTCGCATCTCTTCCTCGCTCCTTCCCTGTTGCCAACACACCCTTTCTAAACGCTGTCCTCCCTCCTAAGACTTCAAATTCTGCAGCAGGAACAACTTCCTCTCATAGTAAACTTTTACGCAAGGGAACCTGGTAATTATTCCCTTGCTGATCTTTGTGCCAGCAGCACCTGGAGCACGGGAGAGATTGCTGTAGGATTCAGGTCCCTGGGGACAGAGCAAGAATGGTTTTGTTCATAAAGCAAGCCTCTCCTCCCTCCCCCCTCACTCTAATAAATTAAATATTAAACTCATCAAACAGAAGAGTTGCAGGAAGGCTCTGGTGCCAGGCTCACCTTGCAGATCTGAACCGCGTATCTGAGCAGCTGTTTGAGACTGATTTTGTTCTTGTTCCGGGGGAGATACTCCTTTAGGCTCCCAGAAGGAAGAAATTCCATGATGAGTTTAATCCCACTTCCTCCTAAAAACAGAGGGCGTGTTGAATTTGCAGACACGTGACCCTTCTCATGTCATTAATACCAATAACTTTTGTACAAGCTCACAGCACTTGTAACGATATTGGATGCCCGTGGCCAGGCTATGGGCCAACTCCCATTACCAGTCACTGTACCATTCCAGAGGAGAATCTATTCCAGGCAGGACAGTTACTGAACTTAAAAGTTCTTAAAGTTTTTAATATTGGCTTAAAATAATCACTACTGCAAATGCAAAAATGTAAGACAATAGAGCTCTTTTCTATTAATAATGTATAATTCTAATAATGACCTCTGGGTTTACAGGCTGCAACGGTCAGCTCGCTCCTGGAACACGGACACCACCAGCCTGCCCAGGTGCTCATTTTTTTAATGGATTTGGTGAGAACACCATCCACATTGCTCACATCCAGGTTAGCCAAGCACAAAAATGGGCAGGAGGAGGACTTCAGAGATAAATGGCTGCTTTTTTCATGAAGAGAGAGATCTAAACCCACAAGATTGAACTAACGCTGTTTTGCTTTTTAAAATGCTTCATTTTTAAAGGAAAACCCTTATACTTCTAGTGTATACTTTTAATATTCTACATGAAGATTTACCATCTTCTATGCAAATTCCCTTATATTTGACAATGTTCTCATGATACAGATTCCTCAAGATTTCTATTTCCTTCTTGAGATCAGCGATGTGATTCCCTCCACTCTCTGGCTTTAGAGATTTAACTGCCACTTGCTCCCCTGTATTGTCGCCTTCTGGGTCGTATCTGCAGAGTTCAACCTTGCCAAAGTGGCCCTAATCGTAAAAGAAAAGACAGCGTTATTTAACACAACACTCACTAACCATAGTGTCACCGATGCACGCACTTTAGGCATTTACGATTCACATCTTGCTGTTGTGACACAGGAAGCACACACAGACACTTATCTGTGTTCTGTATCTGACGTTCGCTTACCTCTCCCAAATCACGGATTCTTTTCAAGAATCGTTTTTCAAAGAGCGTGGGATCGACCTCTGTAAAGGGCTTCTTCTCTGAGACAATATCGGGATCTGGGAGTGGAAAAGAAGTCCCATGTCAGACAGATTCCCATAAGGACATCTGGGTCTTGACACTGCAAGGCGTCCTTGCTCACGTCCAGTCTGCCGCTGTTAGTGTGTTTCTATCCCTGCTGTCACAACTTTTCTTATTTAAACCCTGCCTATTTCTTGACAGGGAATTCTTCCATGTGTGTATGTACATGGTATGTCTATCACTTGCTGATCTTCCTCACTTCGTGGGTTGCTCACTGAGTCTTCTTCCAGATTCTGATGCAGCTTTCTCTCTACATACTTCCCACCCGTAATACTCAGCTTCTATGATTATTTATACTAGGTATAAAGTATCAAGTTTTGTCCTTAATTGATCATCTGTTAGTTGTTCTGTAATAACTTCAACATAAGATGAATCAGGAACCAGAGTTATCTGAGTGTTAATGCTCTGATTCAGTCAAGAGTCTCCTATGGAAATCTCATGGAGCTCAAAGATTGTCTTGAAACTAACTTAAGGTGAATGAATTTCATCAAATGAAATGGCAGTAATATCAACACAACTTAAGCCCCACATTCAGTATGAACTAAACACTCGCATCCTACTTGCACTCACCTATAGAAAGGGCTATTTCCATTGCTGTAGGGACGCGACACGCTGCTGCCAATACAGCCGTACACAAGCAAGAACGCTGCTGTAAGGTGCCCAACTTGGCCAAACAAAGCAGCCTTCCTTATCCCTCCCTCCAGCTGATAAGCAAAGCCAGGCCTTACTTTGTTCCTCCAGCTTGTTGATGTCTCTCATGATTGCTCTGAAGAAGGGCCTCTGATGGGGGTCGTAGTTCATGCACTGTTTCATCAGGTCAGCTAGTTCTTTGCACGATGGCGTCGCCAACATAAAATGCCCCTCGTAGAACCTCTCCTTCTGTAAGGTGCAAATGGAAACTCCTGCGTGAATTTTAGCTTTCAACTCAGTAAACCCATATTCTACATCAGAAGAGGGGACTGTTAGATCCTTAACTCATTGTGAACTTTCACTTAACTTTACCAAGGAAATCCTCCTTTTCAGCAGTAACTGTAAACCATCTCCTACCAGTAGAGAATTTTTATTGGGCTGAATCGGGTGTAGTTTGGAGCAACCACTTAAAACACATGAAGTTTCTAAAATGTGCTGAAGATTTCACTTTTCAGAAGTTATTTTTCTGCCAGGTCTGCCATGCACCGGGACAAATGGCCGAGTGGAAATGCTTGCCCAGGAAACAACATACCGGCGGCTCTCCACAACCCCCGAGAAGGTACCAGCTTCGGGGCAGATGGGATGAGGGTGGGCTCGTGCATTTTCTAAGCCCCGCAGAACTACCCCGCTGTCTGCCACGTGCAGGAAGCAGACTGTGGCCAGGGCAGCAAGTTCCTCTCAGCTACCTCCTGTTAAAACAACTCGGGCAGTGCCTCAAGTACTCGGTCATTTCCTTCAGATGAGCAGCAGCTGCCTTGCTCCATCGCCTTCCCAACACAGCAAAACTTCAAGAGAGAAAAAGCACATTTGGAACATACGCTGAGGGACTCCGGCAGTGATGAATAGAAACTGCCAGCAGTAAGGCAGGACAAGATTTATTTAAATTTTTTTTTTAGATTTCAGAGTGAACAATAATGGTGTCCCATAGGAGACTAGTTCTGAACCAACGTCCAGAAGAAACGAGCAAGAACAGAAGAACCCAGCTGCTTTTAAGCAGAACCTCAGGCCGTTTATAACTGGACACAGGGGTTAGAAAAGGACAGCTGTGAGAGCGTCAGAAGTTCTGTTTAATTGTTACTATGCCGAGTTTTGAAAATCCCCAGCAAGTTCAGGTTGAAGCAATAATTAGCAATTTTTGTAGTAAGGACAAGAATTCCCGCTGCAATCTGTGGCAATTTAGACGAATCAGCCCCTTATCAAATCCAGCTGAGCTGGTTTTCATGGAAGTTGAAAGCAATTCAAATTGGGTATGGAAACTGAAGTGCCAAAGAGGATGTATCTGAAATGTCAAGGTAAAGTTTATGTAACACAGTTTTACCTCTGCTAACGTCTTGTCTTTCAGTGGTATTTCTCCATTATAGCAGATTTCCCACAATGTTGTACCAAAACTCCACTTATCTGCTGCAACGCTTAAATTTTTCGAGTCTTCAACACATTCAGGTGCAATCCAGGGGATTCTCTCAACGCATTCTTAAATAAAACACAGAATCAAAGCATTTTGGAGTTAATATTGAAGGCATAAGAAACCAGCCTTCTAACTTCATTATTCTTGTCTAACAGGTGCTTAACTAAAATAAACTAAAGCTGCAGTATTTGTCCAGTTTCAGGGAAATCTTGATTCTCAAATCTCTTTTCTCAGAAGGATGTTTCTGTGGCTTTTACAAGCTCGTGCCTTGAGCCATCCAGAAATGGGGATTCCTTCTGTACTATCTCACTAGACCTAACAAGACTTTTTAAGGGAAATGAATACAACAAGCACCCACCGTCAGCAACACTCCTTCACTTCCATGTATTTTTCGGATTCATGGAAGCTGATTACTTCTATTCTAGAGCCAGTTCTAGCTGGTATAAATGATATTTTTTCCTTTCCCCTCCCTCACCAGGCTGAAGAGAGAAATCTGATTCCTCATACCTTGTCTGGACAGCACAGTTATTGGTATTCCTGGGTCGCTCAGCTTTATGAAAGGACCATATTCAGTGTCAATTCCCTCTCTTGCCAGTAGGATGTTTTTAGTACACACATTTCCATGTACCAAATCCTTATCCTCCTACAGGAAGGGAGGAAAAGAATACAGTGAGTTCAGTGAGCTAGCGATGCTCTGCAAGTGCTCTAACATACCTGTAGCACAGGGGGATCACTGTAAAATACTCCAAGCTGAAATCCAAAAATACAGCTTGCAAGAAATTATCCTAGAGAAAAACAGGGAAAGCAGGAGCTTTCCCAGAGCAGGGAAACACACTGTTCACACTTAAGCATTTGTATTGGCAGAGCTGATGCATTTTGGAAAAAAGACCAACATTATTACGCTCCTTTTTCACAAAGAGCGTAATTGCTCATTGCACAGTCCCGCTACCTGAGAATGGAAATTCATTACTTACTAATGCAGATGAAACCTCTGCAGCGTTAGACTGCAGCAGTTACAGGCAATGCTGTTGTCAAGACGCCTTCTTACCAAGTAGCTTAGTGCACTTGCAAGTTGCTTGGCAACTTTGAATTTCCATGGAGTTGTCAGAACTTCACTCTTCCGATGCATGAACAGATCCAGAGGCCCAAATTCAACAAACTCTTCAACCATGATATCTACAAAGTCAGGTGCATAAAGTCAGTATTGCAATAACCAGTGTCTGGAGTAATCTCATAAGTCTATTATCATCTTTCCCCCCACCCCAGCAAGCTGGTTATAATATGTCTTTATATCACCTTCCTCAAAGTTTATTTCAGTGCTCAGAGTCCGAATTAAAAGGCTGAGAAGAGTGGCTTTACGTAGTAAATGTAGTAAATGTACGGTAAACCTGGAAAAAAGCATTTCAAAGATCACAGGACAGAGCCTTCCCAGGGAAATAACTGCTGCCAGAAGGCTGGTTTGTATTGACACTAACACTGTCACTCCGGCATTCCAACCTCAAGGAATCATCCTGTTGGGTACTTATTCAAAGAAAGGATTGGAAGAGGAAACTTGTTACTAGAAAGGACTTTGCAGCTGCCTTGCTGTTCCAATTCCACTTCTGTCTGCACTGAAAAATCAAGAGGCAGCAGCTGCTAACCCCATCTCCCCCCGTGCCAGCACTGAACTGAATGGCTGCCCTGTCCCTACCAAGCCTGCTGCTTAAGCGTGCCACCCAGAGAGATGTTCACTGAACTCACTTTCCACATCACGGACGCAGACTCCATGGAGGAGGACGATGTGCTTGTGAGACACCTGCCTCATCATGCTTGCCGTTTCAAAGAATGCCTGTTAGAAAATGAAAGATATTAGCCATTAAACTGCTGGTCATTGTGGCAGTCATCCAAGTCTTTAACAAATCTTTAACAGAGCATCAAGTAACAAAAACATTTGCAAAAGAAAAGTGTTTTCTCATAACATAAAGTGTCAACAACGGTAGAGTTGTGCCGGGTCCTGCACTTCAGCCACAACAACCCCATGCAACGCTACGGGCCTGGGGAAGAGCGGCTGGAAAGTGCCCAGAGGAGAAGGACCTGGGGGGGCTGGTCGACAGCCGGCAGCGTGCCCAGGTGGCCAAGAAGGCCAACGGCATCCTGGCCTGTATCAGCACTGGTGTGGCCAGCAGGAGCAGGGAGGGGATCGTGCCCCTGTGCTGGGCACTGGGGAGGCCGCACCTCGAATCCTGGGTTCAGTTTTGGGCCCCTCACGACAAGAAGGACATGGAGGGGCTGGAGCGTGTCCAGAGAAGGGCAACGGAGCTGGGGAAGGGCCTGGAGCACAAGTCTGATGGGGAGCGGCTGAGGGAACTGGGGGTGTTCAGCCTGGAGAAGAGGAGGCTGAGGGGAGACCTCATCGCGCTCTGCAACTGCCTGAAGGGAGGTTGGAGCGAGGGGGGGTCGGTCTCTTCTGCCAAGGAACAGCGATAGGACGAGAGGAAACGGCCTCAAGTTGTGCCAGGGGAGGTTTAGGTTGGACATGAGGAGAAATTTCTTTCCTGACAGAGTGGTCAGGCCTTGGCCCAGGCTGCCCAGGGCAGTGGTGGAGTCCCCATCCCTGGAGGGATTTAAAAGACGTGTAGATGAGGCGCTTGGGGACATGGTTTAGTGGGCATGGGGGGGTTGGGTTGACGGTTGGACTCGATGACCTTAGAGGTCTTTTCCAACCTTAGTGATTCTGTGGTTCTATGATTCTATCCCACTGTAGTAACGGGGCAGCGAGGCACTGTCAGAATGTGGTGTTGTTCACTAGGTCACGTAAGCAACCAGTGCTCTTCCCCGCACTCTCGCAGACATGCACATGCAGGTCTTAGCATCCCCTTTGTGACGCATTGGCCCCTCTCACTAGATAATTAAGCAAAATGGAGATCAAGCAAGTTGCCTGTGGCCATGTCAATGACAGAACTGGTGACAGACTCAGCCCAACGCACAAGGCAGAGGCAATTTCTGGTAGGCAGCAGTACCCTCCCTGAACTCCACGGCTCTCAACTGACACAGCTGCAAGACCGTGGGCATGGGTATGACGGTGCGTTTCATGCCACAGAAAGGTCTGGGTCCGTTTTCCTTGTGCTTCTGGTCTGTGTGCGTGCAGGCTGGAAATAAGCACTGGCATGCTCCAGCTAGACCCAATGCTGCTGCATGTCTGAGATCAGCTTACCCAGTATCTCAAAGCGCTGGTCAGTGATGGATTTGACTGCCTAAAATGGTGAGTTATACCGTCAGCATTTTCCCATTCCCCTAGTATATACTTTTTAAAGCCTTTTCATAGTTAACCATGTCCAATATTGTGAGACTCAGCATTTGTACTAAAACAGACAAAAAAGCAAAAACTTGCCAAAGAAATGTCTCGGTGGCTGGGGTCCAAGACTTTGAGGAGGACTTTAATCTCTTTTTCATTTTGATATCCTTCATTCTCATCATCTTTGTAGTTGAGAATGCCTGAGTAAATCTGTGTTCTCGTCCCTCTTCCAAGATGTTCGCCCTAAGACATAATACACCATATATTTTTCAAACCAGGACATGAAGCAAACAAGTGTAGATTTACACAAGTACTTGAATCTGCACTCTATTCTGCCTCTCCAAGTAGAGAGCGGACTTAACCCTCCACTTGATCTAGCTACATATAGACAAAATTATTACAGTGAGAAACCAATGACAGCGTGTTATTCTTTGCTTTAGTAGTCTCCCTGAGCATACTCACCACTGTAAACTCCTTTGATATTAAAGGGCTATTACATCTCCGTTAACATCAAACAGGTTCAGTGTAATTTAGCGTTATTAGACTAAACACCAAATGAATAAATAGTAACTGGCCTCTTGTTTACAATAAGCTGCTGCTGAGGCAATCTTTAATGTGTTTCCAAAAGTTAGAGGAAGTAATATTTCAATGGAACACTTTGTTTGAGAAAGCAATTTCCTCCTAAATAACAGAGGATTTCACCTTGGGATATTTTTGCAGGAAGTCTGCATGCTGACTGTAAATATACCAATCAAAAAACAATTAGCATAATCTGTCTCTGTCCTCCCTGGTCAGTGATGCAATCAAAAAAAAACCAAACCCCAAACTTTTTATTTAACTGAAGAAGCTAACTGCATGATTTAAGAGCTCAGGTCTTTTAGAAACATTAAATCTGATTTGTGCATTCAAGGCACTGTGTGTTTTTTGAAGTTTATTCACGTCACCTGCATCACTAACTGCAAGCAACTGTCAGAAAATTTGGGAACATGGTGCTAAATCAGTTTGGAACACAAAATTTTGAATGCTAAGACTCTTCAGAGCTTTTGAATATTTCACCCTTTTTTTCTTACTGTAGGACGCTACCTTAAACCTCAAGTTGCCTGTTTCTCTGGTATGTCAGGCTTTAAAAGATACAGCCACATAGAGCAACAAACCAGCTAGGAAAAGCAGCTCTTAACACTTTCATGATTTTTTAAGAATGACCTTAGAAGCACCTCTTTCCACAGACACAGAAAATTGCTCAAATATCAATTTGATTTCTAGTGAAAGGCATTACTTCCAAGTTTCTCCTCTTTTTCCACACAAGGACATGTAAACATTTAGATTCTGCAATAAGAGGCTTCAATACAAATAAAGATTCAAATGAAGTTTTGCTGAGGAGAAATGGGAGTGGAAGAACCAGCCAGAATGGGGTGATTTTATATTACTTAACCGGGTATGGCGGGCTGTCACATTTCTGTGATTTTAATAGAGAAACACGGTTCAGCAGCTACTACCTGCATGATTTCTTCCTTGAGGATTCGATGGAAACTCAGCTGCCCTAGGTGATAAACGGGCTGCCATTCCTGCGCCTTCTTGGTTGCAACTAGCAGGTTGGAGATTTCTGGAAGGCAGGGAGAGAAAATATTCTTTAAGACTTTTCAAAGATAACTGCATTCACTCTTCTCTGCCAATAACATTATTGTATATGCTCACTGCAAGGTAAATCCCCAAACAAATGAGGAGGAGGGAGAAAAGAAGAAACTTCGACTGAACTTCTCAAGTAATTTCTACTCTGTCATTCAACACAAAGTTCACTAAAGGAGAGCTACATATTTTATATTATATATACAATCTTAATATTAGCCATATTGGGGCTGATATTAAGACACTGATAGTGTTTACTGCACAGAGAAATAGCCAGGACTGAAAGAGGCAATACCTCTGCTGTACATTAAGTAAAATAACACACTGCCAACAGGTACATCTCCTTCCCAGTGCGCAGATGGGTAAGGGGTAGCTGCAGTCTCATTTCCTCTCTTTACCTCCTTGAAAATGTCTTGCTCTCTGGGAAACACTAACGGTCTGTTTCCAGGGCACTAGAATTAAATTGGGGAATGGGAAATGAACAGAAAGAAAAGACTCAAAAGCCTGGTGCTTCCTCCCCCCTGCTTCTGGTCAGGAAGAGGCATGGTTAGATCCAAAAGTCTTGCATGTGAATTTGTCTTCCTGTGCTTGACAGGAGGCGTTATTTATTATGATACGGTGGTTTTAGATGTCTGTGTGCATGTGGCCTTCCCATTACTGGGAGCAGAACACGTGCGTCAGGGCTAAACCGTGATCTAGCGCTCTGAAAACAATCATACACCGGAAAAACTGCTTTATTTCTGCATCCCCTAAACTTCTTTGTGAATAACCAATTAAATAGACAGATTCAAAAAGAAGAAAAAAAGAAAAAGAAGAAAAAAAAAACAGGGAAGAGACAGAACAGGGAACAGCACAGATAATGCACTGGATCCCACTGAAACTAATGCCAATGAAAAGCTGAAGTGGGCAGTCAACTCCTTGATCCGTTTCATTTTATTCCCAATACAGCTGTCAAAATGCAATCAAAATGTCAAAATGTTTAGTGTCTCCATGCTCCAGACAATTACCAGTGTCCTTCAAAGTGCCGATAAGCTCCGTGTCTATCTACAGAGTACTCTCCTCTAAAACCGTCAGAACAAGCAGGTAATTAACGTAGCTCAGTTATTCCCCTTATTCTAACAGGAAACCATTATCTGATCAACACAATCACGCCACTGTGTTTCCTCTTTCATAACAAATTCAGCTGCAAGACTTGTAGTTTATAACAAACAATTTTAGTAAGTGTTGGCATTGACAGTTTAACAAATGCACGATTGTCCCAGCCCTCTAAAATCTGACCTCACAGATGGATCTACTGACCACAAGGCTCTTCTGCTCGCTAACAGTGCGGACCAAGCCTTCCCTGCTGCTTCATGAAGATTAATAGAGTAAACAACAGCTCATAACGAGAGCAAACAAGCTTCAAACTAGAGGTTGCCACACAACCAGTGCAGGTTGCAACTCGCCTTTGCCAAAGGAACGCAACGTGATGCATGGTGGCACTGCCTGGCCTACGTGACTCGGTGGAGCCAAGGAAGAACCTTATATGGTTCCCGCTTCGCCGCAGCATTGCAGCCCATGACTCTGAGTCAGCTGTGACATTTTCTTTTTAAACAAATCTAGAGTTCCACCTCAGCCATTGATACTGCAGGGCCGGCTGTTCAGGTGCAAAAAGGGAAACCAGAACTTTTCTCACTGTCATTTGTAAAGTTCACACAAACAAGGCTCATGAGAAGCACCAGCCCTTGAGCATCCCTGTGCTGAGCTTGTAACATTAAAAGGAAACCCTAAAACCTTGTTCCCAGTGCTTGCTTTTACTTTTTGACAAGACGACTCCTCCACGGAGAAGGAAGAAACTTCATATATAATTTTTTAAGTGACAATAGAGCTTCACACAAGAATATAGAACAAACCAAAGACACTAAGAATGCCTCCTATTTCTGGAGTTTGTTTTCTTTCAACAATGAAGTTCATTGCTTCTCTTAAAGGACAGACTACCTCTTGGTTTTGGCTGGCAGCACCTCTTCAGTGTAAAGCTTATGTTGTCTGTTCGAAGTATTTGTCCTTTCAGATGATCCATCAGCTCTTTTAAGGATGAGAAAGACTTGTTTGAACCATGTAGGAAGTACCCGTCTTTCTTCACGTTAATCTGGAAGTTCTTGTACTGGATTGAATTATTTATCATCTGCTATTAGGGGGAAGACGGGAAAAAAAGAAAGCAAAATATCAATCATTAAAGTGAAAGAATGTTTGTAAAGCCATAAAAGCTCCCCAAAAGTCTTTGAAATTACATGCAGGACCAATTAATCAGTTGCTCCTAAGCTAGGGTCCTCTAATTAAACTCCAACAAAGTCAAAAAAGGCCCTAAATTCTTATAACCTTCAGTCCCAGGAAGGCGCATAATAACAGAGTGGAAGAAGAGCAACATAAAGATGCAATCATCTAACAAGTCCAATTACGGCTTCTGTGTTTTGCAGAGCCTGAGAGTATGCAGAGGCCCTGACTCTTCAGAAGGAATTTTCTCTTCACTTGGTCAAGAATTGCAGAATCTGGACCATGGTTTCAAAATCTCAACTTAAAAATAGCAAAACTCCCTTTCACAACCCAGATGGTTCAACAAGTGAAACAAGATTTCAGGCCGTTGTTCAAACCTTCCAGTTTCATTCAGAGGTATTGGGGAAGAATGACTGAACTTTTGTACTTATGTATCTCAAGCCTATGCTCTTTCAAGTTCTACCCTCCACTCCTGCTTCCTCACCCCTACCATACTGCAGCTTTGCGTCACCTCTCTCCTTCCTCTCTAAGCCTTGCAATGATTTGAATGATTTCCAAGACAAAAAAAAAAAAAAACAACACACTAGTCTTTAGCTCATTATCAGATTACTGCAAGGAATGCCACATCTGATGTACCTCTGAGCCTTCAAAACAAGTCACTGTCATGAGAATGTCGTTAAAGTTCGTGCAGCTCCATCTCAACACATACATTCCTGCTTCGTTCCCTTCCTGTCGCAGTTTGTTGATGGCATATTCCGTGCTGAAAGAGTCAATGTACAAATGAGGAAAACCAACAAATGAGCAGTTGCATCCAAAATCTATTATTAGTAAATAATAGACAGGAGACTAATCCTATATTTAGAACAAAAATGTGTAACAGCAACTTAGAAATATTTATACTATTATTAAAACATGATTTAATTGTGTGCATTACACACACTCACATTTAGCTGCAAAAGAACAAGGGAGGAAAGTTTTATTAAGCTCTTAGCATGCTTAATGGGGAAACCCTGCATCCAACACAGTGCGCACATAAGCTCTCAGTTTTCTCTATGTTGCATTTTCAAACATAAAAGGAAAAGCCAAAAAGGTGGGCAGGAGGGAAGATAATTGCTTTAGCTGTTTAAAAACAACAAAGGCTTTGTGCCTCCATGCAAAGACTCCCAGGATCAGTGTAGATACAGTTCAACTTTGTTTACCTAAAATACTCCCATCTGTTCAGCTGACAACGATCTTTATACCTATTAGTAAAGAAAGCCTCAAAATACTCTTATAGTGAGGAAACACTGGTTTTATAGATGAGTAAGTTGATGTGGTGAGAAATGGTGACATTTTTTCCCTATAATCATTAGAAAAAATAAGTTGTTCTACAACCTTTTGTTAACTAACAACCTTCCAAATGTCAGATTTCCTCAAAGGATTCAATATGCAGCAGTACTAGAGTGGAATTATTCAAGTGGAAAAGTTAAAATCAAACATTTTACTAACCAAATGGGTCCGTGGCATCCATTTTTTATGTTGTGCTCAATCAGTGGGGGAGCCACATCTGTGCAGAGGTAATGGTGGGCATCTGCTGTAAGTCTGAAGTACCCATCTATCAACGATGCAAACGACAGGGCCTCATCATGTGAAGACAGTTTTAATTCCTACAACAAAAAGATATTTTAGTCAAGAATTCTTACAGTTCCAGAGTGTTTTAATATCCAGCAATTTTTGCATAAAGTGGCTAAAAAATTGTCTAGAAACCTATGACAGAAAACCATACATATTTAGGGAGCCAACACTGACCATTCTCTTTCCTCCCCGCTCATTACTGGCTAGAAACTTCCATTCTCCAGTGTGACTTATATTCCTACGTGAGATCTCTAAGGCAAAGTCTTGTGCCAGCCTTTGTGAGACAAGAGAAATTCAGGACTGGGGCAGTCACATTGGATTTGAAGCCCAGGGCACTCTGGCAGCTCCTTTCCAAATTCTAACAGCTGGCAGCCCACACCAAAAAGACGAGAGTCTATACACCGCCTCTCCTCTGCCTCCCTCCCAGGTCCTCTCTGCATTTGTCTCCTCTCCCTCTGCCATCCTTCCTGAGTCCCTCTGTCTTGACGCTGCTTTTGGCTATCCAAGCTCTACAGAGGAAGGCCACAGGCCAAGAAGCGTATCAAGGAGGCCACCAGGCACGGGTGGTATGCAGTAAGAAGCGTAGAGAAACAACTGTGCTCACCATGTTGCTGCTCTTCTAACTAGCCTTTTTGCATTTGTGCAGTGTTGAGAACAGCATATTTAACTGTTATTTAAGAGTCCCGTTAGAAAATGTTCCTCAAGGAGGTTGTCACCTGTTGCCCAACAACATGGCATCACTAGAGGAGGGAAACCTATCCAAGGTTTGGTCCTTACCATTCTTTTGTTGTCCTGCTTGTTAATGCTAACTGTAGACTCCTTGATGACAATGTGGGTGATTTCAGGAAAATAGGAGAAATTGTTCCAGCAGTTTCGAATTTTGTGTTTTTCTTCATCCTTTTTGGTTTTGCCATCAGATTTTTTCTTCTTCTCTTTCTCTGTCTGTACAGACTGCAAATATATTTTGGATAAAAGTATACTAATAAAAACTTTTTTTTTTTAGCACAGTGTTTTTACTCTAAAACAAAAATTCATGACAAATTAATCTTCCACAGCTATTTAATTCTTGAATGCTTTTTGCACTGAATTTACACATTCAGTGTATCTGTATTGCAAGGATAAACTTCTATCAAGAATTGTCCATGAGTATTCATGAGGCTGAAAGCAAGCAGTCGTTAGCTAGGCGACTTACCTCTCTCTTCGTATGCTAGGAATAATTTTAGTAGCCGTACAGGGCTAGAAGGGTTCTACTGACATTTCTAAATTATGTACTTGAAATACTCTCTAGAGCTCAGCCCAAAAGCATGCCTGGACTGCCAACAGCAGATGAAATTCTGCATGCAGACCACAGTGAAGCTGAGCATCTTACAGGCCAAAAATTATTGAAAATTATTATTAACTACTTATTTAAAAAAGATAAATTTTCAGGTTGAGTAAAGCTAGTCACAGAAAGGTTCTCACTGAGATTAAAGTCTTTGGTTTAGGCATTTCAATAAATATAATCTATGAATCAGCAGAAACAGGAGCCTTACAAGAAACAGGCTGCACTTCTTGCAAGCTTTTCTGCTCAAATATCCGTTCTTCCTTCCCTCCCCCTCTTTAATATCATCATTTAAAACAGAAATTCTCCATCAGAGATAGAGATAGTTAGGTTACATCTAAATGGAGTGAAGCACAATACTTTCTATGCTACAAAAGATAGCTATCAGTAGGGTTCTCATCACTGTGGGGAACTGAGGCAAGCAAAAAGAGGTCTATTTGTTCAAGTATTATATGTGCAGAAAAACTGTAGAATACCCCATAACCTCTTCAAACCTAGAGCATATTTAATATTTATGTACACGCATTATTGAAGAGGTTAAGGAAAGTGACCTCAATTAGCAGCACTGAAACAAGGAACAACATATAAAATATCACTGACGTGAGAAAGCTTAGCTTTAATGTCAATATATTTTAATTTATCCATGAAAAGTCTATGAGTATGAGTCAACACGGCACCTGGGGTGCCATATACAGAAAAAGCATTAACAGACTTTGATATCAAGACAGAGCACCAAACCATAAGGGTCTGCCTCCACAGACATTAATCTTTCAAGACTTGTGCCTGGTCTGGCAGATATAGTACAGTCTTTCATTTTCCCGGTGAATCTTCCTGGTGAACAGGTTGCCCACAGAAGTTGTGCGGTGTCCATCCTTGGAAGTTTTCAGGACCAGATGGATAAAGCCCTGAGCAACCTAGTCTGATCTCAAAGCTAACCCTGAACAGGAGGTTGGACTGCAGACCTCCTGAGGTCCCTTCCAACCTGCATAATCCTATAATCCGATGAAAGAAGTCCTCTCAATAAAAAGCTGATCTGCAGTGTCTGAAGATCAAGACCATTTTTTAACAGTTGTGTTATGCCCCCAAAAGCAGTCCTCCAATTCCCGTTTATCAAGGGATACTTACATTTGGCTTGAGCCTCCACTGAATTCCATTGTTTCCCGTTACGATGACTTCATATAGTGGGACGATCTCATTGTCTCCACAATTAAATCTATTTATTTCATTCTCAGAGGAAATCAGCAAAAACGAAGTCTCAAAAATTTCTGCTCCATAATGTTTAGTCAAGGTCTCCATTGTTGCTAAGTATTTAACTTTCAGATCACGTGGAGACACATTACTGTCGCAAATGGTTTTGTTGTTAAACTCTTTAAGGAAATGCTTGAAAACATTATTTATCCGAATCCTGGTTAAGAAATTCCTCTGTCTGATAGTCTTGTTCAAAGTTTCAGGAATATAATGCTTATAACTAGAAGGAAAAACAATGCTATAGTTAATACTGTTGTCTCCTAAACTTTTAATTTTCTAAAATGTGCAACTGCCTTACTTTGAAAGTTACACAGAACAAGATGCAGTAAATCACTGTGAAGTTGATACTGTAGCAGTGGTTTACAGCATTCATAGCCAATAGGAATTCAAATAATAACCTCATCTGAAAGCTTTTTAGTCATTCAAATCAATAACATAATTTATTCTAACATTTTTTTCATTAGACTGCCACTTAACAACGCTGCCATTTCTGAATCTACTAACCCAGAACCCTGAATTTAGAGCAAGTCAATTGGTACCCAACACATCAGTATGCTGGGTGCACTAGCCGCATAGATGTCAAGTTCTCTCCAGAGGAGAAAAAATTCAGGTTTTCTAATACATATCCCTATTGACAAGATTAGGAAGACCCACTTAGCAATAGTAGTGTTGGAGCTTGTAACTCCTATACAGTCAGATCCTGGAAGGTAAAATGCTTAAAACCCCTTCCGAAGAGAAGTGCAGCAGACCCAACAGTGACAAAGAAGTTATCCTCACTTACCTGGTATCTTTGGGAAGCTCCGGAAGCTTCACATTTTTCTTGATGGCATCGTGAGAGATTGCAAGGACAGCCATCCCCAGACATTCGTTTTCAATTTCATGAACCTCTTGATCATTTTTAGGATCACGGATTGGTGCCAGGCCTTTTACTAAGTCATACTGACCCTTAATAGGAAGCAAAAAAAGAAAGCTACCAGATTTGGTGTTTGTCATAGTTTATCTATGAGCAAGCAATATGTCACAAGATCCCAGGCTTTCCTTAAGTAAGAAGAGTCACTCAAAAATGAAAGCCAGGACAGGAAGGGGGAGGAAAAGAAGTGAAGAGCTGTGCAACAGATGCAGTCTTCTCTTAGACCAGTGAAACAAACACAAGCAAGCACTAGTCACCCCACAAACTGTGCCTATTTGAGAAGAAACACCAACATTTGTGCCTGATAGAAGTCTTTTAAAATGACAGTTTGTGGGGAATCACCATGCGGCTCGTCACAGCACATCCATCCCATGTACAGCCCACAGCACTGCGGCTTCCACCCAGAACGTGTGTAGACACCCAGGTAGAACACCTGCACTGCTCAGACACTTCCAAAACCCCTGACCCCTTCTTTTATTCATTAGCCTACCAAAAATTCACTTTTTTTGTAACTAACTAAAGCAAGCACCACCCCTATCCCCTTCTAGCACCATCATGATTTTTTTTTCTGGTACACGATAAATACTTTGTGTGTCTGCTTTATCTCTGCCCTTCATCACCTGGTGTCTCTATGAACCCCATGCACTCAGTCTCTAAGCCACATCTCAAAGTCAAGATTGCAAACTCTTTGGCAGCCGCCTTGCTCTGGGACGGTCTGAAAAATATTTGGTTACCAAAGAGCACAGACATTTCTGTTGCCTTATACTAGCATTAGTGTTTTTCTGTTTGGCTTTTTTAAAAATGTTATTACCCAAAAGTAAAATTCTGCTTAATCCAATATTGTCTTACAATATTCATTAGGGTCCCTACTCATTCCGCAACTTAAAGGGTGTTTTCATTCTTTTTGCTGGCACTCAAAAAAAAGGGAAAAGGAAAAAAAAAGAACAAAAACCAGTTTTGCAGCATGTTTTCAAACAGTGATTTTGCAAAGCTACATACAAGTACACAGGAATGTTCATACAGAACAAAGTGTAAGTTAGTTTGATTACACAGAAAAAATATTTGCTTCTTTTATTACTTCAGAATGCAAGTGGTACCGTTAAAATGCACACATAGCTGTGGCTAACTTGGTATTCTCTTTTATTGTGGTTTCACAACAAAACAACAAGTATTCACTGGAGCAGCTTCATGCTATCTCTTTTTCTGAAGGACACAACCATATTTCAAACCCTGAAAATTCTGCAGTAATTATACTCAGAATTAACAGTAAACATGTTTTCCTCCAGTGCATTTAATTTGCTCATTTCACAAGCCTTCATCAACTTCAAATTTCTCATTTCTTTGGCAAAACCAGACAGTTTCTCATTTGCAAAATCATCTGTGTGTATATAAACTTTTTTGTATAAGAGCACAAGCTTTCTGAAATAGGGACCCTGCCTACGTGCCACGTCCATCGTGGTGCACGTACCGCCAACAAGTGGGAGGCACAACAGAAGGAAAGAAAAACTGCATGTAAGCAGGCTGTGTGACAGTGCTGTTATCAGTCAATGTTTTAACACCACACAGTAAAAAAGACTTATTAAAAGGACACCATATTGTCAATTTTAATACTGCTACTGTTCATCTATAGGAATATAAATGTCAAAGTCACTACGTGCAAATGTTTTGCAAAAGAAAAGGTGATAGCATTTATATCCAAAACTGTTTAATATTAAAAGAAAGTATGCTATAAAAATACAGCCCTTTTTGGATTGTGAGATAGACAGTTTCTTTATACGTTCTGCATATGGGTAGATTGTTCTCGATGTAGCAAATTCTCTCCGCCACGCAGAAGTATGAAGAACTTCTCAACACTTATCAATACTAACAGGTAAGGTTACATGTACTTTAAAAGTTTGAAAATATGTCTTTAAAGCAGCTTCTACTGGATCAAATAGTTTTTGTGTGACTACAATGGCAACGTGTGATACTTGCAAGCAACCTCTTACCTGTGCAAAGATGTATTCTAACGAGTTTGCATCAAGTATAGGGGTTCCTTCTGGTGCCAGCTTCTTCTCGTAAGAGTTCTTTGCCTTCCTTGGCGAATGCCTCCACACCGAGGGTTCGTTTTCACTAGTCCCATGCCAGTTTGTAAAGTAGTATCTTGCAAGAAGAGAGGAATAAGCTTAAAAAAAACTTTCTGGGAAATCCTCCATTTATATTAGATACATAATTTAAGCTTTTAAAAGAAAACCAGTTACAAGTCAAAATCCATCAATCTTCTGCCCTGAGGCTCCAACTTAAAGTGGTCCACTGCTGAAATTGCATGCCTGGCCTAAGGAACCGGGGAAAAATGGTGTATTAGTCAAAGGTCTTCAGTGTTTCCACTCAACAGTACCTCACTCTTAACTCACGTGCCATGCCTGACTGCCGGTCACGTCCCTGCGCAGTCCACCGAACAAGAAGCCGCCACTCAGATGACAATTACGTTTCCATCACCTCTGACTTTGCTTGAGCAGTGTAAGAAAGTGTAATGCTTCTGCTGTGCCATGGTTGGCATTTGCATTCCAAGCTAAAATGGCTCATCTAAAGGGCTAACAAGACTTCAGACCTCCCCTTCTACAGGCACCGGAGCAATGTACAGGGCAGAACTGCCGTGAGTAGCTCCCCCGTGGCCGGGGTGGGAAGCAGTGCTGTGCCTCGCTCCCTGGAATTTCTGCTTCCCTTTGGTTTCGGATGGAGCTGGTGAAAAAGACACTAATTCAAATCATCTGGTTTTAAAGGGGTGCGGTCAATCTTCTGCGTATATTGTCCATCTGTATATTGTATATCTGTACACAAGGCTATTTAATTGAAAACCTGCTAAAGGAGTTGGCATCTGCTGAAAATAAATGAAATTTTGGAATTCAAGCCTCTCTTAGCACCTTTTGAGAAATCTTTGCCTAAATTATTCCAGAAATTGGTGTTTATCTGGGTTCTAGTGACATCTTAAATCAAGTAAAATTTAGTTAAATCTGGTTTGAATCAATGTGCCTTTTGCAAAGGTTCATGCCTTGCACATGATCATGAACTACTTACAATTAAAAGGTTACAGCAGAGCAGATTTATCCAACTGCTAAGTAGGAAGGATTTCTGTAAGAATATGTCAGTCTAACTCCAGAGGAGCATTCAGCACTAGCAAGAGCAAACAATGCAGAATCACTGTGCTGTGTGTGTATATATATATATTTTACCACGTTAATACAAAGAGACGTGTGAAATCAGACATTTCTGATGGACAGTGAGGACCACGTCACATAATTTGTTTCACATTACCATGACGTCTCGACAGTTAGGCTTTTAATGTCTACCTAAATATGTGATCAGCAAAATCATAAGCACTTTTTGTGACCAAAATAAGATCAAACAGCTTCACACAAGAAAAAGATAAATGAATGTGAATAGTAACAGACACTGCACATAAAAGAAGTAGTAAGGAAGAACTGCATGGAAAGGACCTGAGGTTGTAGGTAGAAAATGCTGATGCATGTGATGAGTGTATCCAACTCCTGAACTGGAAATACACGTTTTCTGCACTGAAAGAAAAAGCTGGTGAGATAAACTACCTTATAATCTACAAACTCATTTTGAGATTACACATAACAGATCTGTTTAAATAACAAATCACTATGTTGCCCAAGCAGTTTCATTTCAAATATAACGCAATAAAAATTGCAAGATACTGTCCTGGAAGACAGGAATACAGCAGGAAGGCAGTAAGTCAACTGGCAAATGCTTACAAAAATTATGGTGCAGGACAACCCGCCTGCAAACGTGCGTGTTTTAAAATATGTGACTATATCTTCATGATTTGTCTCTGACCAGAATGGGAGTTCATGGATTAAGCCCCAATTCTGCAGTGGTTGAGGTTGGTGTGCATCAGCGTCAGTGCAGAGTCAGAATCTTAAAGAGCAAAACAAAATTAGTACTTTTAGTTCAGCACCATGTGTTTTAATCACACGTGTTATCTGCATGGTAAGTTGACCATTCAAACAAAGAATTATGTATCAAATACTCTTGAAGAGGTGAGACTTTCTGTACTGTGTTTCTGTCCATCCTTTCTTTTTGGTAAGTCTTTCTAAGTCCCCCAAAAGCATGTATCTATAGCATGAGTAGGAACACCAACACACAACTATGTCAAAAACTCCTTACAAGTACTGTAAGATACTGCAGAACTCCTTTGGTTGAAGCATAAAAAGCAAAGGAAAGTAAATCATTCTGCCTCCAGGAAATTATTTTGTTTCCATATGCCTCTTTATAAGATGAATGATAATTTATAACTCCAATTATTTTGGTATTTCCCAAAAATAATTATGGGCAAGTTATTGTGAGAGATGAGGTGAGAATTTGCTCCTTTCCCCAATTAAACTGCACTGATTAAGACAACACTTATTAGTTACAATAAACATTAGAGCCCCATCGTTTAAGGAACCACGTAAATAAAGAAGGAGAGTCTATGCCTTGAAGAGACCAATGGACTTGTGGTAAGGGGGAGGCAGATTATTACTATTCCATTTTCAGAACAGAAACAGCAGCACAAGCTTTCCAATTCAGAAGTCCTGCAAACGAGCTGGAAAGGAGACTGTGCACTCCTGAGTTTCAGGAGCATGACCTACTCCCCCTTTGGAGCGCTTTAGCCCAGGGCAGGCTCCTGCGGCATGGGTGAGAGCCAGCGCGGGGGGATTTTGGGAGTCAGCCCGACCAGGTCACCCCGAGAAGGAGCCGTTTTGCACTTCATCCGTTCAATCTGGCCAAGGAGTGCTGGATGTGCTGGAGGAGGACCTGCTGTTCTCTTTCACCTACAGCGGCTCTGATAGTCCTTCTTTCCAGAGTTTCCAGAAACATGTGTATTGGGTCCCTTCTCCACGCCAAGAAACACTGTTACCTCTGGCTTAAACACAATCCAGCTATGGAACAGTTAAACTCCTCCTCCATCAGCTGGTGTGCTAATTACTCCAGGATATTACAAAATACTGTGGTTTCTTATGTTGTAGACTGTTGATTTTTTTAAACTTGAGGCAAGTGAAAGAAATATAGGGCTAGTTTCTAGTAAAAAGCAAGTCCTTTTAAAATATTACCAAAATTATACCAGCTGGCACAGATCTGATGGGGAGAGGAGGAGGATGGGAAGTCAACACAGTCAGAAACCAAATCTAAAGCTTTCAGCAGTGGGAGGAAAATCAAACATCTAAAAGCATTTGAAACTATTCAGTCACATATGTTCATTTTACATACATAATTTTAATAGGACATGACTAAATCAAACCTATCAATGTAATGAAATTTCAGAAATAAGGTTGTCCACATAAAAATGATTTAGTCTCTAAATGATATATACAGTCTAATACACTGCACTATTACATAAGCCCAGACCATTTTCCTTTTTCAAGAGGAATTCTGCCTCTTGCAGAGCTCAGAATAAACAACATTCATTTAGAGAACAGTTTCACAATCCTGTGCTGCTCATAATTTTTCAGTGCTCAGCCCTGCTCTCAGCTCAGATGCCCCAGCCAAGACACACAATAGACCAGAAATGAAAGAAAGGAAAATACCACTTCAGCAATACACTACAGTATTTCTAGGGAGACAGGAATCTTTAGATTAGCACCTAAACTCATATAACCTCTTCTTAAATGCTTATGACATTATTTTAAATACATGTTATTGGCCCAAAGTTTGCCAGTTTTCATGCATGAAGTACATCTGACAAAAGAGACGTCCCTGCCAAACTTCAAATCCCAACTCCAGAGCTTAAAAAAATAAACCACCAGAACTTTTAAATACAGAAAGCAGGGCATTTTCCATAGCTTCGGTCTATGAAATGGTACAACAGGAAAATTTCCAGAAAATAAAGTTCAATATAGAGTAATTCTGCCCATATACCTAAAATTTGGCAGAGATGTGAATAGCCAAAGAAGATTTATAAGAGGGAGCTGTTAACGCAGTTTTAAAGAAGGTGGTGTTACCCACCATGCAACTAAGATGCAGTAAGAATGAAAGCGTACCTGGAGAGAACTCTCATCATTCACCCAAAGCAGAAACATATACACAAACACAGCGGAAATTATTTTTTAAGAATTGAGTTTAAAACAGCACCATACTTCTAATCAGAGGATTAAATTCCCACAACTACATTTTTAAAATACCACCTTCTTTTACTGAGAAAAGCACACCACATCAAAGAATTTCAGAATCAGGGGAAAATGCCCCAGAAATTTTATTATCCAGTATATGGTTAATCTGACTGATCTCTTAAAGCAAGAAAGGGCACTTAATGCTCTGTAAAAGGCCATTAGAGTCCTCAGAGCTTCTTTTAGAGAGTCACTCAATTCCATTATTGTATGGTGTTTATCTGCCAGACTTAATCACAGCTGTTTAAAGCTGAGATTAGCCAAGGTTAAGTCATTAGTATCACTAATAAACTGTGTCAAAGAAAAAAGAAAAGACTATACTATCCCCTTCCTCTTCTAAAAATAGGTATCAGTATTATAATTACTTGAAAAGCAAAGATCTTTTTGTTGACTGTCAGTATTTCTTCTTCTCATAACAGTTCATCCAACAACAGTAATAATTCCAGTCTGGCACAAGTGTAATCAGAATTGAAACATCTTACAGTTCAAAGACCACATTTTCAAAGCTCTCTCTTTGTATCTGTATAGGCAAAGTGGTTGTTATTCTCTAATAAGCCTAGAAAATGGTTTGGATGCATAACCTGAGATTTATACATGCCAGTTCTCTCATTAGCATGTACAAGTGATAGTCATGTTGTCTAAGTAGAGATTATCAGGAGAAAGATGTTAAAATGCATACAGCTATATTACCACCTGAAGTTTTTTCCCTACAGCCCAAAATGACCACATATGAGTGTACTACATTTTAAGGAAGAGAGGGAGTATTACGTAGAAGCTTATTTTCTTACAGTTGCACTCTGAAGAATCGACAAGAATGATCCGTGGACTTGCTTTAGGAAGATGGGCAAAGTTTCTAGACTAATCATTCCTGGAAGCAAAGCTTACTCCATATATTTTTCTCCTATATCATACACTTAAAGCTCATATTGATGCAAGAATAAAAACCAAAGAAGAAGGCAGCATAATGTGCAGAATTAGATTTCTATCAAACCCTAAAAGGAGGACATCCCTCCTTTAGCTCGAGTATGTGAGAGTGCTCAATAGCTGTCAGCATTACTGCTTTCATTTTCCAGTGGATGAGGGCTGGTGCACCCATTCAGCACCAGACATCTCAACAGGCTACGTCCTATATTTTAAGAACGCTACCTGAAGTTCAGCCTGATGGCAGATGACAGATAAAGATCCTGGGAAGAATGTTTTCTATTTTCTGATGCTTTCTCCAGTCTAGTGCATGCCACCCACAGCGAGGTCACGCGGATTCCCCTACAGTCCTAGAGGAGAATTTCAAAAGCAATAGCACATTGCTTCTTCCTTTCAAGTTAACAGTAAAATTCCCACTGACTTCAGTAGTACAGTTCACGCTGAACACTTCAAATGGAAATTGAAACATGCAAAATACTGACATAACAAAACAACATTTTTGAGCCGTTTTTTTCAATTTAGCTTTTAGCTAGTTCAGTCACGTACAGCTTTGTGCATACAGATTCTTCTGTTTTTTCAACTTCTAAGGCTTTTTGCAAGGTTACATAGCAAAGATTAAAAAAAAAAAAATCAGGAGACGTTTTAAGTTTTTCCTGTTAATCTCTTATCTATGCTGTGAAAAGCAAGCTGCTGCTTTTGGTTTTGCTTTCCTGCTTCTTCAGTGAGTTCAGTAGTAAGAGACAGAGCATCTACATATGGTTAAGGAACCATTTTTCAGATGTTTTGCGCTTACCTCATTCGATAATGGAGCCGGTGTGATGTTTTGTCATCTATCTTAAAGACCTTGTTTGGTGCATACCAGAGTCTTTTGTTTTCATCATACAGTGCAAAGAGATTATGGCACAGAGGAGATATAGCTGTCAGAGAAAAGTAAACAGACATATGAATCATAAGGCTACAATACATATGCATACCCTAAAAATACAAATGCATAAAGCAAATATCTGATCTTGTAAAACATACCGTAAAAAGAAACTGATACTAGGATTAGTTTAAACCAAACATTAGAAACTTATGGTTAAAGTGGAATTGCAAACTGTGCATTGATTCACTCCATTGGTTTTATTGTGTATTAAACAGCGTATCATTTCAGCTACTTCTAACAAACTTATCCTGAAATCCTGATTTTGCCAAAGGGCTGAACTTAAGAGGAAACTACTTAAAAATCTTCAGTTTTTCCAGATCACAGAAATGGGTGTTTTAACAAAAACACTCAGCAATACCACAACTTTGTTCTCACTTTTATTTTATTAATAAATTCTACTCCCGTAGTTGAAAGAGAAGGTTTTAGCGAAATGATGAAAATCCCCTTCTCATTAGCAAACAGGCAGAAAGCATAACATGTCATTTTTCCATTCTTTCCTAATTCAACAAAGGGCTTTCCAACAAAGAACAGACTTTGACTTGTATGTCTAGGCTGACCTGCTTTAACCTTTGCATTTACATCATCCAGAGAAAAACAGGTTATGGTATGTTTAGAGGTCTACCGTTGTTTGAATTCCTTGCTTCAGTTTCCTGCTCAACAGGAGGCAGTACCTTTTTGCAAAAGCCCCGGTCAGGCAAGCAGCTCTGTTGCAGAGAGCACTGTAGCGTGTGCTTCAGTGTCTTTCTGAAACTGGGCCAACTGCAGAGCACTTTGTTGGGGTCCTGCAGAATTCAGTGAAACCATTTCTATCATGAATCGGGGAGAAAGAGCAGAAGGGAAAAAGACAAGCCAAGGAAAATAAAAACTGCACAGCCTAATTGCAAAGTTCGCAGAAGGTGGGGCTGGGCAGCCACTGCCTTCTGCAGGTCAACAAGCAGTACGTAGATGCCATCAATGGTTTAACTGTTCAAGTTGAGATTTACTGCAGAGACCAGCATCACAGGCTTGCTGAAATGGGTAAGACTTTTGTATTTCACTACCATGTGCTGCGGACTTAGTGAAGAGCAAGAGAAGGCAGAAAGAAGTTCCCTTAAGGAAAGCTCACTTTAAGTCATTTTTTCAAAGGTTTTAAACTTCCAACAGAAACTACTGGGAGCAGTTGCACAGTATGTGGGTTCACACCCACACAAAGAGCAGCAGTTCACCACTCTTACATGCTTACATAAACAGCTGGGTTTTAAGTACTCTTCATTTTCATTAAAACTATTCAAAACCAACGAGTTCTTATTTGATGAGGTTTGTCCTTCAGATTCCCATCATTCCTGCCTTTCCAATGGAAGAGAAGCAATCAAGCAAGGAAAACTTATGCCCAGTTCACCTGTTTATACAGCCAGATTCACCACTCCCATAATCAGCTGAATAATGTTTTGTGTTCCATGAAGCTTGGGGAGCACAAAATTGGGATCACAGTGGGAAAGAACTTTAGAATTGTAAATATAAAAGTACACTGGTTCATGAGCCTCGAACATAGATTAAATCCACTAATTCCAGTAGAATTACATACATGTTCAAATATTTTGCTGAGTCAAGGACCTCAGTGACAAAGCAAGAAATCTTCATTATACATTTATGTATTACTGCAGTTGTGCACAGTTCAGGTAATCTTACCTGGTGAATTTTTAGTACTACAGACATTATAACTCTCTGCAAAGAAGTGTCAACTAACAGAAAACTAACACTGGAAAATTAGCAAATAGGTTTTGGTGTTTTGTTTTGGTTTTTTTTTCATCAGTCCTCTCCAACGGGACGGTTCCTGACAGGCTTACCAACCAGTATACGAGGTAAAATCAGCTTTGCGTTAACTTATTTGTATGTGGTGTCTCCTCTTCTCTTAAAAGAAACCTAATCAACCCACCCAAATTAAAAAATCACTACTTGTATCTGCCAGAAACCAGGGTGGGAGATCATCACTTTGTATGAATCTCAAGACAGTCTCTCCCACCATTTCTTCCACTCCAAGCAGTTTAAGAACTGCCCAAACAGACCTTTGGCAAAAGTCTTCATCCTAGACTACACAACACGCATATTTCTTCTATAAACATTGACTTACATGTAAAGAAGGATGCATCACTTTCGATACTGTCAGGCCTTGCCACTGAGAATTTATATAATATCCATATACTCACAACACTTCTTGGCAGCTTGAATGCACAGCTCCTCCGAGGTAAACTCGCCACTGGGGTAATAAATGGGATTTTCATCTTGCAGGTAGAAAACTATTTCTAAACCCTGATGCTGAGCTTCCAGGTTTACTTCGCTCTTCTTTGTGCTCCTCATTTTTGCACAGAAAGCCATGGCTTTGCAATCTTCTTTTACGTTTAGATACTGAAAGTGGAGGAAAAATAGTTAAGGAAAATGTGAAGAAGAGTTTGAATATTTTCAGAACACAAATCCATTGCTTAATGAGGCTACTGCATACTATGCTGGGCTAGGCACAGCATTTCTCGAAGCCTTCACATTGGTGACCTGATTATTCAAAATCAGTACTTTTCACAAATGAGGGGAAAAGTGAAAAAAGAAATGTCAATGATTATTCTGTTTCTGGTAACTCTGTTCCTAACAATTCCCCTCTGTCGAAGTTCTTGTGGTTCCACAAATATTCTAGAAGGTTTCTCTTCTTACTGTAAAGCAGGAATAACTTTCACATCCTTAAGCACCTAACTGGCTGAAAAACAATACTTGAGGCTGAGTAATATAAACAGTACAATTTATATTTCCGTTAAAAAAAAAAACCCAACATGTGAGCTTCTATTTTTACAACCTACTTTAACAGCTAAATATTTCTGATAGTTTTCTCACCTCTCAACCTTTGTTTTTTAAACTCCTTATACTTAGTGTGTCATGGTGAAATAAGCTCTATTGGAGCTTCTCTCTATCTCCAGAAGGAAAGAGTAGCACTAAGTAGGTTTAATCCAGTATCTTTCAGACTGCCAAGAATGCATACAAGACAGCTCTGACTCGACAGAAAATATATGTTGCATTTTATACCCAGTGCATAAATAGAAAGCCACAAGAAAGTAGATGAACACACACTCCGAGTACTATGGGGTCTGCGTTCCATGTTTTACTAAGCTTTAGTTCAATTAATAACAAAAGTCCAAACCACCAATTCTATAGTTTACGAACTTAATCCTCCCACCGAAAAACAAACAAAACCAAACCTCAAAAGCCAACATACCTGCATTTATGTGACTGTCTGATCCTCTACGCAACTGAAATGGATTATCTTCACACTCTCCAAGAGCAACTTGACTCTGGCTGAGGAAAAAAAAACAATTACAATTGTCAGGAATGGCTTTGTACACTTTGAGGCACAAAATATACGGTCAGGCTGATAAAATGCCACTTACAATCTGAGGGATTCTTTCCATTAATATAACTGAGATCCAGATCTAGTCTCAACCAAAGACAGTCATAGCAAGCATCTAGGAGTCTATGTAAGTCTACTGATTTCTTTTGACTCTTTGGGGGCACTGGTTGCGACGCAAATAAAAAACAGGGAGAAAGCGTTTGTTATTCATTAGTTTTTTCATATTTTCAGAGCATCGACCATGAGTTTGGTGTTGTACTCATTGCAACCCTTAGCTGTGACACCAGAGGAGCATTCCTCTCTTTGCTTTACCTCCTTCGTGGCTTTTGAAGTCATTTCATGCTTCACATTTTTAACTACATATTGCTAATTTCAATTCTTCCCTACCCTCTATTGTTTCTTCCCCTTCCAGATTATCAGGGGTTTTTTTTTGTTTTATTCTCCTTTGTCTATGAAAGGTGCAGAGCCTTGGGTGGGCAGCAGAGAACAAGGAAGCTACTCAAGGGAGTATCATTGCAAGTCATATTTCTCTCAGAGGAACCTTGTTCACAAGGAGTGCAGCCCATGACTTCAGTGCCTTCCAGCAGCAGGGGCACCTTCCAAGAGCCTACTTTTTTTTCTTAAGCCTTATCTAACACCACAAACCACCTCTAGTATTCTGGGGCTGGTTTGCAAAACTACTCGCACCCGAAGTTACAGCTTATCCTCATCACCTGAAGCAAACCAGGAAAATATCAATACCATCTTTTTTTAGAGGTAGGCGTGACTCTATTTAAAGTATTGTCTGATACCAGGGCTGTAAAACCAACAAGACACTACAGGAATACTTAAGAAGCAGAAGGGGGAAGAGGGAAGAGTGGGCGTTGGTAAGAAGTCTCCTTAGTCCCAGTCCTGATGGCAGAGCATGGAGCATCAGTGAAAGCTGGCATGGGTGGAAGGCATGGGTGTACGTTCCTTTCCAAACGCAGACGGGCCGCTCCTCTCCCACTGGCACTGGAATAAGCCAGATAGGGAATGAGTCTGGACTTCTTGAAAAGAAGAAGGATGTGGGACTCTGTTCTGCATCTGCAGAGAGACTCCTGTGCTCTGGCACTTGGTCCTGCATCACTGTCCATCAGCCACAGCTGCATGCTCTCAAAGGGAAACCATCCCATTTTTGCTTCTCCCAGGGTAGTCACTAATTAAGTGCAACAGTAAACTAAATGTGACAAAATGTGTCTAAACTAAATGTGACACTACTGCTGGTTTTGTAAATGTTGCCCATCACTCATTTGAGGCTGAAAGACTCCTCCATTTGTATTCTCCATCCCTCCTTTTCCTCTTCTCCCTAAAATGTACTTAAACTAAATGTGTATTGTTTTTGCTGCAACAGCATTAGGCCTTAATTTGATATAGCAGACTTCAATGAATATTGCTTTATAAGCCTTAGGCTGGAGAAAGTCTGACACTGCTGCACAAGCTTCCCTTGTGCTTGGAAAGTGCCCAGCAAACGTGATACTGTCATAGAAAAAAATAACACCTAACAGCACGGCACGCATTTACAATTAAATTGCATGTTCCTTCCATCCGTGCCACTTTAATGCTAAATTTAAATTTCCAGACACATTCCATCGGCAATAATATGGGGAAGAAGTAATTGAGAGCATGATTACTGGAACATGCAGATGAGCCAGTAATTATTTCTGCACAGCACCAGAAAATTTAAATGCAAAAGGTTAAGAATATTAGTTTTAATCTGATTGAAAACACTCTCTTTTAACTGACATATCTTGTAAGTGAAACTCAATAGATTTAAATGTCTGTGTGGGCATAATATTAAAAAGATTGTCCAGATGTTTTAAAATGTGAAGGGAAATACAAAACCAAATCTGCCTTCTTGCAGATTCATAAATCAAAATTGTTGCTTTTCAACACAGTGTTCTTTGGTTTTGCTTAATAGCTCATACTCTTGTTTCTAATCATGGCAGCAATTCCCAGAATACAAAAAAACCTTAAGTGCTGCTTCACTTACAATATGCTTTGGGGGACGAACCAAACAAACCAACATCCAATCTCTAACTTACTGTTTACTGAAAAGTGTTCCAGATATTCCCATGTTCAGTGTCAGGAATTCACCTTTTTAAAAATGCATCTTAACAGTCTTCCAAAAAGTCTCCACTGAACAAGACAAATTCCTGCTCTGCCTTAGCAGTAGCATCTCTCACCAGTCCTACACAGTAATACTATTGTACATCCAGGTGACGGCACTGGGTGACAGCCAGGACAGCGTTACGGCAGCCCTTTGCTCCTCCAGACCCTGCTGCCTGCAGGCACATACAGGCAGCCGAGCGACTGTCCCCGTCCAAGCCCCACTGGACCCGTGTCTGTGACTCGGAGCTCCCCACGGCCATTACGTTGGTCTTTTGCAATCTTAGGCATCACATTACACAGCCCCATCGCAAACNCCAGTTCCCTCAGCCGCTCCTATCTCAGAAATCTGAAGGGGATTTTTATCCTTTGCCACTCAACAGGTTTCAGAGCCTCAGTGGATCACTGCTTTTTGTGTATCTTCTGCAGATTGTCTCCCTCCCTCGTGAATGTTCCCTGATGAACTTACAGATACCAGCTCTATCCTTTAGCAGACTGTATTCTGCTTGGCTCACACCATGCTCCACTGGTCTCTTCCTACACGACAAGCTCCGCTTTCCCCTGCTCATCCTTACAGCATCTCTCAATGCTTAACCCATCCTCCTCAAGCAGCGCTACTCCAGAAGACACAACGTAGGACGAAGGGGAAGATCAGTCTCTGCTGGGAGTAGTCTGACTGACAGGACAGCATTTGCTTTTTTCAGAGCACATTTTCTCTTCACCTGATTTCTGTTTCTCACCAGTGTTTTGTGATGCATGCTGCAAAATATTTAGGGGAAGGTAGGACAGCTCTTCTCAAGATACTGCTTGTTAACTCCACATGTATTGTAGCCTTTTGAGCACTCCCCAAAGCAAAGGGTTTCTCTGGTCATTTAAAATCCTGATCGATGTATATACACATACCTGCCACCTTCTTAAAAGTCTGTATTTCAGTCGCAGAGTAACTCAGCGAGCTGGCAGGGTGAGCAAACCCCCAGCCCGGTGCACCACCAGCAGAGGGGGACAACGGTTCATCCTTCATGCAAGGGTTACAACCACAAAATTAGTGATTTTGGGTGCACACAGGCACGAAAACAAAACCATGCAGCCACGATTGCCAAAACTCGCATCTAATTTCTTTGGATGAGGTCAATGAACAGACCTGGAGCCCACAGAAAGTATTTTTTCTCATACACAGATGAAGTCCTCACAACATTTGGTATCAGAAAGTTAAAAAATAGGGAGAAGGAATTCTAAAGGCGGGTTGTTCAAAATTAGTTTGTTTCTGGTTTGGTTATTTAACTATTAAGACATAATGCAATATGTGGAAGAGAAGAATATTTGGTAAAAATTCAAGTTCCTGCCTATGACTTGCCACAGCCAAGATCTCCTTAGTAAAAGCAGAGTGGTTCAAGGCCAATAGTCCTAGCATTTCTAAGGAAAAAAAAACAGATGTACAATACTATTTGTTAAATAACGCCTTTAAACTTTTGTTTGCCTCAAAAATCAAGGAAAGAAGAGGCAGAGGCATAAATGAAATACTTTAGAAACTATTTGCAAATCTTCCTTGAACCACAAGGAAGAAGTTAATCCACTATTGCGGAAGGCGGAGCCCAGGAAAGCCCACCTGGCTCCGAAGCCTTCTGTGAAGCTGGGACATCTGCCCCTGGCCCTGCCAAGAGCCCCCCTCGACAAAAATACCCCGAAACACAAAAAGAGCTTTGCTTGAAGGGAAACAGAGGATAAAACTGCCAGCTGGGAGATACTTCAAGATGTCAGATACCAACAGAAACTGGCTAGGAGCTCCAATGGGCATTTTTAAGAAAACTTCTCACCTGAGTTTGAACAAGACTATAGATGCCACATAGCTCAGGCTCCCCACCTGAGCAGAGTAAAGGATTTGTTGGGTTTTTACCCTAACTCAGTTTTCTCGCTCTCACTGGGACACACTTAAATTCCTCCCAGCAGAACCGCCGCAATTCCCAAAAGAGAGGCACTGCGACGCGGAGGAGATGCACGCAGAGCATCTCCTGCCAGAAATGCCCTCATTTCTAAGGAAGCTGCTGCCCGCACCTGCTGCCCGTCCCGGCTGGACCCCTCGGACCCAGCACCTTTTGTTTTCCATTCATAAAACATTTTAATGGGCAAAGGGAAAACACGAAACCCACACAGCTTTTGAGAAGAAACCCTCCAGCGCGCATCCACGCTTAACCTGCGCACTGAGACCTGTTCGGATCTAAAATGCAGGTTTTGCTTCCTGCTCATTTTGGGGAGTTCTGCAGGAAAACGAGACTCCGGCTGGTGCTGCTGACCCCCCCCGCGCCAGCCCTGCTACACCTCCACGCTTCCCACCATAAACAAAGAACGTGGAAGCCAAATGCAAAGATGGAAGGTCTGTTTCGGGAGCAAAAGTCCCTACAATGTAAGGAGAGGAAAATCCCAGATAAAATCTAACCAAACCACAACTCGGTTTGAAGCACCATTTGCAAGCTCTTCCTCTTTTTTCCCTCTGAGCCATTTTAGTTTCTGGTTTCATGACAGGGACAGAGTCAGGGGATGTTTATGACTTGCTTATGCTAAGAAAGTAACAGATAGGCTTTCCTTAAGTGTGCAGGGCATGCCATTTTTGTAGTATTCATAATTTATGTCCGCTCGAAAGTTCTCAATTATTATTATGGTTTTTTCAACACACAAGTAAAGAAACATGTTGCAGCCCATACAGCACGGGACACGCATCTAATCTAACATAACCGATCAGAGACTCATTTAAAACAAAACCAAGCGCTCTACTTAGCTTCATAAATTTTAATAAGAGAAAATGACAACACCGATACAATAGCAAACAGCGATCAAGCAGCACATTAAAATCCCAAATCACTGAAAGGGCTATCGCACCGCTGACCAACCACTCTCGTAGCGCAGCCCTGGGAAGGTACAACCACCGCCGCACCAGACAAAGGTCAGATCAGCCTCGATTAACTAAATCTCACTGGAAAGAAAAAGGTAAAAACTTTTCATTGAAGTAGAACATCACCATACACAGAGCTCCTTCAGGTCTAAAACTCTTGTCCAAGTAAGTCTGAGGACACCAAAAGGTTCAGCACCTTCCTCCCTGCTACCTATGGTGCCCGTGTCTTCTTCTGACCTGTGGATTTGCTCACTACGCTAACTCAACTCTTAAACCTCCTGTTCAATAATAATTTAACTGTAATAACTACTATCAGTGCTCTTTTCTGGGGATGTTTCTTTCCAGTCACACTGAAGAAAAAAGGCTTTTAAAATGTTATTTTTGGAAATTCAAGTACCCAAATGCTACAGGGCAGAATGAGGTTGCCTTTTTAACTGTATTTGGGTCCCCCTGTGCACATGCAATATTTCATCATCTTTATGTATGTGATCACATGCTATTTTTTTCCACAGGACTCTTTCACTGAATGTGCAATTCAGTATTTATTTTATTTTATTCTTTTATTCAGACTGATCTCACCGCACGCCATTTACCTCTGCCCCAAAACCAGAACTATTAATTCCCCTTGGGTTTTTCTATAGTATTCATTCTGCGATATGACTGATCTGTGTTGTAAAACTTTGTTTTAAAAATCAGGCTGAGAGCGCATAGAACGGAAATTTTCAGCAAAAATAGTTAACGCGCAGCAAAGTTCTTAAGAACTGAAAAACAGGGTGCATATGATTGGGTATGTCAGCCGGCCTTCATTATTTGCACGCTTATATTAACAGATGTTATAGATTTCCATTTTTAGCAATCTAACGCCGAAAAGCAGAGGAGGCAGACTCCTGTTGCGTTCACTTACTGACTGCTTTGGACCAGACCCAACGCTTTACAAACCCACTCAATTCGCTGTCGCACTATGAGAATTAACCGTGCTCGTTTCCTGTGCTTTTCCAATGCAATTTCAGCTACTTCTCTGAATTTCGTGATGTGTCACTTATGTGGGAAGAAGTTTTTCAGCTTGCTCAGAAAGCTGCGTGTTAATTTACCACCTTTATTGTCCCGTCTGTAACGGCTGTTACAGATGCATGAGCACGCACACAAACAGAAAGTCACATTTTCCTCTGTATTACCTGATCTTTCCAGTCTGATGTTCCTTTGGATATGGATTGGGCTTCTATGAAAGGAATAGTCACCAACAATTTTTATAGTTTGCTTCTGAACTATAAATGCATACTTAATTCTTTCTCATCCACAATTTCTGTAATAACAACAACTTTAAATGATACAATTCTTGAGAAGCTTACAATCTGTTACTATATCCCCGTATAGTCAATACTAATCACTTTTCAGCTAAAGCGGTATCAATTTCCTTGGAGGCAAATATCAAGCTTCA
This sequence comes from Pelecanoides urinatrix, assembly GCA_013400755.1. Lineage (NCBI taxonomy): Eukaryota > Metazoa > Chordata > Aves > Procellariiformes > Procellariidae > Pelecanoides > Pelecanoides urinatrix. Next base: position 347,183 of record VZTQ01006195.1, on the reverse strand, counting down.
AGCCATCATGGAAACCTACCAAACAATGACATGATTATCATGTACTTACCACGTAGCCAATACTCCAAAACCTATTACACACTAACTAGGGGAAACTTGTTTTCTTTTTCCCCCACAAGCCAACCATCTATAAAGAGCTTTATTACCAAGACTGATGGCTAACGGGACTGAAGGGGGATTCCAGCCTTAAAGAGATGTACGTGGACAAACTGTTTTTATTCCTGTCTGGGACAAAGCATTAATGATCCTTGTCCTTCCTTTATGTTCTCCTCCACGCCACTCACCTACATCCCCTCTCTGTGCCTCCACTAGCACACAGCTAGCAGTTTGCACCTTTCAGATATGATGGAAGTTCTCTGGCAAAGAGCCACGTCATCTTCCCAGCAATGAAGCAGATCTTCAGGAAACACGGCCTCTTCCTGGTGGCACTGCACTGATTTAAGGGGCTTCCTGAAGCTCAGTTCAGATGTGCAGAAAAACTTTCAGGAAAATCAGTCAGTGTGGCAAAGACCTCCAAATCCACGTTTTCTTGGAAGAGAAAGTGTTAAGGATGTGCAAAGCTTGCTCCTCCTGGGCTTACCTGGCAAGTGATCCTCATCAGGTCACTAGAACGGGACGTGGCAAGACTACGCATGTGCTCTCCACGCCCCAGTTAAAAGCTAAAACTTCAGTGGAAGCTAATATAACATGCCTCACAACTGGGGCAGACAGAATGAGCATGGGGACACATACATCAGCTCCACTAATGCACAGTAACTCTTTCAACTCAAGAGCCTTTGCTTGTACGCCCAAGGCAGAAGTCAGCACAGCACTTAGGTCTACGAGGAGGTGCTGAAGCCCAGGGAACGGCTCTACCTTTTCCAAAAGAGGAAAACACACTGTAGTCGTTGCACAGATCCATCAGAAAGGCAGAGGTGGAAATGAACATAGAAAGAATGGAAGAAAAACCACTACAACACATGCGACATTCTCCGCCGACTGGAAGACGACAGAGGGCTAACGCCGTCACACAACTCTCTGTGCCATGGATGTACGCAGCAAGCGCAGCCATCTGGCTGGGATGGTGCTGTGATTTAGGAGCACGAGGGGGATTCAGTGTCCAACAATGTGCCAGGACTTCTACAAAGCTTCAACACCTACAGTCCTCCTCAAAAAAACATGCTAGTAATTCAAGCTCCCTTTGCTGCCTGAATATTTAGGAGCTACCACCAGTTTTCCTAAGCAGGTGGGAGATGAAGCATTTTCATTGTCCACATCTTCCAGATGAAGGTCTGTAACTGCAGAACAACTCCCCTCTTTAACCGGACTGGAGCAAGAGAGGTCATTTCATCCTGCTCTCCCAAGCCCTAAAATCTCAGAGATGCCACCATGCTGAAATGTTTGACAAAGAAACCTGATGTCTGGGGCTTCGCTATGCATCTACAGGTTCTCCTCCAAGTTCTCTTTGCAAGCCAAAAGTTTTATAAGCCACAATCCATCCCATCTCCACCTTATTCATTTAACTGATTTCATCTGCTCAGCAGACTGTGCATGTGGAAAAGAGATGAAGCCCAGGTCCTAGACGTGCCATCCTGGCACCACACTGTTCCACACTCAACACTGTTTTGCTGGGTAATTTTTTAGACTGAGAGTGTACCTGGGAGGGGGTTATTTGTACCCCCCTGTTGCAAAACCACTACATCATCTTTGGCATAATACCAAGATGATACATCCCTTCAGGTACAGTGATCATCTCCATGATCCACTGGTGCTCCTCAACAAGGGAATCCTCCATTTTACTTGCTTTTAAGGAAAAGGAAAGCTTAGATTTATTATGACAGCACCCGGATTTCCAATCTTGTCTTCGCGCTCTACAACTATCTGAAGGGAGGTTGTAGTGAGGTGGGGGTTGGTCTCTTCTCCCAAGTAACCAGCGATAGGACGAGAGGAAATGGCCTCAAGTTGCGCCAAGGGAGGTTTAGGCTGGATGTTAGGAAAAAATTCTTTACTGAAAGAGGGGTCAGGCCTTGGAACAGGCTGCCCAGGGAAGTGGTGGAATCACCATCCCTGGAGGTATTTAAAAGACGTATAGATGAGGTGCTCAAGGACATGGTTTAGTAGGCATAGGGGGTGTTGGGTTGATGGTTGGACTCGATGACCTTAGAGGTCTTTTCCAACCTTAAGGATTCTATGATTCTATGATTCTATGATTCTTAGATCTTTAGTAAGAAACAAACCAAAACAAGCAAACAGCTGATATCTAGCAAAGTCAAGACTGGTGAGATGGCACAAGAAACACTATCAGCGTGTCTCTTCTGCAAATGAGTAGAGAAAAGGAAAAATTAAAATACTTGCCCACTTACCCAGGAAACCAGCACCAGCATCGGTAACTAGCCTGGGTTTCCCACGTCCCACTCTGCAGCCTCTAACACGACAAGTAGAAATAGAAGCAATAGTTCCTCCAAATACCAACGGCCTGAGTAGGCGGACTTCACACACACTACAGCTTTCTAGTTCAAGAGTATGTAAAACGTGCAAAGGGGCTGGGACTTCTTGGTGACCACAGAGCTACTGCAAAGCTCCCCTCTTCTGAGACTCACCGGCTGTTCACAGACCACTCTAGCAAAGCTCCCAGCACAGTAACCACACATGGTCATTTCCCTCATGTTCAGCCCTGTAGCCACTTCCTTGAGAGCAGCTACAGATGTTCTTAACCTTTTTCATTTTCAAATCGTATCACAAAATGGAGATTCTTGTCCCAGTTCTCTCCACCCGCTGCTTCCTCCTCCCCGGAGCTGGGCAGCACTAAGTGCAAAGGCTGCACGTTACGATGGTGGCAACAAAGAGGGACTGCAAGCAAGCCCCGCGCTCCCTCCTCATCCCCTACGCGCTAGCACACCTCTGTGTTCCCCCACCATCAGCCACCACACGCACGGAGGTCACCTGGTCTCAGAGAGCAGAGGTTTTGCTGCAGCAAAATTTCTTTACCACAGAGGAGGAACTTGCTCAGCATCATCCTGCAATGGGGCTGAGCTGCCCAGAAGCAGTGCTGGCACCCCAGCATCTCCCAAGGAGCAGGAATTACTGATGGTGAAGAACAACCTCAAGTTGACCGCAGCAGCCCTCAGAAGAACAAACTGAAATACTGGCATCTCTTTGCATTTTACCTGGTTTAAAAGCAAGCGTGGTTAACTTGTTGCCATGAGCACTAAAATCACTTATAAAGGCCTTAAAGAGTTTTATCGATGTGGTCAACATCTACTCTGCATACGGCAAGACACCTGAATCCCCTAGATTGCTTTATTCACGAGGATTTCTGGTAGTCGCATGCTTCCTGTGGTGGCTTTGCACTTTGGTAAGTGTTTTTTGATGGTTTGCCTTTTTTTTTTTTAATGTGGTCAGAAGATATTGTTAAAGTTCACTCTTAAGGGCTCACCATTTAAAATAAGTCATAAACAAAAGCAAACAAAACTTTACCAGTTATCTTTGCCTTTCTGTTCAGAGGAATCCACCAATAAAGACATCCCCTAACCAACAAACATTCTTTCTGGAATACAGTTGCAAAACCATATGATTTCATAGCAAACTTGGGATTTGCTATCCACAGCAAGAGCAATTTGATCTTCAAAGTCTCTTACCCCTCTCTGTGCTCTCTGGTCATCTTTTATTAAGTTAAAATCGCCCTGCTGTAATGTGGTAGCCCCAATAGTGGAACACAGCATGTAATTCTGGTTGGAGAAGGTATGGCCAGATGGTACAAAAACAGTCTCAGGGTTAAATATAGTGTTTCAACTAAAGCCCTTCTGTTAGGCACTGTATATATATATATAGTTCTGATGCAACAAAGTAAAAAGCTGTGATTTGAAGCACAGAAATCTCTGTAAAGCAGCAGGTGCTCCGGTAGCAGAGGAGGTACTAATTGTAGCTGTGTGGTCCCGTAAGTCACAGTGCAAAAACATCTGTAAAGGCCATCACACCTGGTAAAACAGAACAGGAATGGAGCAACGAGAAAAATTTCAATGGGTTTCCAGACCTGAGCACAGATCACTTCTGGTCCTACCGACAGGGCTCCAGGTTAATCCACTTCGGCAAAAAACTTTGAGGTAAGGCCTTACATACAGCTACTAAACAAAAGGCACCAACCTCTTCCTCCTCCAGTCCTCACCTGGCGTCACCAGGCTCCTCTGGCAGCAGCACACCTTTCTTTCAGTTAGCTTAACCTAACTGCACAGGTCAGCGCGGGGCTATGCTGCAACCAACGCAACTACTGAAACCAAGGAAGAAAAACACGCATCACCAACAATGAAGAACTTTTAGGTGGCACCTCTCCAGGTCCTTCAGGCAGAACCTAATTCCTGGAAAACCTGCCACTCAGAAGAGCGAAACTCAGCAATAGGAAGAAACAGAGCTTAGCTTCAGTTTTTTCTTTCCTCCTCCTTTCTCCCAGTATCTGCGTAAGGGAAGAATATGGCAATACCAACTAACTGCTAGTGCTCACACGGCGTTCCTTCACTGAGAAGGACTCAAGGGGACTCCAGCTGGTCTTTCTCCACAGTGTGAACCCCTACTACCATCAAAAAAACCCAGCTCAACTCCTGACTGTGCTTCCAGGTCTAGAAAGCCAGAAGCACTTGTCCAAAAAGCAGCATTACCTCTTCCTCTGCCAGATACAAGCTGCATTATGATTTCTGCTACATTGTGGAAACCAGATTTGTCCCACGTACAGAACTCCTCTGCATAACTGTAAGCAGAGCGACTCCAGCCTTCCCTGCCCATCCCACCGGCCGTCACACACCGTGCAGGCCACCGGAGCACCCCGGACAGTGAGCTACCAATACCTCAGTCTAAGGGGAAACTGCTCCTTCATATCAACAGATCATTTTTTGTTGCTTGTGAGATAATTTAGACGCAGACGTTCTCTTGCAGGAGAGTTGGCAAGTGTTGCCATGGAAAGCCAAAGCCGTAGCCATCTGAGCCCAATTTACAGAAACAGATCAGCTCTACAGTAGCTATGCCAAGGCCATCCAGAGCTTTGAAAATCAAATACGCTGACCTCCAACTAAAACCTATTTGCTGGGAAACTAATGAAGGAGAGTTAGTCAAGGTAACATTTCAACCTTGTCTTACTATACCTATTAACTACTACATTTTGAAGAAGCCTTTGCTTTCTCAGACACTGTGCTTCACTCTTCTCATTACAGGGAATGGCAGTCACCATGTCTGCAAATAAGAGGTGTATTACTGTGCTCACTAGTGCTAAAGCAGTCGCCAAATTTAGGGTAAATGTTCTAATGGCAGTAGATGTAGCAAGGAGGAGCTATTACTTTAAAAATGAAAGCTTTCAGGTTCATTAACGTTCCAATAAACAGTATGACCAAAAAAAAAAATTTCTAGATTTAGTCACATAGGTGCACAAGAGACATGTTTAATGGAAAGTGAACAATATGGAGTTTTCCAACCCAAAAAGTTCCCATGGAAAGTTATTGGATTACACTGGTTCACTGTGTATAGAAAAAATGTTCTAAGTTTTGAAAAGCTGAAGGAGAGTGACTAGCTTAGCACTTCACGTTAAAAACCCGCTAAACCAAGGAAGAGGCCTCCAACAGTCCCACCTCTGCCTCCACGAGTGACACGTGGGGACAGGACCCGCACGCTGGGACAAGAGAGCTGCACGCTCACAGAGGAGCTGCTCACCGAGCTGCGAGGACCGCAAAGTGGCTGAAATGTCGCATTTGCTTTCAGACCTCTTCTGAAAGGCAAAGGCTGGACGTAGAGGTCAGCATACATATGAGCAGGTGGGCTTCAGAACAGGAATGGTCTCTGCAGATAGTTCACTGTCATTTTAGCTAACGGGTCCTAATGTCATTTTCCAGACACTGTATTTTGTTATCTGTGCATGCTAAAACAAACTAACAAGGCCCACTTGGCTCAGTGATCCACCCTTTGGTGGGTTTTCCGTTGGCTCAAGTGAAATCTCACTGAACCACATTCAAGGGGTTGCCCCAGGGATGGGTGTTCAGGAGATGGCAGCGGGGGCCAAGGCAGCGCCGCGTCGGCAGCCTGACGACTGCTTCCTCACACTACACCACTCCATTAAATGGATTTAAATTGCATTTCCTACTAGCTCCCACCAGCATGACAGAGATTAGAAGGAAGATGACTCCTCAGAAAAGAAAATCAAAGTCAAGTTCTGACATTGCTATTTGAAGCTAATTGTGTTTTTTCACTTTTAATTTAAGCAACCACTTCTCAACACTGCAGTATGTATCCACTGGCATGCTCATACCTGTGTGTATTTTTCAAAGTACATGTATGGGTGGAGATGAGAAAGATTTACTGCCGTTGAGACATAATTTTTAATACGAGTGGGAAATACAGTTCTTTATTGCCCATCTGGTGGGATAAACACACATAGCAACTACTTTTTATTACTGACTAATAAAGAGTACACCTGTATTAATGGTTAGCTGTAAACACAGTTACCTCTGTTAGTCAGAGGAAGGAACTGCGCCTAGTTAATTGGCTTGTCTGAAGCAAAATGAGACACAACGCTGAAGTCCCTCTTCTAAATCCATTCAGTCCATTTTACGGACTTATTTTCTGCTTATTTTCCGCTCTCCTCACCACTTCACCAAGGCCAGAGCTTCTCGGGGCAGGCAGCAGGTCAGCTCATCTGCAAGGTCCCTGCAAGGACTGCTGTGCTACAGCTGCAGCCTTACCACCAAGGACTTCTTGTGCTTCGTTTCACGCATCCCAAGTGCTGCAAGTGTGTGGAGAACAGAAGAGTACAGAGAATGGTGTACAAAACGACCTTTAGAGAAAAAGGATCACAGTGATAAAACTTGAAACTGGTTTTAGTCTCTGCCTGAAAAGCAATGGGGTAGGCACTCAGCTTTTCTCTTCAAAAAGCCGAGTGCAGTTACGCCTCTTCTCCCACAAACGAGCAGTACGGGTAACAGCTGAAAAATGAGTTTGCGCTGACCTTCACCCACCTCGGTCTCAGCTAAATGGTTTGTTAAGAAAGAAGCTGTGTTCAAAACAGGTTTCCCAGCCAGAGACGAGAGGGGACCCTGGCAATACGTGCCCTGTTTCCCATACATCTGGCTAAATGCAGACATCTGCCTTTGAGCTAGACACTGTATGCTCCTCCCATTGTGAATCTAGACGCTTAAGTCCAAGATATGTTTTATCTTACCCTGAAACAGAAATCTGAATAGGTTGGATGAGGTTTCCAAGTCTTCGCTTTGACTGAGAAGGGATCTCGGACATCTGTATGTAAGCTTGTCTCTTTAGACTGGAGATTCAAAAGCTGGAGGAGTGGACTCTCCCTCAGGCTATACTTCAGTTTGCTTGCAATTATTTTTATATTCTCAGGCTTTAATGAATCCTTATATTGGATTTCCTTACTTTAAAAAGAGGAGGTAAGCCGTAAATATCACCTGTAAGGGTGATAAAGAAATGACATGCTGCAGATCTCACCCTAAATCCCTTTTTTCTGATCCCAACTGCGACAAAGAGCTGAAACTGGAAAAAACCATCATCATTTTTCACAGCTGCAGGCTTTTTTCTTCCTAAAAATCATCAAATATAAGCAAAATGGCAGAAGCCACTTGAAACAAAGGAAGCCAGTCAGTGAAAGGCAAATGAAGCTATTTAGAAAGTTGTCTGAGTAGACAACTTGAGCTCTGCCAGATAAAGAGGCTCCTCGTGCCTCCCTTCGGTGACCGAAAAGCCGAGTCGGAACTGCGGTGGCTGTCCAACTACAGGGTCGGATGCTCCTCCCCAGCTAACTGTTTTGGCCTCCTGTCTCCAACCCTACAGATGGTGCTTGCTGCTTTTTCACTTAAGTGTGTGCACACACATGCAGAGGCATCAAATGCTCCTTTCAATGCAAACGTGGTGTCAGTCACACCTCAGATGTCCTCTAGATACTCAGACAGCACACATCCTCCATGGTTTCATTCTGATTCTCCCACAGGACTGCAGAATATGGGATAGCTGTGATGTTATGAAGGCCAGGCTGCCAAATCCTGCAGCTGAAGTCTTACCTAAGAGTTGTTTTCTGCCTGAAATAGGCGAACACCCTGACATTCTTCTAGTACCAGTTTTATCTCCTCAGACAACTAAAGTAACTGACCATTTAGCATTTAAGCACAGGCAGACTTTGCCACAAGCAGCTTATTCTGCAGGAACATGGGGCTGAGAAGGAACCCGTAAATCCAGCCCACTCCACCACCATCACCCGTTAACACAGATGTAAGCATTTCCCCAGCTTGCACATACCTGAACTGATAATCTGAGCAAAGCAGTACAGTGTTTCAAGACTACCATTTCAGTAATTATGGATTTTTTTTCAAACAAGCAAAGTTCTAACAATTATTTTCAGCAAGTTCTCCGCTGTCTCTCCTGCATTTCCACTATCCAATTCAATTGTAAATGCTATGGCTTGAGACAGTGACTTGTTACAATTAAGAGAATTGCTGAGGTGAGTCTTTTGTCAACTATGAGCTATATCCCAGTATCACCCTGTCAAGCAAACTAAATATTTACACTCAATTCATTCATTCTCTTGGACAAATACATTCTCTATTTTTAACTAACCAGCTATATAGAAGTAAATTTTACATGTTTACCTCAGAGTTGTGCCAACAGTGGTTCAAAGGTGGCAAGACACATCAGTGGCCTTAGTGTACAATGGCGAGCAGTGGGACTTTGTTTTTCTTTTCTTAGGGAGTCCTGTTTGGATTACGGATTTGAGAGTTTGTACTGCAGATTGCACCATTATCCTATCGCTGATTGTTTGGTCCCAGAATGACTAAAGCTGGCCTTTACACTCATCCATACCCAGACAGACTCTACTACACTCAGCATTTGACAGAGGTGTGGCAATGCATGGGATCTCACCCCGTACAACAATTATAACCTGCCAGCCTAAGTACTTTTCTGTTTAGAAAGTCTTACACCTCTTGCAGTTTAACAATCCAATTTAACTCTTCTACAAAATTCTGGTAGGGCTGAATCATCCTCATGTTTACTTACAGTTCACTGATTTCTCTTTTTAGAGAACATTTGCTTCTTCTATTCCTGCAGTTGCTGCCTGTTAACTTGGTAGTCTTCCCTTTAACAACAAAATCATCCTCCTAAGAGTCTTATACAATGTATGAAAGCTGAAAAAAAAGTTTGAGTAAAATATACTCTATATTTCAGAGTTCCAAGTCGTATTCTTCAAAGCATAACTGTAAGGTCTGTCCAAAGTAAAAAATTAAGGAAGGAATATAAACTTTTACATTTTCAGGAGGCTATCTGCATTCCCACTAGTGTTTTCATATTATAAAAATGTATAGTGGCTCACCATTTCTCAATTTCCAGTTTTGGCCAAGAGCAGTTTCATAGAAGTTTATGACCAATTCACTTTTCAGTCCAGGTATAATTTTATTTCAGTGCTCTAGAAGCACACAGCAGCAGACATTGCTTAGCTGCCGTTCTCCCTCCCTCTCTTCTGATGCCTCTCTCACAACAGCAGCTTCGGATGCAGGACCATTACGCTGCTGCTGTGACTCAATACCGACAAACCGTTGTGCCTTGCTTTGCTCCCCCCCGCTGATGAGTCCCAAGACATTAGCTGTACGTGCCACAGGTCAGCCTCTCTTCCCAAGAGGCTGATAACGAAAGTTATCTCGGCTTCAACAGCCCAAGCAGGCCTAGTTTATCCACACTCAACCAAAGAGTCTCTGATCTGAAGAACTGTGACCCAACCTCCCTCCCCAGCTCCAGCACCAACGTGAAGCTCAAGGAACTTTGCTGTGCCCCAGGAAATTTTTTCAGCAGCAAGAAAAGAAAGCGACTTCCATCCAGCGTATCAGTTCCACCGCGGCTCCGCAACGAACACGCCAACCCATGGCTACAGTCGTTGCTGCAACACTTCTCCAAGTGACAGGGAGGGTGGGGGAGAGGCAGGGACAGACCTGCGTAAGAGCGAATCCACAAGCCGCACTCTTGCACCTTCTCTGGCCCGAGCCCAAATCCTCACTCAGCAGCAGTAAACAGGAAGCCACCACTGAACTCCATGACACATATGCACACCCCAAGCAACCTCCTAAACTTCTTCCTCCTGCAAATACAGCTGTCAACATCTGTAAAGAAGAGAATATCCGTATCTGTAAAGAAGGGAGTCAGGGCTGCACCTTACTAGTCATGAGAGCTCCACGAGCTGAACATGCTGCTCTCCCGGGGAGGGCAGCACTAAGGATTATGTAAATTGCAAGCAGGGTTTTACAACAGAAAAGCTGTCACTTGTATATTCGTTGTGGCTAAAACCTAGGAATATTTTTTTAATATATTAAAACACGTCCCTTATGAAACAGACTTCCACTGGTGAGGCAGAAAAGCACCTCTAGGTACTACCAAGCTACCCATCACCACCCCTCCTCGCCGCTGCAGCAGTGCCGCTGCCGATCTGGTTGTAAGGTCCGGCCTCGATGCCAATTTATCCGTGTAGGTCTAGGTGCGATGCTGTGAATACTGGACTGCAGTACTTTTGGAAGCATCAAGCAGAACAAGAATTAGCTAAGACCTAAAAATCTCAGAAAAGGCAGGATTGAAGGCATCACTCCAAATCAATATAATAAGCTGCTGTCATGAAAAGTGGCTTTAAGACCTTACTAGACCTTTTAACTAACTTTCCTGTAAAGAGCTTAGTACAGTAAATGTGAGTAAGCAAATATTAAAAATAGCTAAGCAGGGACATTCTTCTTCAAATTGCTTTTAGCACTGACTCAAACGTGTATGACTCATCCCAAGCATCTCCTGCCGTATCTACTTTCCCAGTGCTGGCTGTAACACCTCTTACTTTACATACTGGACAACACCATTGCCGATCTCAGGACCTCGAGGACAGGGGCAGTGTGCCCAGGTGGCCAAGAAGGCCAACGGCATCCTGGCCTGTATCAGCACTGGTGTGGCCAGCAGGAGCAGGGAGGGGATCGTGCCCCTGGACTGGGCACTGGGGAGGCCACACCTCGAATCCTGGGTTCAGTTTTGGGCCCCTCACGACAAGAAGGACATGGAGGGGCTGGAGCGTGTCCAGAGAAGGGCAACGGAGCTGGGGAAGGGCCTGGAGCACAAGTCTGATGGGGAGCGGCTGAGGGAACTGGGGGTGTTCAGCCTGGAGAAGAGGAGGCTGAGGGGAGACCTCATCGCGCTCTGCAACTGCCTGAAGGGAGGTTGGAGCGAGGGGGGGTCGGTCTCTTCTGCCAAGTAACAGCGATGGGACGAGAGGAAACGGCCTCAAGTTGTGCCAGGGGAGGTTTAGGTTGGACATGAGGAGAAATTTCTTTCCTGAAAGAGTGGTCAGGCCTTGGCACAGGCTGCCCAGGGCAGTGGTGGAGTCCCCATCCCTGGAGGGATTTAAAAGACGTGTAGATGAGGCGCTTGGGGACATGGTTTAGTGGGCATGGGGGGGGTTGGGTTGACGGTTGGACTTGATGATCTTAGAGGTCTTTTTCAACCTTAATGACTCTGTGATTCTGTGGATCATGCGTGGCAATACTCACCACTAAAATGTCATCAGAATTTTCTACATGTTCTTTCAACCTTCAATGATCATTTCTAAGTAAATGATTCACGGGCTTGCACTATAAAAGGACTGAAGGCCAACATTAAAAAGCACTAGAAATTAAGGAGCTGTCATGCTTAAATCACTATCAAAAAGTTCAACAGGCAATTACCAAGCATCTCGCTTCAAAAAACACCTTCTTACCCTCTCTCCCTCCTAGCTGCAGCCACGCTGAGTTACTGAGTCGCCCTCTAACAAGATCATCCTCCTAGAAATCCTCAAGTTGTGTAGACAGGCTTTCTGAATGCAGTATCTCTGCCATTCTTCATTCAAACCACCCAAAAAATCAGAGAAAAACCCTTCTAAAGCAAGTTGTCATCTTATTTACTGGAGTTTACAGCAACTAGTGGTCACATATAGGGAATTTCCACATAGTTAAGTTCATAACTTTTATACTTTGTACATCTACGATCAAATCAGAAGAGAATGGAAAAGCCATTACGAAACCTTCATAATAGATGTACAATTTAATCAAGACTAATCAGATATCAATTACAATTGTTTAATACTACATATACACTATACGTGGCAATATGTGATCCTGTATATTTTATATACGTAAGTAGTCCTCCAGAACTATTTATGTGCTTAAAAATCATATATACCAAAGTCTTTGCCAGATTTGCAGTAATATCCCCTGACCCAAATAACTTCATCTCGACACTCATGCCTTGAAAGAGATCATAAAGCAAATGACAAAGGGAAGAAGAAAGAGAGGCCAGTGGTAGCAAAGCAACATGGTATAGTTAATCAGCATATATATCCATCACAAGTTATGTCAAGTTTTTATTACATCTTCACTTCTCACTGACAAAATAACAACAGTATGTTTTTTATGGGGTTGAGTGGCTTTTGTGGACCTCAAGGGAAAAGAAAATGCAGGAGGAGAATCACTAACCTGAAACCTTTAAGAAAAATATTTGATATTTTAGGGAAGTCCCAAGTTGTTGAGTGCTATACTTGCAATACTTTATTAGGTACCTTATGCATTAATTATTCATAGTAACTTTTTTTCTATATTATGTTGTTATTACATTGTGCCAGCCTTAAAAACTATCACTTTCTGCTCTTCTTTGCCAGGAAAAGCATAACGTGTAGTTTGGGGGATGTTTTCAGCATAACTTAAAAGAAAGAGAAGACAGATAAACGTTATGCCCAGACTGACCCATTTGCTTAACTATCAAACAGCATTTGCCTGCTTCCAAAACTAACAAAAACTAGCAGTAATAAAGTCTGAGCTCAAACTGTCAAGTCAGAAAAACAGGAACTGTGCTCTAGACTTGGGGTTTCGTATTTCCCCTTGTGAACTTGATACCAGAACTAACTATATTTTGCATCTAAGAGACCATGAGACATAAAATCTTCCGAATTTAGGGGGGCAGGGTAAACTTAAAATCAATTATTTGCCGCAAAGACTCGGTTCTAACTTCAGCTAAACAGAAAGAGTAGCTTCACACACCGTGTACTCCTTTTCATATTTCTACGAATGAGAAAACACAGAAGAGTGAACGCAGCTGAAAAGGGCGGGCTACCGGAGAGGTCCTCCCGTGAAACCCCACCGCAGGAAATTAGGAAAGACTGAGGGAAAAAAGAAGAGGAGGAGAGAGGCAAGTCTGAGGAACTTTAAATCACACCTCTCCCCTGTTTATACACTATGATGAAATTGGATGTTTTACAATCACAATTCCAAAGCCTGGATTTCAAAACTAAAAACTATGGAAAAAAGGAACTTTTAAAAACCAGCTGGGTATTTCATGCTTCGCTCCAGGTCTGCAGCCAGACAATTTGCAAATACCACAGTGCGGCTATTCTGGGCAATAAATATTTAACTGTAGTGGGCAATACTTCCTACAAATGATACTTAGGGGGAAAAAAAAAGCTTTGGGGAGCAAATCTGTCTGTTAAAGCACATGCACTTCTGTAGAAAATAATGAAAGATAAAACCAGAAGGTGCACCGTGCGTACACTGACTGCCGAGTACACAGCCTGTTAGCTCAGCAGTCTAAGATGGCTACTTAAGCCTTAGCTCTAAATACTCTTAGCCATAAAAGTACTTCCTTTTTTCTGTCCTTAAAAGCAACTTCGAAATTTAATTGCACATTAACATGCAGGAATCTTAACAACAGATTTCAAATTTCATTATGTGGTTGGTTTATCCTAACATACAAATATCCCCGGTCTTAAACTGTTCAGCCCTTACAAAAAACTATCGATACCACATCTGGCATTCCTCATCACTTACAGAAGCCCCATGGATTTTAGGGAGACGAGAAGCTGCACTACAAACCACTGCCCTAAGTCACTGTAATTGCCAGAAGGCTGTTATCCCATGAAAAACCGACTCAAACTGAAAATGCATCAACACATTAGAAGAATCAAAATGCTTCACCAGTTTCAGAATTTAGTTAAAGACCAGTCAAAAAACCTATTGATTTGTAACCTAACACACTGTTCTAAAATCTGGATAGTTTTCTTTCAAAGTGAAAGAGTATTTCAGTAAACATTCAACAAGTATTAGTTACGTTAAGCAGATCTCCGTATTGAAAGGTTAACTAGAGACTTCAGAGAAAACTCGCAGAAATTAGTAATAAGTGATCTCTACAAACTTTTTTTTTTTTTTAGAAAAAATTATCTGTAATTCCTGTAGTAACTTGGATATATCGCTCCTCCAGCAGTTTTCTTAAGCGAGCTGAGAATTATCATATGAACTTCACAGGGAGGAAATACCCCATTTATAAACAACTAACCAAAATCTTTCCGTGTGTCTTACAACCCAGAAGTCTGGCCGTAACCCAGCTGCATTTCTGCCTTGGTGTTTACTTCTATATTGCTAAGTAAAATCGATTTATTTTCTTACACAGCTAAATGCACATAAATTGTACTTAACCAGAAATTATAAAGCAAACATTTCTTTTTATGTGACTTCTGTGCATGTGCAGTGGCTATCTTTAATCTGCAAGTTACTTACAGTTAAAAACAGTCTACTGCGTTTCTCTATACCATTCTAGACACAGTCTTTCTATGCAAATGGGAAAAAAATTATTTCCCTCATTCTTAAGGGGAAATAAACTCAAAAAACCCCAATGCGCTGTCGGTCTATAGAGACTCAAGAAGTCAGCAGTGCAGAACTTGACACTTCCACGTCTGTGCATCACGATGTCTAACAACACAATACACAACAACGCACCCAGTGAATATCACCTTTGTATCTCCCTGAACACTGCGCTGGAGGCTCCTGGCACCGCTTCTCTAGTGCCCCGAGGATTACAGAGATCACGCTCAAACCCAGCCGATAATCCGACAGCAGTACTTCATCCTCGCAGGCTTCTGAGGCATGAAGTAGGGGGGAAGAGGGGATTTCAGCGCTCCCCACAATTTCCCCTTTCCACTCCAAAATATGTCTTATGCCACCACTCAGGATGGGAGATCATCTTTGGAGATCTATTTAATAGTTTCTGCTCTGGCAGGGTCTTCACCCACACGGAACGAGGATGTTCACACCGTGCCCGTTCCACTCCATACCACTCCGCTCTTCTCAAATCACAGGCTCTTGAGCAGAAAAAGAGGTTCTTGATAATGCTTGTCAAAAGGGCTTATGCACAACTTTTTTTTTTTTAAATGCACGACACCTACAGTTATGAGAACCTCAAATTTCTCATTTTCTGTTTTCTTACCAAGCCACCAGAAAGCTGACTCTCAGTATCCATTGGCTTCCAACAAGAACCCATTGCCTTCCCCCCCTCCAGTGTTCAGGTACAATTTATCCCTTCATCATTTTTGAAAATGTGAAAGTCTAGGGGAACAAGACATGCAGAAAACACTCTCGCAAACAAATTCACCTGAATTTAAGCAAAAAGGCCACAAGCCTTTACCACAAAATCACCATGAGCAGAATTCAATTCCTAACATCTGCAGAGAGAGAGATCTGCATGCCACTATTTCCTTACCATTTGTAACAAGGAAGCCAAAGTACACCTCAAGATTCAAAAGATTCCAAAAAAATGCTCTATTTTTTTTTCTTTGATGATAATAGAAGACTTAACTTGTTTTAAACACATCAGAAATACTAGACCACTTTTTTTTTTCCTCCTCAAGAAATTCTGAGAGCTAATGGATTATGACCAGAAGTCACTGAAATCAGGGCAAAAGACTTCATTTAGGCTGCTTTAAACTTGGTTTTTGCTAGTTATCATCACATACTTAACCTAGATTCCTGAAAAATACTTTTGACAAAAACTCTGAAAGAGCCACCCTGTCATTTTAGCTAGGAATGATGAAAGCTTAATTGAGAATTACAGAAGCCAAAACCACCATTTTTAAACCTTGTAGATTCTTTTCTGTTTACTGTAACAAGAGAGCAAACAGATGCGGCAAGGGAAACAGAATAAGCACACCAGATATTTCAGTAACAAGCCATTCCTTACTAGTTATTATCATTTACTTGTTTGTTTAGAGAACTGAAACACACAAATTTAATCTGGCAATAAATCCAACTACAGAATTGAATTAAAAATGGACATATTGAGGTGTTAATTTTATTAAAACACAACTTCCGTGTCACAGAATGGCTGAGGTGGGAATCTTGAGATCACCTCCTCCAACACTGGAGATCACCTGCTCCAAGCCCTGCTCAGGCAGGGGCAGCTGGAGACGGCTGCCTGGGATGTCCCCGCGTGGGTTGTTAACCTCGCCGCAGATAGAGACTCCGCAACACCTCCGGGCAGCCTGGTCCGGTGTTTGACCTCCCCCATCACAGTACGAAAGTGTTACGTGAAAGATGCTCCAGCCCCTTAATCGTGACAGAATTGTTTGATGTACAAATTTAAAGTGTTATTTGTTTTCTTAAGCATAAGATGACATTTTGCCTTATTAAAAAACAAATCAGGATCAAATTATGATTTTTCTTTGCCTAAATCCAGTGCCTTCGACTTAGAACAAGACAACAGCTATAAAATCGTAAGATGAAAGAGCAAAGAATTACTGCAAAATTAGTTGGACTGAGCCCCTTTCCCTCCACTCCCGTTACTCATGCTCACACATGAAAAAATACACTAGTTCATTTTTTAAGGTCACAGCTTCTGGAAATGAACAAGATCAAATGCAAATCAAACCAGGAAGATACACCTCAGCTGTAAACTAGGAAAACTTAGTGTGACACTCAGCATGCAAAAATCAAGACAGAACTCTACAAGAACATTTTTAAGTCATCAGTTTATTGCAGAACACTTACCACTGAAGAACACCCATCACACTGGGCTTCTCCACATTATTTGACTTCTCAGGTCAAACTCCCAGTAAGGTACCTGCTCCTCCTATCCCTTTAAAAGAGACTTTGTAGCTCATCCCTAATTAGGAATGAGACGGATGAGGGAAAGGGAATTACCCCATTTTAGCACATTTTATAATGGGATGTTCATGGAGTAGACTGCTTGCTGCTCTACAGAACTATGCCACATTACCTACCCTTAAGAAGAGTTTGATTCTAAAGTAAGTCTTGAAAAATTAATCTCTATTAACACAGAGAGATAACAGATTAAGTTTCTTCTTAAGCCTCTGGTTGGGGCTCAGCAAATTTTATGTTAAGTGTTTGTAGGCTGTGCCCTCTCTATGAGTTTGCACCATGAGATGCCCCACTAAAACCAGTAGAATAGCTTTGTAGGTCCATAAGTGTGTATTTGTTTACAAGATTAGGATCATCATGTCTTGCCTGCTAATTAAACTACTCTCAACTTTCCCTGTCTCTTAAACTGAGTAACAATAGGTTTTGAAAAGCAAACATCTTGAAATGGTCTGGGAAAGCTGCTGATCTCCACTGCTTTTAAAAACTTCTAAACTGTATCTAAGAAAGAAGATTTTCTTTTAAAGTATAATTCAGTTATTAGGATATACCCCAAAACATTTCTCAAATTACTTTTGCTGCGAGCAGATGTACGTGCTTTGTATAGGCAGCAAAGCCTGATGAAGATGTTACTATTGTACTGGTGGTTACCAGTCTTCGCTGGCAAAAAAGGAAGGTACAAGGTTCAGGTGCGGGGCGGAGGGCAGTACCTTCCTACAGAAGGTGTAAATACCTGAGGGATGGTGCATCTCAAGCGGTGGCGTGCATATGTGCAAGCTGTCTCGGCCCTGAATGCAGAACTAGTGCTGATTAAATTGCTTTAAAAACATGATCCGAAGTGTGTGGTAAACCTTATTTCCAGCCAGAGCCATGCAAAAAAGTTGCAGTTCTAACAAAAGCCTTTGCCAGCTTCAGCAAAATTATCAGGAAGAGACAGCAGTTTGCATCTCAGCTGTATTTTAAAGGCTGAACTCACCACAAAGCTTGGGACAAATCAAGTTGTTTATGCAATTATTCAGCTTCACTGATACGCACCGATTTGTCTGTGCAAAAGTGAACTTGTGTGGAAATCTAAAGACGAATGGGAGTTAACAGCATATACGTACACAAACAAGCAGAGCGGTTTACATTAACTGCTAATTAAACTTTATCCAGCAGTTAAGTAACAAAAAGTCCTAAGGAATTTGTTCATCAGAGAAAACATGAAACCACCCTCAAGGCACACAATGAGGTTGTGCCAGCATAGCAGAGGTAAAGGTAATGCATAATCCAGATTTCTCTCCCTAAAGAGGCAGCGTCCTACCATAGATTTATAGGTTGGCAGGTCCTGCCCTTGTCATGTAAAATTAATTCGCCAAGTATACAGCGCAAGAGGGTGGTTCTATATAAATGCTTCTCTGCATGCTAAATGACGCACAGAGCACGTCAATAGGTATATGCTGTGGCGCAAGTCAGCTATAGAAAAAAATACTTTGTGCATGCTGAGCTATATGAAGAAGTTAAAGTGCTTTCACTTAAAAGCACACTGGTGTTTCTTAGGCAAGATTTTCACAACACAGTGTCCAAGTTCGCACATCCCTGCGGAAGGCAAGGGAGGGAGCTGATGAGGAGTCTTCTGAGCTGGAAGAGGTATCCATCAAAGCATGCCAGTTGCTCAACCGAAGAGGTGACATGCCACAACAGGAGTGCCTTAAGACAGTGCTGCTGTGATCTGCAACGTGAAACCGTGGCCTCGCCGATACCCCAGCAGCACTGCTTACCTCCTCGCTCCGCACACACACCATAAGCTAAGAAAAATGTGGGCTCATTTTTCACTTAATTTGACAGTAAATGTCTAAAAACACAGCATGATTAAACATGAAGGTACCACACATGTTTACTGCAAGGTAAACTTTCAGTCAATACCAACAAAGGGCGAATAGTTCATCTGTACGCAGCCGAGCTAACATGACTGGCATCTTAGGTTTTAGTTACTGAAGGCTGCGCTGGCATATACTGAGTATCCAGGATTTTAAAGGTGCCTTTTCTAAACAAAGTGAGCCCTCTGTTTGCTGATGTATCTTGTTTATATAGATGTAACTTGGCCGTGTTGTAAGTCACATGTACAGGAAGCTGAAAGGACTGTAAAACCCGCAGGACTTTTTTTTTTAAACTTGGCAGAAGATAGCTGTTGTTCTTTTGTAAAAATGAAGCTCTTTAAGTCAGCTATCCCTGTATGTCCTTCCACTTACCACCTGTGGCTTTGACAGTGAAATCAAATCCATGTTTTCCTGTATTAATCAATTCCACACTTACAAGAAAGGTGTTCATGGCCATGAATTACTACTAAAATAAGTGCTGGTATAAAACAACACAAACCAATTTCTTCCAGGTGATGCTGGTGGCAAGACAAAGGCTTCCATGTGAGAATCCCAGTTGGCAATGTTCGTGCTAGCGACTTGCATCTACGTACAACACGTTCATCGGGCTATGGGGGCCTGTTCTGTATCATCAATAAACACAACCTCCACGTTCCCTTCACGAGGGCAACGACACAGCAGCGTGAACGCAAGTAGAAGTTTTCTTGGCAATGAACAGTTATGACCCTTCACAAAACCAGGGATCGGACAGGCTCCTTTTCTCTGACTATACCACAGCACTTTCCAGAATCTGGATGAAGTCTTGACTATTCCCTGTCTTTAGGGGACAGAGTTACTAAGAGACTTCCTAAAAATCAATACATAACAGTCAAATAAAATACATTTAAGCCATTCTCTGCCTAAACCAGGCACTGATGTTTCTAATAGAAAAACAGTTAGAAAAGTCACGAGGTGGTAACACCATTTTAGAAGAACATGGTGTCCGTTACGCCCTGTAGACCACTCAAATGGACTTTACCATTAGAAACAGAGGAAGGCAGCAAGTGCCAAGTTTTGGAATTGCAGCTGTTACTTCAATAATGAAGTCAAATGCACCTTTCTCTTCCTTCAGCTTAAGTCTTAAGAAAAAGAAAGAAGGGTAGAAGATTCAAATAAGGAAAAAAATACAGTTTAATACAANAAAAAAAAAAAAAAGCAACAAACAAAAAACCTGCTTTGAATTTGTTGTTATACTCTGGTAAAATCCAGAGGAGTGCAGAGACAGGTACTTATGGATGGTAAGCAACAGGAAGTTATTTGGATTGTACTAGTGCCAAGGCCTTTGGCACTAGTTTGGTTTGTATTGTTTAATGTATCTCTTTGTACTGCTAGCGTCTCAAAATGAGTATAAAAATTAGTTCTGCCAAATTCATTTCCTGAAAAACTGAGTCCACATACAAACAAGTTTCTTGCACGGGTTCCCTCTCCTCCCTCACTCCCCTGTCGAAGTCACAGATCTAGCACGGTCTGCTTCATTTTCCTTATCGAAAAAAGTAGAAGGCTTAGATCTGTCCTTCCTCCTCACATGAAAGGTGTAAGGATTTTTTCCAGAACTGCTGTCTCCAGCACAACCGTGGGCACAGTAGCTCTCACAGCAGGTCTAGGTACAACCTCCTAGGTTGAACAGGAATTCTTTCCTGTTCAAAACAGCACGAGTCTACATCACCTCAATCTCAACTTCCAGCCAGTAAAATTAAGTAGTTTAAAAGATGTGAAGTGGAAGACCAACAAAGTTATTTTGACAGAATACGCCCTAGACTGAAGGATAATTATTAAGGGTACCACTAATAAAATTAAATATTTTAATACCCTGCTAAATTCCAACTGGGCCACCTGATGGGCAATCCAGACCCGCTCAGTCTTCAAATAGCTGAAAATTACAGGGAACAAAACACTCACAAAACAGTTTAAACAGCATCTGATGTCCAAAACGGCTAAAAACTTGCACTATATTCACCTCAACAGCCAGGGCCCCCTCAGATCCACTCTGCAAACAAGGGAGATTCCTCAGACGGTGGTATGCAATGCGCAAATTTTCCTTGAGGAGTTTTCTCCTGGAAGTATGAATAGCAGTTGTCACTTAGATTTGGTGTTCAAAGGGAATTAAGCCTTTGGGGACTGGGGAAAGCATTTCCAGGAGAGAGTAGGGGAGAAACGTGTTGAAGGAATAAACAGGTTGTTTAGCCAAAGTCAGGCACTGGCCAGCGACACAGTTGAGATTAAAACACCCCAAGGCTTCTAAACCCATTGAACGCTGCATTATACGCTTATCCACCCGCAGACTGACTCCTTATCTTTGTGAACCTTCCTGTTCCCTCCTCCAGTACACACACAGGCAACCAAAGCCTTGACTCATGGTAAATCCTCCATGCTTCAAAAGTCAGGGAATATAGCATTAAATACAGAATTTATTCAATTTATTAGCAGACCCTCCTTTATGTAGCAGACCAGCTTCAAAGGAGTAGAAATCCAAAACACTTCATAGAGTAAAGCTGCCAGATACGTGCATTCATGATGGATGAGTTTCTTGAAGCCAGTCGCCTTGTAAAAGCTTGTTCTTTACTAGCAAGCCCTTGCTGCTACTTTGGGAGCTCCATAGCTACAGCAGAACAGGGACTTGGTATTTCTGGAAGACGGTTTGTTTACTATCAGAACTGCTGACAATGCAGAATCAATAGCAACACTGAGCCACTTACTCTAATACAAAGAATTTCCCATTCTTTGGTAGCTATAACTGCACTTGTTCAGAATCTTAACTCTGCAGGTAGGTTCCTCCTCAAACAAAAACCCCAATTTGATTTTTCCCAGGCTTTCACCACTACCTTGCTACTTCAGGATGATGTATACATCCTCCGCTTTCCCACTGACTTCCAGTTCTTTTCCTTTATTTCCTATCTTACCTTTCACATCCTGCAGGGGGGAAAAAAAAAAGTCTAACAGAACAATTTGACGGGCCAGCTGTTTTAAAGTGTAATCATAATCACACAACATGCAGAGAACCATGTTGATGTCATTGTTATCAAACAACTCATACAGTGTCAGAAGATGGTAAAAGGTAATGACATGCAATGTAAGTGGTGCAGACTATACTTTTCCAAGTAGAAGCTGCTCTTCCAGTTTGCTGTAGCTCGGTTTTTCTGAGTTTCACTTATGCGACTTATGTTACATTTATATAACCAGTTCAGGGAAAAAACAAGAATTACGCTAGCCAGCAAAACTGTTTGTAGTTTTATAAGCCCTTCAGCATGAAGAAAAATGTCAGGACCTGTTCCTTAAAAATCCACCTGTTTTCAACGGGCCAGGACATTAAAACCACTAAATCACACTTCCTCACTTCCCCCCTCCAATTTCAATCAAGAGAAATTGCAACCAATTTGCCCAAGAGAACTATCATCAACTTCTTTTTCCAGTAACCTAGTACTTTTTAGCATCGTTTCAGTGTTTTGGCAGGACCAGGTGAATGGGGAAGACAAATATTGGACGGGTTACCTAAAGCGCTGCTACAGACATCAAGTGAGTGAGCAGAATAGTCCCCCCCTTATGTGTCACTTCATGTACTGTATAGGAACTATAGCAATAGATGGAAGTAATAAACACCCAAAATGCTGTTCTTTTGAGACTCCACTTTCCTTCTTGATGAGGTTCAAGCATATCTGTCTCACCCTGCTAGCAAAGCTGAGCAGTATCAGTCCATGAAAAAGCTTTCTTTGCAAAAGGCAGGCTCTGAGTATTAACTGACTGAATCACGTGTTTGAACCGTAAAAGCCATTTTCTATCAATTGGCACGTGTTTGCCATTACCAATACCTGAAATCTAATTGCATTTTAAGTGCTTTAGAGATCTAGAGCAACTCTAAGTGCGTTTACAGGAATAATGCCCCATCTTTAAGAAATTGCAAACTGTTGGACAGGCTACAAAAGAACAACTTGAAAATTGCCAGTTTATCGTCCATAAGAAAACATTTTGTCATTTTAAATTGCTGCTGGACATGAGACGAGTCAGGAACCAAGACCCAACTCTTCTCTCCATAAGCTGCTTCTCAGCATGCTTTCTGGTTCACAGGTTCTCATATCAATCCTTTTCACATCCAAATACAGACCAGTCTTAAGGGTTTGGTTTTATGCATAAAAGCTTTAACCTCTCAAAACAATGCAAACACCTTCTTTTTTATGTAAACACAGAGCAGCTCTTTCTTGTGCAATTCATGCCCAACACAGCAGACAGATTCAAGGGTTCTCCATTTGGGTTTGTGGTGTATTTTGAATTTCTCTTCCTCATACCAAGTCGGGCAACAGCAAGGTGCCAAGAAACCCAAGGCCAGTTCTGTAGGTGAAAAAGGTGTTTCACCTCCAAATCGAGGGAGGATGGGGAAACACCTGGTAGGAAAGAGGTGAAATTTTCCTGCTCGCAACAGCAGGCATCACTGTCAGGATGCTGCCTACGAAAACGGAAAGATTTTTCCCCTCTACACAAAAAAGGGAAGCTGGTTTCTGTGAATTCAGTCTTTTATTTGCAAGACTCTGAACTACTACAGAAGTGTCCATCTAAACTTACTGAATTAGTATCACTTATTCTTCCAATCAAGAACCATGGCTTACTTCCAGCCCCCCAAGAGGTAAGGTAAAAGAATTAGAAGTTTAAATCACGGAGTCTGTTTGACTAAGGAAAAAATGAGTTTAAAAGCTACGTTGATTTTACCCACTGAATCTGTCCAGTGACTATTCAGGTACACTTCAGCTTTTTGCTTTGCAACTGATACAGGTTTGGTTTCCAAAGCTTTTGTATTAGATGTTCTCTCCAGATCTTGCTTCCCATTTGTTTTTTAAATAAACTCAATGAACAGACAAGTCAATTTGGACATACAGAAACAGCATATTCCTGAACAGTTTGAGATTTACAGAATCTACCTCTCAAAAAAGGCCACTTTGAAATGAATTCTGAAAGATTTTTGCAGTGCAGAAACTTCCAGGAGTTCACAAACTTAAAGTTGTTCTAGTTCTGTGTTTATATTCTTGTGCAAATGTAAACCCACTCACCCTAGCTTTTTACAAGTTTTTCACCTAACCTTTCTCAGAGGTCAAATATTTGCAGTTTTGCTCTGTATGAGCATAGTATATTCTCTGTTCCACTGGGCTTTGGGGCAAACGGCTTGCAGATACTTAGACAAGCAAGATATTTAAGCAGAACTAAATCACTAAAAATATATTGACAAAAACACTTGTAAAATCCGCCTGCGACCACTAATTTTAAACACCGCAAATGACAGCAAGAGCTTGATGCGATCTATTGTTTGCTCAGACATGAGCAGCACGTCCTTAACTGATTCTGTATTTCAAAGCACCTGTCTCGGTGTCACCTAGAACAAACCCAGATCAAGGTGCAATTTCCTGTATGTTTTAAAAACAAGTGCCAAGAGGAAATGCCTAGTGCTCCCCATATATGGGCAAAACTGAACTTAATGCTGAGCTTCAGTATTAAGAGCTTCACTAAGCCGTGAATAAGATGGTACCAACATACATACATTCTGCTCAAGAATAAAATTGCAGCAAACCTTCTACAAGCAAGAGTTAAATCGGGATTATTGGAGCTAAGTTTAAACACCAATGCAACTTTGAATTATTTCCAGCTCCCCCCCCAAAAAAACAACCACCAAAAAAAAAAAAACCACAAAACCTTTCTCGCACTGCACTTATCTGCCCTCCAGGTTTTTATGCCTCAAAATACACACCCCCTGCCATCCCTAATCTGCCGGAGCAGCCGCCTCGTTAGCCACATGTCTCCTCAGCACCACCTCCTTCTAAACACAGAATCGATGTCTCTTCAAACAGAGCCGGGTCCAGCCTCTCCTGCCACACCGAGCGGCTGCCATGTTGTCTTTCTGCCATCAACCTACACGGTTAGCAGCAGGGTTGACATGCTTCAGATTTTTGTTTCCCGGTGCCCCTCACGCGTGAGCTTTCTAGATCTATTTTGAAAATCCTAACTCAACAGGATTATCCGAACAACATTGCAATTGTTTTCACACACTCACACGTAAAGCAGAACTACATTTTTAGGTGTCTGGAGAAGATGGAAAGTAGGCACAACTTGCCAACTGCCAGGTTACCAGCTCCACATCCCTGCCTGTCCCTTCGGGTGACGGATACCCAACCAACAGGTGACCTGCCTGCACGACGGTGGTCGCCACATTTAGGGGAAGGAGCACCTACAGAGGGGGCTTGAAAGATGTCCAGAAAGCGTCTCTATTCCTAACACAGGAACAGATGTCAGACTGACAGCTGGACCCAATCAATTTTTCCAAGCCCTTAATTTGCACAGAAGTGCAAGGCAGCAGTATCTCCACAGCAGCTCCATTTGCAAAGAAGACCGAGGACTCCCGTAAGCTCACGGCGGATCCGAGATCGCTCACGAGCACCTGGGCATTTTCTAATTTCACCCATTTCCAGCAGCGGGCAGAACCGAAGTTATTTCATTCTGGTCCCTCCTATCACCCAAACCCGGCCTNGGTCCCGGCACGGCGGCAGCGGCAGCGCCCGCCAGCGGAGCATGCGCCGTGCCGGGCTGGGCCGGGCCCGCCCGGGGGTGGTGCCTCGCTACGGCCGCCTCCCGCCCTGAGGGGGGTGATGGCGGCGTTGGGCTCCGAATGCGGCGGCTGTGAGGGCGTCGCTGAGGAGATTTGCCGGCCCGCAGGGAGGCCGCGCCCGGTTGGGCGGCAGGAGGCGATTCGGGCCCTCAGAGGCCGCCGAGCCCCGGTGGGATCGGCCCTGCTTANACCAGCTCCACATCCCTGCCTGTCCCTTCAGGTGACGGATATCCAACCAACAGGTGACCTGCCTGCACGACGGTGGTCACCACATTTAGGGGAAGGAGCACCTACAGAGGGGGCTTGAAAGATGTCCAGAAAGCGTCTCTATTCCTAACACAGGAACAGATGTCAGACTGACAGCTGGACCCAATCAATTTTTCCAAGCCCTTAATTTGCACAGAAGTGCAAGGCAGCAGTATCTCCACAGCAGCTCCATTTGCAAAGAAGACCGAGGACTCCAGTAAGCTCACGGCGGATCCGAGATCGCTCACGAGCACCTGGGCATTTTCTAATTTCACCCATTTCCAGCAGCGGGCAGAACCGAAGTTATTTCATTCTGGTCCCTCCTATCACCCAAACCCGGCCTCCCCCGCCGCGGCCGCCGCTCGTAGCTCTGAAAACCCCTTCCCAGCCCGGCACTGCCCGCACGGGCTCCTCCCCCGTACCCGCACCGGCCCCTCTCCGCTGAGGGGAACCCAGCGGCACCGCACACCCGAGCCCAGGCACCGGCCGCGGGCCCGGCCGCCGCGCTGAGCCCGGGAAGNGGGGAGGAGGGTGGGGGGTTAAAATGGATCTGCCTCCTGGCTGGTGTGAAGTGAGGTGAAGACTTCAGCGGGTGTGGTGGGAGGCCGGCCCAGTGCCCGGGTCAGCACCCGGAGGTTTAACAGTAGGTGTTTAAAAACACCCGTCAGCCAACACACATTCTGGCACCGCTCGGATGGTGCTGAAGTTGCAGGGTTGTCTTTGCCACCCCAGTGCCGAAGCCATAGCTGTCGTCTCCGCAGATGTCTGGTGTCTGCCGTGGTGCGGGCTGAGCTACTGGTGTGTTTGGATCACCTTTAAAAAACCTACAACCCTATCTCTAGCCTCACACAGACGCGAATGAGCTGGTGTAAACAACTTGGTGCTCACACCGCAATGAGGAGACACGCACAATTCTCCCGTCTGCACAGAAAAGAAACCGGTTTCTTCACACTGTGGTTTCAAACTCTTCTCAAAGTCACAGGAAACGGCACAAGTGGAAGTAGTATCAGTAAGGAAATTATTGCGTTCAATAAAATGATTCCCCCCTTCCCACGTACGCACACATATTTGGCATTTTCTTCTGAAAGAAGAGCCCATCTGCTGCTGCCTTTTGGGGGAATTGTCCAAATAGCCGAATTGGTCACTAAAAAAAAAAAGCGCCCTGGTAAACATGCCGCCTTTCAACATAATGGTAGTTTCATGTAATTCAGACTAATCAGAGCACGCTGATAACATCTTTTTGTCGAGGTCTTCTCGTACATGGCAGCACATGGGTGTGCAGGTGCCTTTGCCGTTACAAAGTGTTTACACGCCAATGCAGTGAATCGGTCCCAGCTCATCTGCCTTGTGCCTCAGCAGTCCTGAGTTTTGAACCTTTTCTCCAGGAAAACATCCCTAAAACTTTTCATCTCCGGCACAGGAGCTGGGAGACGGGGGCTGATTGCGTGTGAGTGCACGCGTGTGCATGTCCGGGTGGTTGTAGTTTACAAACCACCAAAGATAGATAATCATTGATTATTTTTTCCCCTCTCCCAAGAGGAAACAAGCCAGCCCTTTCCCCACCTGTTTCCACAGCTGTCAAGGAACTCGCAGAGCGTAATTTGGATGCTTTTCATCCATGTTAACCTTTTTCCTTGGCCACATGGCATCGTTGGGTCTGGATTACCCATGCGCTGTGGGTGCATGGGAAAGCACTGGAGTCTCACCCCGTTTCCACCACTCTGGTGATCTTAACTCAGGTTAGAAGAGAGCCCGAGGCTGGAAGGAGAGAGGTCAAACCCTGCAGATGTGCGTGGCTGTGCCACGGCTCTCAGGCCCAACCTTTTCTTGCTCTCCCTTTCCCTGTCTCCCCATGATCTGCCTGCAGGGGCTGTGCTTCCATTGATTACCTTTCATTCTTGCTAGCCCTTTCCATGGCTTTGCCTTTATAATGATAAAATCAGTTTTTCTGGGTGGGTTTTCATGCCCAATAACATACCAGATCTTTATTATTTATGCTTTACAGGCAGGGCTCATTTCCCAGCTGCGAATGTCCTTAAATCCTGAAGCTCAGAGCTGCAAATCAAAGCAAAGCCGAGGAGGCGGCTGTGACGGTAGGATTGCATAAGGGGCTTAGCCTGGGGCTGCAGCTCTCTGCGTGCTCAGAGAGCAGCTTTACCTCTGCCTCCGTCTAAATCGGTGCCCAGAGCCCAGGGCCATGTCCAGGAATGACCCGGGCTCCCAAAGGCCACAACCTTCAGCAAGAATTAACTTCTCGCGTGCTCACACACCTCACTTTAAAAAATGGGGCTGAGCTCCTATGGCACTTGCAGTCTCACAGAAATGGCGTGTTCACTCTCCTAGTCCTGCCTGCAATGTGAGCTTTTTGCTTTTTCTCCTTGATTTCAGGACACTGGTGTCTCTGATTTCTACTAGTTGTCCTGTGACATATCACTGGGATGAAATCAATCTGCTGCTAAAAATTACTCCAAGAAGCATGTTAATAACAGGGAAGGGTTTCCAACCTACACCCAAAATGGTCTGCTTTTACCACAACATACCATCCTACGGGAAGGATGCAATTTTGTATTAAAACCTTCGAAGTAGTTTTTTCTAAGGAATTAATCGCATGTATTTGTAGCTGAATATGTTTTCTTGCTTATAAAGAGAATAGGCTTGCAAAGTGCTGCAGGAAAGGCCTGTGATACAAAATAATTTTTTCTTTCCCCTGTAAGTGCTGTACTGGGGTGCAGTGACAGGTCAGAAGAATTATTTTGTATCTCACATACTTCTTTATTTTGCACCTTCCAGGATGCACTGATATCCTCCATTAAAAAAAAAAAAAGGCAAAATACAGGTGACTAGACGTGACTGTCTTGATACTTGGGAATTAAAAATCAAACAAAATTCAAATAAATTCTCTCTTGTAGCCTTCTTTAAAGAAGGGGTAGGGATGGATGCACAGATTTTCCCTTTACTTGCCTGCTCTGCAGATTGGTTTTCAAGCTTCCAGAAGCCAAACTTCACCTTTGCCTCTGAAGTGGTGATGTTTTTAAACAGTATAAATGTTTAGTAAGCTTTTTTTTCATGGCATTTCAAGGTACAGTGAAGGGCCCTGCATTCATTTAAGTGCTTTAAATCACCGATGCCATCAGCCACTGATTGACTGGACCTTTAGAGAGATGTGATTTAACACTAAGTGGTTTCGGTTTGTCATTGATTTGTTCCTGGCAGCACTTCTGGAGCCTGGTTCTTCTCATACGTACCAGCGAAAACCAGGAGGAGGGAATGAAGTCAGAGGCGCTGTGTAATGTGTAAAATGGGCCGCTGACTTTCAACATCAGCAATTCCTTAAACTGTAATAGTATTAGAAAGTATTCTGAGAATAATTTTGTGTGCTCTTGCATGCCTCTGCAAAGTGTCAGGTTATGTTCAGTGCTGCTCAAATTAGATTTTTTTTTTTTCCCAAAAGAAAAACATTTTCCCATTTTTACCTCCAGGGAAAAAAGTGGGAGTTACAAAGGAGAGCAAGTCAAGCATTTTTTCCTCGAGATCAACAAAACTGATCTTTTCACTTAGAGTTATTTTTTCTAACAGAGAGCAGAAGCTGCTCTCAGCTGGACCCGCGCTGGGTTTGGTTCACCCTGCGGCTGGAGCGTGGGGAGCAGCCAGGACGCAGGGCCAGGAGGAGCGGGAGGAGCAGGCTCCCGGGCAGCGCAGAGTTGGGTCAGGCGAAGGGGGTCCCACGGCAACAACTTAGGTGCTCCAAACCATCCGTTGGGTGCCCGTCAGTTGGGTGTTGCGGGTTGAATTCACCCTGCACCCTCCTCCCTGTCATGTCTCCCATCACCATGCAGTATCTTAGAGACTGCGAGGCCCCCGGATGCTGCAGCGATGGGGTGGGACTTGCCACGGGAGCTGTATAAATAGATTTGCAAGTGCACAAGTTCTTTCATCTGATCTGTTGCTGAATTTATCTTCGACTTCCTGTGCTCACATAACATGCGTGAAACTGTGTTTGCGACACTGTTTTCAGAGTGCTTGTCTCTGCTTGGAAAAGCAAGTGAGAGAATTTATTTTGAGACATCAGGAATGTGTGAATTGCTTCTTCATAATTAACTACTTCTAACTATGGTGTTCAACTCTTTTTTTTTTTAAGCTAAGTGGGGTTTCTAATGATCTCAGCTTGGGGAAGGAGAGGTACTTTATGTCGGTAGTCCAAATTTACTTTGCCAAGAAAGGATTAAATTTTCTCCATCCAAAGCAGTGCTTGTTCTGGGGGTGCCGTGGCAGCCGCTGCTGAGAGCCAAGCTGCGGGGGGATTTCCTGCGCAGGGCTGAAGCGAGCTGGCAGAGCGGTGTGTAGGAGATGTAACAGGTAGCTCCATTTCCCAAATTCCCTGGCTGGAATTCGCTTGCTTTGCTCCAAGCTCAGGAGTGTTGAGATGCTGCCGCCGTGCCTCAGTCCTGCATCAGGCACGTTCATGTTGCTGCTTGCCTTCATCGTCTGTTTTTTCCCATTGCCAGCTTTCTGGTTCTTCATTGTCCTCTTAACAAACCGAATCAACAGCATTATTTGCATTTTTTTTCCAGTTTTCTCTGTTGAAAAACATACCTTATGTTCACTTGTTGTGAAGCAGAAACTGGGTTTGTGTAAAGAGCTGCGGAGCAGCTGCAAAGGATGGAGTTACACCAGTGTCTGTGGCTGGGCAGCTGGCACATGGCAACCAGTGCAACCTAAATCTCCTTTCTTGTCTCAGCCATCGCTGCTCCGAGACATAATGGAGCAGTGTGGTGGTGGCGGTCATTGTGGTGGTGATGGTGCTGGTGGTGATGGTGGCCAGCTCCAAATCCCACTTCTGATTCCCCCTCCACTGAAGTCAGACTCATTCAGTGAGCACCTTTTTATTACTCTTCAAGCAGACTAATAAAATATACGAAGACAAATCGATATTGCCCAGAACCGCAAACGCATTTTCTTCAGCTCAGCTGCTTTCCCACGCAGCCGTCTCCAGGAGGATGAGTTTGGTGCTGGCACAGCTCACAGGTACCCACTTGCCGCCTGGCTGCCTGCCAGCCACACCACTAGAGCTAGACGCACTTGCTTATATACTAGCTCCATATATATATATAACCCAGAAAAAGCTACGTGCGCAACAGTTGGCTTTTATAAGGGCAAGTCTAGCACG
The DNA here is from genome assembly GCA_013400755.1 of Pelecanoides urinatrix. Lineage (NCBI taxonomy): Eukaryota > Metazoa > Chordata > Aves > Procellariiformes > Procellariidae > Pelecanoides > Pelecanoides urinatrix. Next base: position 316,358 of record VZTQ01006195.1, on the reverse strand, counting down.
AAGTGGAACTGGAGGTGGGTCTGCTGGAGGGGAGGGACGAAGCAGAGGAGTAACCTCAACCAGAGCGATAATTAAATGTTTTAGGATTGGAAATGCCACGTTTGTCACCAAAGCGTTCGCTTTTCTGTACTGATACACAACATTGATTCACGTCCCTCATGGTCCACAGATCAGAGAGCTTGTTTACATGGCTGGGGGCATTTCTCAGGTCAGTGTCCGGCATCTGAGACCAGATGCCCCTGTCTCTTTCAGGAGAACACACGTAACCTGGAGCACGTAGCATTTCTAAAATCTTTAATGAATTACCAGCAGCCGCGATACAGAGCCTTGCTTGGACAACTTCCAAAGCATGTTCTGTTGCTTCTGTTTTTCTCATGTGTACTTTTGGAAACTACATTTCCTTGGTCTATGTTATAAAGCAGCATTTTTATGGGGTGTTTGCCATATTCCCCCTCCCTCTGTTGTATGGAGATAGAGAATTAAGGTCATTTTTCCAGGAAGGGTGTTGCTCGTAATGGCACAAAGGTTCTCAAATACAAGCGGGATGGCAAACAAACTCCAAATCTGGAGAAATGTGGACTTTTTCCCAAGCCCATTAAGGACAACAATATCACCGTCAGGAGCTTGGTGCTCCCGTCTTTGCCTTCGTCCTGCCACGCTGCTCAATCATGTGCATCGTGGATTCAGCAGGATCGCCTGGCTGTTGTGAAAGGGTATGGGAAGAGAAAAATGAAAGACGTCCGTGATCTTAGAGACAGAGAAAGGTGAGGTTCAGGCTGGTCTCTGTCACCCTGGGTTGTGTTTAAATGGCACGGTCTACAGTAAGAGGATAATTGTTACAGTGCATTTGGATACTGTTAGCTGTGAATTTCAAAGGTACTGAGAGCATTCAGCTTGCAATACAAAATCTGGTGAAAATAGAATCATAGAATCACTAAGGTTGGAAAAGACCTCCAAGATCATCGAGTCCAACCGTCAACCCAACCCCCCCATGCCCACTAAACCATGTCCCCAAGCGCCTCATCTACACGTCTTTTAAATACCTCCAGGGATGGGGACTCCACCACTGCCCTGGGCAGCCTGTGCCAAGGCCTGACCACTCATGTTACTGTTGATGTTACTGTTTCATTCCATGGAGGTGAAAAGCGGTGTAGTATTTTACATTTTACATAACACTGTTTTTCCTCATTTCCTCCTAAGTGAAACATGTTATATTTCATGCAATTGTTTTAAAAGGCTGTGGTGTATTTCCTTTAACTTAGCTGAGGTAAAGGGGTGAAGAAGTGAACAATCCTTAGACTAAGAAGGAACTAAATAGATACTGTGCTCCTCTAATGATTTTCAGATAAAATATCCACTCTGGATTGTGATTAAAATGAGTTTTCTTTTAATGCGGATGCAAATGCAACTGCAGCAGCACGTCACATTTACATCCAAAATTAATTAGGCTTCAGTAGCAATAAGTCCTCTGGAGCACTGCGTTTCAAACCAGAATGCAGCAAGGCTTTGGATGCTGGATGGGCAGCATCACACGCTCCCTTGAGATGTTGTTCAGCACCGTGTGGAAATTTTTCTAAAACAAACACGAGACTTTTTTTATCACTCTGGGAATGTGAAGCCAACACATTTAAGGAGATCACTTGCATATGAAATACACCAAATCAGCAGGTAATCCCGGGCACACATCAGAAACATCGGCACGGAGCCTCTCATGTTGTCTGTGCTGATCTGTGCCCATCTAAACCGGCGCAGCCTTTATCAGTGTCCACGGGAAAGGTACTGCCTCCTCCTCATCCACTTGCCTCTGGAAGAATTGCTTCTGCTGTGGTGCTCCAAAACGCTGACCCTAAAGGGCATCTGCGTGTTCACATTTTTGCTTGGGTGTTTTTGTTAAAGTCATGCTCTCTTTATTAAAAAAATGCAAGAGGTGAGACACCCAGTTACGGAAAACAGCTACCCCTGTAACTTCAGCGTAACAATTAAACCCGCTGATGTTCAGACCTGTTACCGACCTCCCCTACTCCTCTACCAGCCTCTTCTCCAGGGCTCTTCACTACAAGCTCTTTGCCACCGCCAGACCAAAACTGCCTGTGCTGGTGCTGCCCTTGTGCATGGAGCCCTCGACTAATTTCCTTGAACTTTCCACCACCATCAGCCCCAGGCTGGTCCCAGCAGCGAGGACAAGACCCATGGGTGGTGTCTTCTTGGGTGGAGCAACATGATGGTGTTGGGATGGGGTCCGTGACTCTGTTGCCCATCTGCCAACACCTCGAACAGGAACCATTTGCGCTCTCACAGACTTATTTCAGGCAGGAGGAATCTGAAGCTTGTGCAAATGTTTAAACACATCTCTCTTGAATTATTCAGTGTACTTTGCCTGCTTCTGGAGTTAATTAAAATGGAGGGCAGTCAATAGCAAGCTCTCACATTCACCGTAGGGAGGAGGCAGCAAACTGTGGCAAAGGGACTGCTGACAACTACCTGCCCTCTCCACCCCTCCTGCACCGCACTGCTGAGCTCCCTCGGCAGTACTGACCAGCAGCAGCACCGAATCTTAACGAGTTTGCCTTAATTTAAAGAGACCAGTGTGTGCACAGCACTGGGGACTGGCAAGTCTTGAGCTATGTTTGAGGCTGCAGTGCCTGATTTCAGAAGATCCAGGGAACCACCCAGACCAAGAGCTGTCTCCCTCCCAAGCAGCCTCGCACCCCTTTTTCCCTGTTTTCTGCTACAGTTGAGGCTTTTTCCAGTGTCAGACGCACATCCCTGTGTATCAAAAAAAACAAACTAAGTGCAGCTCTCGTCCTCTTGAAGTCAATGGGGAATTTGCGATTGGGATCAGAATTTCAGCTATGATCTGAAGTACAGGTCTGAGCCAAAGCCCTTTGGAGTCAAGAGGCGTCTTTCCTCTGGCTTCCCAGACAGCTTCTAACATTAGCCCAACAAAAATGCATGACCGCGTGAAAGAGTATATTAATCCACACATAGATCCATGCCCCCCTCCTGCTCCTGTGAAACGTCATGAAGAGCAAATTATGTACCAAGTTGCATAATCTTGACTTATCATCTGCCTGAATACAGAAATGACAGCGGTAAGTTTGATACTGTACCACACTGAATCACTCAGTTCCTGATGAGTATTTTTGTCCCCAATCAGACATCAATTAAAGTCACAGTTTCCCTTTGTGAATCAAGCTACTGACAAAAATGCAGGGTTTACGTATTCTCCAATAACTCAGCTAGCAGGTATCTCCAAAATGTGATAGTGTCAGAAATATTTTATGCAGAAAGAAGAAATGATTGTGTCATTCTCTGTTCACATAGTACTTTTCCCGGTAACAGGCACGTGTAATTGCCATTACTGTTACTGCACAGCGTTTGCACTGAGTGGAAAAGGACCCCTCACCTGGAAACAGGAGTGAGAACGTAATCACAGCGCTCCACTGAGAATAGTGAGAGCGGGAATGCAGCTCCAACACATCGATCTGATTTTACTCTAAGAAAGTGAAAATATTACCATGGTTGAGCTGAGCGTATTTGTAATGAATGAATAATGTTGAATTCTTGTTAAGCTCATGAAATTTTGCAGGCAGGGTGCTCTAACTGAGCAGGTTTTGGAGCTGGCATGCCAAGAACATACGTCTGCATCTGAAGGAAAAATAACGTTGCATGGTTGAGCTGGTGACATTTCTGATCATGCAGACAGGCTTCAGCAGAGTCTTCATCAACTTGTTTTTTTCATTCTACTTTGTCCAACATCTCCAGGCTCACATTCAGAAATTGCTTAACCAAGTTATATTCTGGTACATCTAATATTTGCACATATTGGGACATTGCAGTTAGGCTACTTGATTCATAAGGATGTTTAATCAAGAAGGCCTGGATTAAAGTTCAAGTTGTTTTGCACTAGCCAGAGATGATTTGAATGAACAGTAATTAAAACACAGTCTGATTCATATGGGGCACTGCTGGACTTTGAAATGATGACTTTGTGCTTGAAACTCTGTTGGGAAGAATTCTTTTTATTTTAATACAACTGAAACGAGTTTTTTTGGTACCGATGCTTCACGCTGAACAGTAATAGAAGTCACATTTTTTAAAAAAAGCATTTTGGGGAAAGGTGACATCCTCACCTGGTTTCAAGGCTGAGTGCTAGCAGACAATGGAAGTCTGTTATCCCGCTGTTGTGAGAAGCTGACAGCGGCTGGCCAGCTTGCTCGGAGCAGAAACTTCAACCCTTAAAAGGACGATTTGTGGATGAGAGCCAGGAACAGAACAGCCGTTCTTGTCTGCAGCCTCGCAGCCCCGGGGAGAAGTCGCAGGAGCAGAACTGCTGTTCTCATGCGAAACGTGGGTGGAAAGGCGACGGCCTCCAGATGGGAAAAGGGACTTTCCTGATGAAAAAGCCTGAGAACTACTGGGTTAGAACAAATCCACCTAGAACGACAGCTGAGACATGTCACAAGAAAATTGCCTTGCCTTGGGATCAAACCCATAAATTACAGAAAGTTTTATCAGAAAACGGATGGTCCTCAGAGACCTTATTTTTCAGCAAAAAGTGATGGGATGTATCACTTGTATGCATGTTGTTTACATCTTGCTTTAACACAGTTCGTGGGAGGAAGTGCTCCACTGCCAAAAAAGACTTGATAGTTGCATTGTTTGTGTGTAGCAATATTTAGACATAGCAAACTCACCGGTATTTATAATAAGTCTGTCCCATTATGATATGAGTAGGAAGCTACAGGAAAAAGAGATGGACTCTATGACCGCTGAGCTAGAAAGGGAGATAAAGGCTCCCAGTAAATCTGATCGGAGAGGTGTTGTTTTCAGGCACAGACAGCGTTTCAGTTCCTGTCCCGTGCCAGAGCTCGAAGCTGTACTTGTTGTAACAGGAAACGAGAATCACAATCTGAAGCCAGAGGCACATGTCATTCGAACAGGCTCTTTGCTCTCTCTCAGCAGCACGGACGCATGCTGCAGTACACAGCCAGCAGCTTTGCTGCACGTCCCACTAAATGACCCGGGTTGGTCATTAACCCCCAAATCTGACCCAAGGCTTGGAAGGTGAGGAACCTTATTCCTTGGACCTGGTCCATAACAAACATTGCATCTGCCTCTGAACAATTATCTTACTTCCCAAGGGAAGGACAAGAACTTTTCGGTTTCTAGCACGAGTCAGCGCCCTGATTGTATTCATCAGTGAACACCCAAAGCCATCCTCGGGGCAGCACCGGGAGGACCTGGCTGAACGTCCTGCTTCTTCCAGCTCCAAACTCCACTGCCACCTGCCCTTCTCCTAGGAAAGGGGACGCACGTTCCCCAAGCGTCTGCTGGCTCCTAAAATGACAACAGAGATAGCTAAAAAAAGAGATGAAACCCAGCCTTGGCCGGCCTGCAAGCCTACAAACGCTCCCACCCCCGGGATGCCACAGCTCCTCTTCTCTCCCGTTCATCCTGTCATCGAAACGGGAGCGCGGCACGGCACGTGAAGGAGCACAGGCGTGTTGCTGTCGTACAGCCAGGGTGGGCTGCAGCCGCTGCACCGCGGGAGGTGACCACCTCTGCTTTTCAGGATGAGCGTATTCCTGCCCAGGACAAGGGGTCCCTGCAGGCTTCGGAAAGAGGCAGAGAGGAAGGCGAGGGTTGGCTCTGCTCAGATTTTAGTCTATCTAGAATTTAAACTTTTGGTAGCAGGATGTCTTTTTTTATCATTTGCAGAGTTTCTAGTACAATAGAGTCCTCCCCCAGAAAAACTCGAGTTGCTATCATAACACCAGTAATCATTTCCCCTGTATAAATGACGCACCCTGGCGAAATGTTCCATCACAGCTGTACAGCCCCGACCCTGTCTGGGCCCGCAGACATAGCCAGCAGCACGGTCTGGCAGAAACGCCATCCAGTAAAGAAGATCAGAGAAATAACAGAGACCATGTAATTGCCATCTTGGAGCAGACCACTGGTTGAGCTAATCCCTGTTCTCCCCCCGGAGCAGGGAGCAGCAGCCGGGGCTGTGCAGGGAAGCACAGGGCAAGACCTTGGACAGTCATGAATCATCCAGTCCAGAAGGAAGAGGTTTCTAAACACCACTGGGTTAATGACCACACTTAACATCGGTATCAAGAATTGTGACCTCTGGAAATTGCTGCATCAGCCTCGGCAGCCTGAGGGCCGTACACTCAGGGGGAATCTGGAGAACAGGCACCGCACTAACATGCCTGCAGGTGTCTGCTTATTTTACGCAAAAAATCCCTCGGATTTCCCACTCCCCAACACAACCTGGCCCGCGGGGCCCCTCTGCCGTCGTGTCCCAGCACTGCAGCCCAACCCCGCACCCAGCACCTTCCCGAAGCCGCCCAGGCAGGGACAGAGGAACCCTCTGCCTCCCCCCACCCCTTAATTCACATGGCACAAAAATCACAGCTTCGGCCAAGGGCGCGTTGCCTGAAAATACCCCGGCCTTGCAAAGTATTTTGATGAAATTGGTGCAGAAATTACCCTGGGGATTTGCAGTCTCCTACTCACCAGGGCGAAGCCCCAATCGAACCCTGCAAGGGGCAGAACCAGCTGCACCACCACCAACCCACTACGCTCGCTGCAAACAGCTCCGTCACCCCAGTGCGCTGGCCAGACCGTGAAGTAACCTGGGTCCCACCACCCATCTCCATTTATCGAGACATACAGAAAATTAGTTAGGAGACTAATTAGCCAAGACTGTGGTATCTTTGACAAGAAGTATTAAAGAGTACCTAAAAAGGGCTTTATCTTCTGTATTGCTACAGAGTAAATTATTTGTTCTGGTACCAAGTATTACCCATTGACCCACCCCTCCCATCTTTAATACTTCATCATGCTGCACAGGACCCTGCTTTCTCAACCATTTTTTCAAGATTTTCAAAGCACAGCATCTCTGGAAGATCTTCCAAGCCTAAACAATCAATTAACAGGCACACTGTTAATAAAGCGTAAGATTTTATTCAAATAAAACATAAATTTTCTTAACCTTTGACTTTTATGCAAAAGGAGTACATTTAAAATGAGTACACGCCACTTCAGTAGGACGCTACGCTGTACGTACATCTGTCCGTCAGTCGCCGGGGCACAGGGAACCGGCGGCGCGGGGCCCCGTGAAGCTCAGATGGCTGCCATCCTTCAGTTATCACAGTACTGTACCTTTACAAGAGACAGCATCAGCACTGTGATAACTGAGCCAGGGCAGCCGGTCAGTCATTGCGGCCCCTCCGCAACACTGCCGAGCCCAGCAGGCGCATCCTCCTCCTCATCCCGTACGTGTCTCAAAAACCCCGCATCAAAAACAGATGCCCCGCTGCCAGGTGAAAGGCTCAGGAGCATTTAACAGAAGTGGCTTCGCATCAGAGGTTTCAGTCCAGAAAATTATCCAGACAATTAGTGCTATCTTAATGACCGCAGTGGTTTCTGCAGCTCAAAGCGTTTTTTTTTTTTTTTAGTAGTAGCTTCTTCTGGCCAAATCCACCAATGCTGGATTTAATGGAGAACGGGTAACTAACCACTCTACAGAGATCACGAGAGACAACGGGGGCACCCCTTTCTCCCCCTTAAATTCACTGGAGCTAGACAGCAGCATTTGGTTTATGCTACTTAAGTACTGAATGTCATGAACCAGACAGTCAGTGGGTAAAATGGCAGAGAGCCAGGTGAGTTAATGGAGCTACACCGCTTGCGACAGCTGAGGAGCGGGATCATTAACAGCGCGCCTACGAGGGCAGCACCACACCGTGACCACGCTGCATACTGCACCCAGCCTGCCAGGCTTTCGCCAGCGGAGCAGGCTGGCGGGCGGTGGAATTTTACAGCACCGCGAACACATTCAGCTGGGCTTAATCGGAGTTTGTCACACGCGCTTCTGGAGCCGGCATCGCAGACGGCCGTTCCTATGCCTACCGATGGCTTCGACGGGAGCAGCACCCAACGCCAGGCAGCCAGCTGCACTCACACGGGACTGGAGTGAGCAGAAGAGGGGCCTAAAGGCTTGAGGTGCTTCAAGTATGCAGCTGGCATTTTTAGGTCATAGGATCCAAACGAAATTGTGAAATAAACAATTCCGCTGCAAACTAGTTAAATTATAAGCTTACATCAACCTCTATTTACCCCCACCTTTTTTTTTTTCTTCTTCCCTAAAAACAGGCATTGCTGAAAAGATCATGGAACTATTTCTACACATACACCCCTTTGGTTAAGGGAATCAAATACATTGAGTTCTGAAATAAGTTTAAAAAACACAACGGTTTTACATAGTAAAAGTTCATGTGTTACTAAGTTTTTGTAAAAAGTTAATTTATGATGTTGACGGACTTCACCAGTACAAGCTGCTTTCATGTTTCTACCAGAAGGAAGCAGAAACTGCAAAAGTGGTACGACACTCTAAATAACTTACCTAGAAAAAAGCATGTCCTGAGATGTTATGGAGCCTGTTTTTAAAAGAGAAATATGTAACATTCAGCTGGATCCAGCTATCAAAATGGTGTCTTACAAGTTTTTAACTCAAGAGGGCAATGGAGAGACAAATATGAAAGATCCGAGGAGAAGCACGCAGTGGAAAAAAATATTTGTACATTTTAAAACAAACTACAAACATACATTACATAAAAAGGGGACAGTCAACAGATTATGCAATACTGACGTAAGACGACACAGATGACTTAAACATATATCCTAAAACTCACAGATTTACCACCACCACTTGTAGATTAATCATTAAAGAATCCACTGTTGCTAGGAAAAAAAAACAACAAAAAAACTTGGTAAAAAATATTAGTAAGTTCTGTACATACAATGGTGACTTCTGAAAAGCAAAGGAACTGCATAACTAACGAACCATTTGCTCCCACTTTGAGGCGTTTTTACACCACCATTACTATTCCAGCAGAAAAATTCTACTGATCTCAGTAGAATGGCATAAATGTAGGACTGGGAATCCTACATTACACAGGTCGAAGTCATGAGAGAAGAATCACTATTTTATAGTTCAAGTACGCCTTGACTTCTGTTTCAAGATTTTAATCCATGCTCCAGCAGTTACTGTAACGCTATTTAAAGGGAGAAGATACATGACCTCAAAGGTGAACAATCCCTCCCCAGCACCCTCTGGCACAAAGACTGTTCGAGTTACACACATATTCTAAGGGCTGATGCCATTTTCTCTAGAGAGGATCTAGCTCTTACTCCAACACAAACATGGTTTGTTTCCTTGCATCGAATACACACATGCTGATTTTTGCTTTGCTTCAGTCAGACTGAAGATACACAAACTTGATGCAAAAAGCCTAAGCGGGTTCCCCATTATTATGTGAAGAACCCCCTTTTTAAGCAACACCCACGTTAGTTTTGGAGTCTAGGACACATTTTTGTTCTTGTTATTGCTAAGGCATTGCATATTTCCATATGCTTTTAAAAAAACTCTAGTTTCCAGTATTTGCTGCCAGTTCCCGCTTTTGAAAGCCTTCTAAGTTTGTCTGGCTGGTTTTTAAACTCCAGTTCCACCTCCTGCTCCTTTGGGGCTGGCGATTCTATGCTTTTTTTTAAAAAACATGTTTTGTATGAACCAAAATTCCTTTAGCATCACACCAACAGAATTACTGACATGCCCTGACCACAACCTGCAAGGCTTGTGATCCCCACCCCTGCGCACAGCTCAAGTATCTTCGAATACTACGAGCCACTCTCGCCCTGCCTCCGCAGAAGCTTATGAGGTGCGCAAGCAGCAAACCTGATTTCTGTCTCGATTAGCGCGATTTTAACAAAAATCTGTAGAAGTCTGAAGAGGAAAGAAAATAAAGAGTGAGTTATGAGGATACAACGGTCTGACGAGCCCTGACGTGGCTTCGATGAGGGGGGCAGAGGCTGTGTTTGAGGAGGAGGACGGCTGTGACGCTCCCTGGCAGGTTCCCCGGGCCGCCACAGCTGCTCCCTCCCAACTTTCCTTCGACGGCGCTTCCCGAGGCACGTTCCCGGAGACCCGGGGGCAGGCGGCAGCCTCGGCAACACGGCCGCGGGATGGGATGGGAAGGGATGGGAAGCCACCGCCGGCAAACTGCTCCCACAGAGCCCTCCCCAGCCCCCGCGCCTGCCCGCTCGCCCCCGCCGCGGCGGGAGGCCGGCCCAGACCCCCGCCTCGCCCGCCCCGCTCGCCCCACTCGCCGTCCTCTCTGTCCAGTCCGGAGCTCTAGAAACCACCCGGGGAAGGGTCGGCGGCGGCCCCGCTCCTCCCGCGGCCTCNGCCCACGGTGACGGGCACAGGGGCGGGGATACCCGCGTAGGCACACGGGGGACACGCGCACAGGGGCAGATGGTCTCGCACACCGGCGGACACGCGCGGACGCACGCACAACACCGCCGTGGGTCCCCAGCCCTGCCGCGTCCCGCGGGGGCCGGGCGAGGGTGCGGGGCAGCGTCCCCCGGCAGCGGGGTCAGGCATGCACGCACACGTGTGCGCACGCACGCACATACCCACGGCAGCACACACACACCCCACCACCCCCCACTCCAGGGCCGCGCACGGAGTGTCCGCGCCTCGCTGTCACCAGCGCTGAGCGGCCCGGGGACGCGGCAGGGGGTGCGGGTGCGGGGTCTGCGGGTGCGGGGTCTGCGGGTGCGGTGTGTATTTGCAGGTTGTGCGTTTTCCAGACCGCGTTTGCGGGCTGTATGTGAGCTGTGCGTTTGCAGGCTGTGCGTTTGCAGGCTGTATGTTTGCAGACTGTAGGCTGTGCGTTTGCAGGCTGTGCGTTTGCAGGCTGTATGTTTGCAGACTGTAGGCTGTGCGTTTGCAGGCTGTGCGTTTGCAGGCTGTATGTTTGCAGGCTGTGCCTTTGCACGTGGTGGGTTTGCAGGCTGTACGTTTGCAGACGACTGCGTTTGCAGGCTGTGCGCTTGCAGGCTGTATGTTTACAGACTGTCTTTGCAGGTTGTGCGTCTGCGGGCTGTATGTTTGCAGGCTGTATGTTTGCAGACTGTAGGCTGTGCGTTTGCAGGCTGTATGTTTGCAGACTGTAGGCTGTGCGTTTGCAGGCTGTATGTTTGCAGACTGTAGGCTGTGCGTTTGCAGGCTGTATGTTTGCAGACTGTAGGCTGTGCGTTTGCAGGCTGTATGTTTGCAGACTGTAGGCTGTGCGTTTGCAGGCTGTATGTTTGCAGACTGTAGGCTGTGCGTTTGCAGGCTGTATGTTTGCAGACTGTAGGCTGTGCGTTTGCAGGCTGTGTGGTTGCGGACTGTAGTGTGTGCGTTTGCGGTCGGGGTGTTTGTAGGCTGTATGTTTGCAGGCTGTAGGTTTGCAGGCGGTATGTTTGCAGGCTGTGTCTCCCGGCTGTGCGTTTGCGGGCTGTATGGTTGCAGGCTGCATTTGCACGTCGTGTGTTTCCAGCCTGTACGTTTGCAGGTTGTGCGTCTGCGGGCTGTATGTTTGCAGGCTGCATTTGCACGTGGTGTGTTTGCAGGCTGTACGTTTGCAGACGACTGCGTTTGCAGGCTGTGCGCTTGCAGGCTGTATGTTTACAGACTGTCTTTGCAGGTTGTGCGTCTGCGGGCTGCGTGTTCGCAGGCTGCGTGTTCGCAGGCTGGGTCTGCCGGCTGTGCGCTTCCAGCTGTGGCCGCAGCCCCGCATGGCCACGCTGGCTCCGTGCGGGCACAGCCATGACCGCTCGGGCTCATCACCCATCCCCGCACCCACCGCCCCAAAGAGCCGCCGGTACCGCCGGCTGTTTCTGTCCAACCGCCACCCCCTTGCCGGGGACCCCGGGGCCGGGCCGTGCGGCGGGGGCCCCGTCGGGGTGCGGGCGGGCTGCGGGACTACAAGTCCCAGGGTGCCGCGGCCCGAGGGGGCGGGCGGGCGGGCTGCCGGTGCTCNGGGGGGGGGGCCGGGGCCGTCTGACGCGCTGTCCTGCCCCGCAGGGAGCCGGGCCGGGCTCCGGCAGCCGGCCATGGCTTCCAAGCTGCTGCGGGCGGTGGTGCTGGGTCCCCCCGGCTCCGGCAAGGGGACGATGTGCGAGAGGATCGCCCGCAGCTTCGGGCTCCAGCACCTCTCCAGCGGCCAATTCCTGCGGGAGAGCCTCGGCGGCGGCGGCGGTGAGTGCCCGCGGGGCCGCCCCGTCGGGGGGCGGCGGGGACCGGGGGCGGGGGGTCTCCAGCCCCGGGCATCTTCGATGGGGATGGGATGGGGATGGCGACCACCCCCCCCTCCAGATACGCTGCAGGTATTTTTCTTTCCATGGGGTTTGCGCAGCTGATTGCTCACCCTCTCCCTCCAGCCTGCGCTCACCGAGCTGCCCAGTAAAAGTGGGGTCCGATGCCGTGGGGAGCCGTGGGCGTGTAATGGTTTCATCCCTGCGCCGGGTGGGTTACGGCTCCGGAAAAGCCCATGCGAGTAACCCGCCTGCTCACGCACGGATGGTTAACGGCGGCGTCCGGGGATGCAGATCGTGTGTTATTAATAACTTCATCCTGCCTCAGGTGGTTGTACAGGAACGGGGTAAAAACTGCAAAGCGGTGGACGGCAGATGGCTGAAATGCTGGTGCTCGCTGTGCCCGTGCGGCACCCACGGTGGGAGGGATGGATTGGGAACGTGCGTTCGTCCACGGGGGAAACCCCACTGGGAAAATCGCTGTGGGTCATGAGATGCTGCGGCCGGGTGCCACGCCGTGATGTGCTGTGCCCTGCCAGCCCCTGCGGCGAGGGCGGTGGGGTGTTACGGGGCACTGGTGCGTGTTCCCCCCACTCCTTATGAAAGCAGGGAGGTGGAGGAGGTGGGTGGCAGCACCCAACCTGCGCAGGTCACCCCCCGAGACCCGGCTTTTCAGGGCTCGCTGCGGAGAGCGCAGCCCCCCGGGCAGGGCGAACCTGCCTGCGGGAGCACGGCCTCCCCACCACGGCTCTCTGCTCCTGCCCGTCCCCTGTTTGACATCCAGGTCCAAAGCCCTGGGGAGAACTGATGATCTTTGCTGTGTTGGTACCCCGAGCAGCGCTGTCGGCGGGTGAGATGCTCCCCGGCCGCGGCCAGGCTCGGGGGCGGGCGTGCTGCACCCCGACTTGCGCTCGGGTTCCTCTGCAGCTGCCATTAGGCAATCCCAGCGTATTTCTTTTTCCAACAGCTCCTTCTCTCCTCTGCTAATGTGTGAAAGACTGACCCAGAGAGGAAGCTGACTCACCGGGCAGAGGAACGGTAAAATGGCATCGATACAAAACAAGCTAAAGAGCACCCAGAAGCGATTTCCCTTTTTAGAAGGGTAACAAAAAGAGGGAGGGGGTGAAAAACAGGGAGGGTAAAGTTTTGAAGAGCTGCGCGCTTCGGCAGGGGCATTGCACACAGCCCTGTGCTGGTCATGCTTTTAAAAATATCCAGGTTTCCTTTTATAAATAAAAAAGACAATAATATTTCCTTTGGAGGGAGGTTCAAAATTAGGAAAATCCCAATGACTGCTTTAGCTGAAGGACAAAACGCCTGGGTGAAAAACAAGCAGAGGCGCAGCGTGCGGGAGCGGGGCGCTGCGGTGAGGCTGCGTGCCCACCCAGGAACTTGCACGGTCAAGGTCTAAACAAGAGGCATTCCTGGATTTTATATTTCAGTTCATACTCTTGCTGTAGAGCTTCTCTGGGGACGCTGGGGGAGGAAGAAGGGGCTGTGAATGGAGTTAGCTGAAGGTATTTCCCAAAGCGCATCGGGTAAATTCAGTTTCCCAAAGGAAACAACACTGAGAAACGTGGGTAAAATTACTCAGAAGTAAATCAGCCTTAGTTTGGTACAGCTGGCGTGACGTTCGGGTCCCACCTTTGACTCAGCCTCGGGTTACAGCTCTCAGTAAGCTGCAGCTATTTGCTTTTTTTTTTTTTTCCGCTATTTGCTTTGGACAAGCTGTTACACGACGGCGCTGCGGTGTGCCGGCTCCGGGGGAAACTAGGTGGAAGTAAACTCCGCCTGAGTTTAGCATCTGGCTTTGCATTTCAGGGGAGCTGGAGCCCTTCGGTACAAACAGCTGCGTTACAGAATCGTTGTCCCAAAGGGACCCGTCAGTCCGGTGTTTATGGCGTAAGCTCGGTCCGAGGATGGCAGGCAGGCATCGATGCACAGGGGATTTTCCTGCTTGCCGTTGCAAGATGTAAAGTAGCCGTGGCTGCGGGGTGCAGGCTCGGGCGGCACGGGGGGCTCCAGCCGCCGGAGGAAGCCCCAGCTTGCCCTGCAAGCGTTCCCGGCTCGCGGCCGGTGTCGGCAATCTCAGGGAACCAGGACTTCGTTTTGCACCTGCGCAAAGCCGCTGAATGCACGGCTGCTGCGGAACTGTTGGAAGTTTTGCTGCAGCGACCCTACGAGTACATCTGCCACCGCACATTTGTCTGTTAATTAGTGTCTTGCTGAGCGAGTGGCTGCTCTGCTGTAGGAAAGGGCCTTTTTAAAATCTTGGAAGACTTAAGAAACTGTGGTTTTGGTGCTAGGCAAGGGTGATGGAGGGTGGTGAGCGATTTCCTTGGCCCCTACTTGCCCCTGTACCCAGGTGGTTGTCTCTGGTGTTGGCAGCGTCCCGGGGTCTTAGCAGGACCCAGCAGTTAATTTGCGATACAACTTAATTTCTTTTTCCAGTGGCTTTGGCTGAGGGTCTGCATCCCCCCAGGGACATGTGGATCTTGTGTTTGTCCCACCGCTCCCTTTAATGTGTTTCGTTGGAGGTAGAAGTGGCTCCTGTCCCCTCCTCGTGATGGATTTTATTTGTTAGCATTGACCAAAGTGAGTACAAAAAAAAGGCCAAGGAGGTTGTGGGCTGTGCACGGCCGAGCCCCGCGGTCCTTCTCCCCACCTTTCCCACAGGCGATGGTTTTCACTGGCCACGCACTGGCCCAGCTGCCTGTCAAAGCTGAGCCCAGAAGATGCAACCTGCCAGCCCTTTCGTTTTCCATAGGATCGGTGCTATATCTTTATGTGCGGGAGCAGCAGCAATGCTCTGGCTGCGACGGTTTCCCCCGGCGCTGGCTGCCGCCCCACAGTCGGACCCTGCGGATCCGGCGAGTGGGTCACGGCCCGAATTTGGGGCCACACCAGGCTCCAGTTCCCCAAAGTGATGTCCTGCCAGCGGGGCTGGGGTGGGAGCGATGGTCCTGGATGCAGCGTCCGCATCAGGAAAGGGGTCCCGGGGTCCCAAATTTGGGGTGACATCTGGCCCCAGCCGGCTGGGGTTGTTGCAGCTTAACCATGCGGGTGCACAGGCGGCTGCGGTCGGTGCCCAATTAACCGCCCCGGGGTTTCTCCTCTCCGTTAACTCCAGATCGCGTTGCTGTAGCCTAAATAAAAAAATTGTGTAGAAGGTTGCACCATGGGGCAGAAAGTCCGGGGTTATCGTGCAGGGTCTGGAGGCTGCCAAGAGACGTGTTTGAGAACAGCCTCTCCTCCCGCTCGTCCTGGGTGGCTGTTTTGTCGTTCGTGGCCTCGGGGGCAGGAGATGTCCCTCAGGGCTGTAAACTCAGTGTTGCTTTGATAAGGAGGGATGGCTGCAGATCAGGGTCACGTCGGGGAAGCCACAGGGAGCCTGAAATCCCGTGCGTTAAAGGGTGGATTAAACTCACGGTCATTAGATTAATGGGATTAAGCCGGTGAGTCAAGAGTCTGTTCTGCACGGAGCTCAGCACTGCCGGGAGCACCCGCGGCCCAGCTCAGGCAGCGCGAGTAGCGGCTGAGGAGCCCCTTGCTACCTGGAGTAACTGCAGAGCAATGCTTGCAACCCCTCTCGGCACCCAGCCGTAGCAGCGGGGATTTCGGTGCTTGCATAGGTGCTGTGCAGCGCAGTAGGGGTGAGCCCCAGCTCCTCAGGTGGGGGACCGGGATCTGCAGGGAGCTGCTGAGCAGGGACCGGCATCTTCCACCCTGCTCGGGAAGGACTGCCCAAATCCTGCTCCGCTTTGGCTTGCGGCTGGGGAGCGCTTCACCGGGGAGGCTTGCGTGGAGCAGGTTGGGCTCTGGGGTGACGGCGGCTGCGGCTGGGAAGGGGATGGGAAATGTAAAAATAGGAGAGAAAAGCTGCCTTTGAAGAAACCCCGTGGGAGCAGGGCTGTGCTGCAGGGATGATCCGCTCCGGAGCATCCCTGGTGTTGGGGGGCCAGGGGACCGGGCAGCTCTGCAGGTGCTTCGTGCAAAAATACGTGCCCGTTCCTCCTCGGCGAGAGGAGGGGTGGCGGTGCCGCCGGTGCTTTGGGAGGAAGAGGCTGGAGGGGCTTCAGCGGCTGTCTGGAAGCAGTCAGCACCCTGTGCTGGTGCGTGGACCCCTGTGCTGGTGCATTCCCCCCATGCCAGTGCATGACCCCTGTGCCGGTGTCTGCCCTCCACGTTGCTACGAGCACCCCATGCCTGGTGTGCACCCCCACACCGGTGCGTGCCCCCCTGTGCCGGTGCGTACCCCCCGACACCGGTGCGTCTCCCCGGGCACGGAGGAGCCGCATCCCCGGCAGCAGGAGTTGCCCGTCGTGGAGCAGCGGACAAGCCGTCCACCCGTATCGGGGGGCTTGGGAAAACCGCAGCCTCCGCGATGCCGAGCTGCTGCATTTCCAGACTTCACAACTGCGGCTCGGGGTATTTTTGGTTCGCAGCAGCAGGCCCGGCTCCAGCAGCCCCGCCGGGCAGCAGCCGGTCCCTGGGATGGCCAACCCTCCTCGGGGCGGCAGCGGGACCTTCTGCTCCAGCTCCAGCCTCCGCGGCCGCTGGGCTCTGCCCTGGGAGCAGCTCTGCCCAGCCGGCCAGTGCGTTCCCTGCAAGCCTGTGGCAATCTGCAGCCCATGTGAATAAATATTAAAAAATGTAGGCAGATGTGATAATATTTAGGCGCTTGGGGACGTGGTTTAGTGGGCATGGGGGGGTTGGGTTGACGGTTGGACTCGATGACCTTAGAGGTCTTTTCCAACCTTAGTGATTCTATGATTCTGTGATTCTATGATTTATACCCTAGCAGGTCTCCATGCTGGTTGCGTAAGACGTCATGTATTATTTCCATCCCCGCGTCCTTTGCTTCCCCGAGCAGGAGAGCTGCCAGCAGCGCTGGCGACGTATGGGCAGCCGCAAAACACTTGTCATTGAAAAAAGGTATTTTCTGCTCGCTGCGGCTGGCAGCCACCGTGGCTCTGAGCAAGGAGCTGCTCAGCAGGGTGAGCTGAAATGCCTCTGTGGAGCGGAGGGAGGGGGACGCACCGTGGTCCCGTCCTCGCGGTGACTCAGCCATGCGGGCTGGTGAGTCAGCGCCCGCTGCCTGCCCCGTTTTCGGAGGCAGGATTCCAACGGGGAGCGTGGCTCGGCCGGCAGCCCCGACGTGCCCCGTTTTCCTGCCAGGCATCGTCCGCAGACCATTTCGGGAACCTGGAGGTTTCCTGCACACGCCCCGGTCCCACGCTCCCCAGGGAACCCGTGCAGGCTGCGTCAGGCTGCCCCGATAGATCAGATGAACTCTCTCCAGGAACTGTATATCTTGCAAAAAAACCCCCTCCTGCAGCTCAGGAATTCAGCCCGTGGCCAGATGGACGTGCCTGCCTGGTCTGACATCTCGCTGCAGTCTGGAAAAGCAGAGCCTGCCTCCAAATGCAGGATCCTGTGGCTTTTTTTGGAGAGGAGTCATACTTTGGGAGGGCCAAAACGTGCTGTCCTCAGCAAAAATCTTGCAAAAATTGATGGCAAAATTGTTCATTTCTGGTGACAAATGCTATTTCAGCTGCTGTCGGAAGAGAGCAGAAGAGGTGTCCATCGGGTCCTGATCCAAGGGGAAAAGGCCGGACCTCTTCTGGTGGCAGGATCAAGACTTGTCACACGCAATGGCAAAGAATATTTGCATTTTCCGAACAGTTTCTTTGTGTCGCCGAGCGGCTAAAAGAAAATCGCAGGCAAACTGTAATGCAAGAAGCAGCTGTATTTATTACCTCTCTCCTTGAAATAACATCTGCTGTACCCCAGCTGCAATAAAAATATAAGCAGAATAAACCCTTATTACAGCTGCCGGCAGCGGCTGCCCGGGTGATGCCAGGCTGCCGTGGAGGTGGCTCCAGACACGGTGTTACCTGTGCAGAACCCACCGCTGGCTCCAGCTGGGTGATGCAGGGAGACCCAGGCAGGAGCCTGGTAAGGTATATTTACCTTGCAGTTACACCGCAATTATGTTCTCAAGGATTCGATCTTGGAAATCATTTTCTTATCTCAACGTATCTTAAGTTGAGGCTCTGAAGTCTTAAAGCCCCTTGGATGGGAAGCCGTCTTCTGCTTTCAGGAGCAATTTAACAAACGCTTTGAGGTTTGGGTTTCGCATGAGCTCGCTAGTGATGCCCGTTTACTGCCATGTTTTGCATGTGAAATGGTAGATTTGCACCTCTTCAGATCGTTTATAAATGATGCCGCCGGCTTTTCCTCATGATGGTTGTACATGGAAACGTTGTGCCTATGAGCCAAATGCTGCCAGATCTGCAAACATTGCTCAAAGGCATCGTTTGTCCTCATGGCTTTACTGGAAACCTCCTCCGAGGCACAAGAATTCGTAGCTGTGGCTCAGTGCCTATAGGAATAGGCATTATTAGCATCCTGTATTTGGCACTGACCTTGCTTTAAAGCCTGGAGCACAAGTCTGATGAGGAGCGGCTGAGGGAACTGGGGGTGTTCAGCCTGGAGAAGAGGAGGCTGAGGGGAGACCTCATCGCGCTCTGCAACTGCCTGAAGGGAGGTTGGAGCGAGGGGGGGTCGGTCTCTTCTCCCAAGGAACAGCGATGGGACGAGAGGAAACGGCCTCAAGTTGTGCCAGGGGAGGTTTAGGTTGGACATGAGGAGAAATTTCTTTCCTGCAAGAGTGGTCAGGCCGTGGCACAGGCTGGCCAGGGCAGTGGTGGAGTCCCCATCCCTGGAGGGATTTAAAAGACGTGTAGAGGAGGCGCTTGGGGACATGGTTTAGTGGGCATGGGGGGGTTGGGTTGGCGGTTGGACTCGATGACCTTAGAGGTCTCTTCCAACCTTAGTGATTCTATGATTCAAGCAGCAAGCCGGCAGCGGGATGTTGGCCAGATGGGTGGTCCGGGATGGGGTGACCCTCCCGCCATCAGAGGTACGTGGAGGTTGGCTGCATCCCTTGCAGCTGGTCCAGTGCCTTTGTGACATTTCATATCCGTGCCAGTGTCACCCGTAACCGCACCGGTGCCTTCTCCAAAACCGAAGGACGTGGTGCATGCGTCCGGCGTGGCAGGGACGGCGCCGGTGCCCCTTGCCGCCGTCGGCCGCTGGCAAGGCTGCGAGGGCTCGGCCGGTGCTCGCTGTGTTCCTGCTCCTGGGTATTTCAGACTTTCCCATTTCTACAGCACCAGAAGGGCCGCCTGGCCCCTGGCTGCCAGGAGCAGCCGCTACGAGGAGAGGGATGCTGCCGAAAGGCTCCTGGACGAGTGGTTTGGGAGCACAGGCAGAATTTGAGGGGGAGCGATATTTTTTTAAGCGGAAATGTCATGCTTTTTTTTTTCCTTCTCTTGTACAGAAGTTGGCGTCTTGGCGAAGCAGTACCTCGAGCGAGGCCTTCTGGTGCCGGACCACGTCATCACGCGCGTGATGATGACGGAGCTGGAGAAGCGGCGAGAGCAGCACTGGCTGCTCGATGGTGAGTGCGCTGCCGGCATCCCCCCTGGACGGGAAAACCCCAGCCCCCTTTAAAACATTATTTGGCTGCTGATGGTTTGGCAGCACCAGGAGAGAGAAGAACCAGAAGGTCCCTGTGCCGGTCCTGCTGCCACGGGAGGAGAGGAAGAAGCCGACCTGCTGGCAGAGACATCTGCCCACGGGTGTTTCTTCCCCCTGCCCTGAGCAGCAGCACGTGCGTGTCCAGCCGAGCCCTTGGCACGCGTCGGGGAAAGGGAAAGGCAGGGAAAGGAGATGGGTGTTTCATAAAGCGGAGCCGGCGAGCAGAGCGGGGCTGGAGGCAAGCCAAGAAAAACCTCTTACCACCTCCATATGTGTGCGAAGGAGCTGCTCATCCCAAGCCCGAAAGCCACCTGAGAAGATGCTGAGAGCAAACCGGCAAGGCGAGCGGTGAGAGGAGCAGCAGAGGTTCTCCAGGAGCTCCTGCAGCCCTGGGGCATCGCTGCTGGTGGCCTGCGGGCTGGCAAGTGCCGATGGCAGCTCTAGAAATGGCTTTGGGGCTTGATGAGGGGACGGGACAGGGCTCGGCAGGTCGCGCTTACCTGCGGCGTTGGGCACGGGCGAGCGTGACGTATGGGGACGAGCGGCCGTGGCTGTTGTAGGGGAGAAGCCCTCCCTTGCCAATCTGCTTTGAAAGAGTCGGTGAATACGTAGATAAGACTGAGCCAGTTGATTTATAACAGACTTGGGCTTTCGGCGAGCTCTCAGGCTCCTGATAGGGAAAATACAAAAAATAGTTAACAACTAAAATAAGTCTGCGGTTTAATGCCATGGACTGGAGGGCTGGTGGAGCCGGGCTTCTTCCCCACGTGGCCCTGGGTGGTCCCAGAGGAGGGGTGGCTTGTGCTGGGGCTTGGGGTCCGTCCCCACGGGCACCGGGGATGCGGCAGCGTTGGCACCGGAGGTCTGGCAGTGTCACCCCCCTGGGCTCGCAGGGAGGATGTCGGAGACCTCAAGCCCTATAGGTTCAGGCTTGATGATGCCTGTGAATCCCCGCTATTAAAATTTCATTATTCTTAACCGTAACGCCACTTCATTCATCTGGGAACGTGGCGATTAACAAATATTACAGCAACAAGCGCTGCGTAAACAAGTACATATTTCGTTGTGTTAAAACTCGGGTGTTTCAACACGTTCCTGGGGGTTTGCATCCACGTGCCCAGATCTGGCTTCTTGCAGCTCAGGATGTTGGTTTATTGTGGTGTGACCCCCAGCAGCCTGGCCTGGGCACCAGCTCCCGTTTCGTCACAGCTTTGCATCTGGAGGTCCCGCCGAGGGTGCCGAAAGGGTGAAGCAATTCCAGCCGTGGGCTGGTAACGAGGATTTCGGGAACCGCCTGCTTTGTGTGCTGACCTCCGCTTATACCAAGATGTTTGAGGGACGGGCTGCCCCTGCAGCTAAAACCTGAATGCAGGCAGCAGCGATGCTGGCAGCCCTGCGCTGTCACGTTCTTCCTCCTAATTTTGGGGGAATTCGTCTGCCTGGGGGCACGAGCGGTGGCTGCAGTCAGAGCCCCACTCCAGCGGTACTGTGACAAGGAGCGTATTTATTTCAAGTGGTCCGTTTGATAACAATAAATAACAAATCGACTTTACGTGGTGGGACAGACTAGATGTATTCTTTCTCATAATGGCCGATACTTAGGGACATGTTTTAGTGGCCATGGGGGGTTGGGTTGACGGTTGGACTCGATGACCTTAGAGGTCTCTTCCAACCTTAGTGATTCCATGATTCTGTGATTCTATGATTCCCTGTGCCAATGTCCTGACAAGCTCTCGGCTAATAATACTGTGCTTGGGAAAAGCCTGGGAGGTCTTAGAGGGTTTTATGTATGTAAAAAAAGGTTGAAAAATGAAAAAAGAGTGTTGTCAGCAGAGAAAATTGGAGAGGGGACTGGCTCGGAGTCACCTCTGGTTGCAGTCCGGTGGCAGCAGTGGATGCTCCCACCCGCTTGTGGCTTTTCTGAACAAAAGGCACTGCCCGGTCCTTCGGAGGACGGCGGTTTCAGAGAGCTGGGTGGTGGCTATACAAACCATTTTATTGCAGTATCCTTTCTGTCCTCCATGTAACCCAGCACCCATCTGTGCGCAGCGTTTTGTTTCCTTCAAGGTTTTCTTTGCAATTCCAGCATTTATCCCCGTTTTGTTGCTGCCTGTGCCCTTTTACTTGCCTCCAGCCCCCTCTGCAGGGACGCCAGCCCTGCACCAGACGTGGCTTTGCAGGAAAACACGAGCCCACGGCGACCCGTGTGTTGTATTTCGGGAGTCGGTGCTGTAGGAGCTATTTTTTATTGTAGCCATATGGTGGATGCCTGCTTTTCACACCGCTTGTGCTATAGCGAGGAGCCGCGGTGGTTTTGCAGCTCCGGGGCTGCGGGGCGGGTGATTTTAGCTCCATCACTGCTGCTTTCTAGCCCCTCCTGACAGCCCCTTTCTGTTGCGGTGCCTGCGCAGGTTTCCCTCGGACGCTGGGGCAAGCCAAGGCGCTGGACAAGATCTGCGAGCTGGACCTGGTGATCAGCTTGAACATACCCTTCGAGACGCTGAAGGACCGCCTGAGCGCCCGCTGGGTCCACCCGGCCAGCGGGAGGGTGTACAACATGGACTTCAACCCCCCCCACGTCCAGGTAAGAGCCCGCAGCATCGCCGCGCTGGCGGCTGGGAGCGATTCGCAGAAGGAAAAGAGCAGAGGAGCTTTTCTCTGCGTGAGCTGAGACTGTAAAAAAGCATCGGGGGTGAAATCCCGGGTCGTAAGCACCGAGCACCGGAGGGCTTTGCCCTCAGCAGCCAGCCTGAAGGAGTTGTGCTAAATGGTAATTAGGAAAACGGGATTTACGTGAAATGCCGTCCGAGGATGCTCGATCGATGCGGAGCAGGCCGAGGCATTTGGCGGCGGTTGCGTGGCAGGGAGCCGCAGCGTGGGCGATCCCCTTGATGGTCTTTGCCTTCCCGCAGGGCGTCGATGACCTGACGGGCGAGCCGCTGGTCCAGCGTGAGGACGACAAACCCGAGGCCGTTGCTGCCAGGCTCAGAAAATACAAAGATGCTGCAAAGCCAGTAATAGAGTTGTACAAGTGAGTTGGACCACGCGAATAAATCACGGCGTGTCCGTAAAAACAGGCACGAGTGCTGTTCCCACCAGCCAGTCCCACACCCCCATCCCGACAGCCCGAGGAGCCCCGGCAGGGCCCCCGACAGATTTTGGGGGACAGATCACTGCGCTCAGCAGCACAAAGCCCAGCCCATCGTTGCAGCCAAGCCCTGGCCCTGTTTGGAGGGAGGAGGCTGATGTAAAGAAATTCACAGCTCCTGTTTGTCTTGCAGGGCTCCACAAAGGGCTTTGCCGGTGCTGGGGATGGGAGGGATTTTTTTGGCTGCGGCAGAAGGCACTTGCAAATCCCTTCTGCCCCCCAGCTCCGCTGCGCAGGGTGGGAAGCCCATGTGCTTTGCAGAGGCGCTGCCCATCAGCGCTATGAAACCCAACCCGTTAAGAATTTTAGCTTCTTTTTGGGTGCGTGTCCTCCAGCACAAGAGATGGAGGAGAAGCTCTGAGGTGCCTCAGACCCTGCCCTGCCCACGCAGAGCCGTCGCTGAGCGAGCCGAGGGTCTGCGGGCGGTGGGGATGGTGATCATAGAATCATAGAATCATGGAATCATTAAGGTTGGAGAAGATCTCTAAGGTCATCGAGTCCAACCGTCAACCCAACCCGCCGATGCCCACTAAACCATGTCCCCAAGCGGCTCGTCCACACGTCTTTTAAATCCCTCCAGGGATGGGGTCTCCACCACTGCCCTGGGCAGCCTGTGCCAAGGCCTGACCGCTCTTGCAGGAAAGAAATTTCTCCTAATGGTGTTGCAGAGAGCAGCTCCGCTCCTGCACGCACCCGCGAGCTGCTTTCTACCCTGCTTCAAACAAACCCCTTTGCTGGGCAGATCCCGGGCGGTACGTGCTGTGCGGTCACCCTGCAAAAAATATCCGCCCAGGGCCCCGAGGCGTTTAGGTAAGGTACAGGGCGACTGGTGAGGGGGCAGGAGAAGGGCGAGACCCCGGGGCTGGCTCGGATGGGTCTGCCGTGAGCACAGAGGTCTTTCAGGGCTTGTCCCTTCTGCGCTGCTGGTATTTTGGAGCAGTCGTCCCCTGGCCAAGTTGGGAATAGATGGAAAGGGAGCGAGCGCCCGGGAGCGTTTTTAAAAGCAGAAGTGGTCCATAGGGTGCCAAAAGCGCCCTTGCAGGGGGAGAATTGGGCCCTGAATTTCCCACTCATTTAAGGACACGAATAAATCCTGCTGATTTATGTCTATAAAGAACAAGTGGTCTTGAGAGGGAGGAGGGTGGGCTCTCCTCCTGGGTAATGTGATTATTCGCGGTGACCTGGGTTTGGCTCACCCACGTGCGAGTGCAGCTGGGCTCCTCCCAGCGAACGCTGCGGACGGGAGCAGCCGCCGCTCGTCCCCTTTATCCCCCTCCTCGTGCCCAAAAAGCCCTCGGTGAGCTTCCAGCCTGGCCGACGGCCAACCTGACTGCAAATACCCCTGTCCTCAGGGCTGCAAATACCCCTGGTCCTGACTTCTCCCTCCATCTCTTTTCCAGGAGCAGGGGCATCCTTCACTCCTTCTCGGGGACAGAGACCAACAAGATCTGGCCCTACGTGTACACCCTGCTTTCCAGCAAGATCCCACCCGTTCTCTCGGACGAGGAGAACTAAACAGCTTGTGCCAAGGACCAAGAGTTAACGCCGTCACGGATTTGGTTTCTCTGCGCGGTGCTGGGGCTGTGCTCAGCTTAGGCGATCGTGCGGTATCTGAAGTCCTTTCCCCGCATGTACTGGGTGACATCGGTGGATACACGGTTATAGCCAGTATCAGGGTGAAAAGATCTTTGCTTATAAGGTCAAGTCTGCTAGAATAAGGTTTTTTTCCTCTTTTGAGGCTATAAAGTATTCCTGCCTACGGTCCAAGTACACCCACAGATCAGTGATGCAAACCTGGGTAACGATCGTGCCAGGTTTACGCAGCTTGCCATGATGTCCCTGCCACCCCCATACAAACCCCGTTCTCTGGTTGAGCCTACAATGTGCCGTCCCATCGCTCCACAGTACCGTTTACTGCAGATTACTCTCTAGGTTGGGGCGTTTTTCCTATAAGTTATTTTCTATTAACTTTATTTCTCAGAGAAATAAAGCTCTAAAGCGCAAGACTTAGCCCAGTGGGAATTGGTGAGCAACATGGAAAACATTTACACTACGAAGCTCAAAAATG
Organism: Pelecanoides urinatrix; assembly: GCA_013400755.1. Classification (NCBI taxonomy): domain Eukaryota; kingdom Metazoa; phylum Chordata; class Aves; order Procellariiformes; family Procellariidae; genus Pelecanoides; species Pelecanoides urinatrix. The sequence goes on along the minus strand of VZTQ01006195.1, from coordinate 291,441 downwards.
TGAAGATCACATTTCCAGCTTTAATACACATAAAAGAGGGAAAACATTGGAGGTAAAACACGCACTTGTGCTTCTTCCATAGAGAGAGATGAAACCCCCGTTACAAAAAGCTGCTGTACAGTCTAGTTTTCACGAGATGCTGTGACACTGAGCAGGATCTGCGCTGGGGAGGAGTTGCACTCCTTTGTGCTTACCTTGTTTATAGCTTCTAATACTCCGAGATAACGGTCATGTTACAAGAGTTTCTCCCAAAGATTTATTTTAATGTGTGCTTCGGTTTTGGGGACAGATCAAGTCATTCCATCTTCTGTGCTGCCTTTGTCCCTGAGGTCCCCTGGAGAGGGGATGTTCCCTAAGCGGTACCCGCTGCGGCTGCAGCATCTCCGGCAGAAGCGGCTCCTTCCCCATGGACCCCCGGAGGGGTGAGAACCTTCCCTTCCCCGGGACGCGTGTCGGGGCTGCCGAGGGCCGTGCCCAGGCATTTCCCTAAGATTTACGGCATCATCTGAGCGTGTCGCTCCTCTTCTCGCACGCAGGAGCTTTGCGGCCAGGTGGAGTGGCTTTTCTCAACTGGAAGTACTGTAACCCTCTTTGGTGGTGGGATGCAGTACCTAAGCAATGGGGATGTTCTTTTTGTCTCCTCGAGTTGCCTTATTTTATAGTATATATATTTAAGAAAAAAGCAAGATGTGTATTTTTAAAGGTTTAAAGAGGAAAAAAAAAAAAAAAGCTCCGAATTTTAGCATCGACTTTTGGGAACTCTGCACGACGCTGCTTGTGTTTGCAGAGGGTGCTGCAGTCTGCCACGGGTGGCTCAGCGGGGAGGCAGGAAAGCTGCCACTCCCCTACACCCGTTTGATTAATTAGAGCAGCCTGGGCAAGTTTCTGTTGCTGAAATGTCACTGTTTTTATTTTTTTGCTCGGAGAGTGGCCCTGCGGCAGGGGCGGGAGAGCTGACTGGCTTTTTTAGGGATGCACGGGCTCCGTGTGTGAAAATTCAGCACATCCCGGGAGTCTTTTATCCCGGCTGAGCCACCCGTGTCCTCGTGCTATCAGAGGAGCCCCCGACGTTTGCTTTCTCTCCGTCGGAGGCAGCTTTGCCCCGGCTCTCTCCTGATAACGGAGCCAGAAGCCGTCGGGCATCTGCTGAGTGAGATCTCTGCCCACGTGCTGCCCGCTCCTCGCCTGCGTGCCGGTGAAAGCGATGATGCATCCCTCTCTGGATGGGAATTTCCCGGGTGGGACCATCGGGTTTCGCTGCGGTCCCTGGGGGTCTTCCCATCCCCCCCCAGAGCTCCCAGGCTGGGAGGATGCAAATCTCCCACCCTGCAACGAAATCCTATTTAAGAAAGATTTTAGATTTTCCCATGACCCTGGGATGAAGGTCTGGGCCGTTCTTAAACACAAATCTAGAAATAGCCGAAATGTCTGTGATAATTTTCTTTCTAACAGTGTTGGGCAGGAGGGGAGGAGATGACGGAGGGGTGTTTTTAGGCTATAAAAGCAGCCTGGCCGCGGCGGGCGGCTCTGCCAGGGTCGAGTGCTGGGCAGGGGGGGGCTGCTCCCCGCTTTTCCTTGCCTAATTCTTGTGTCTCATCCTTCCCTGCTGCAAAATGCCTCTTGCAGAGAGGCTTCCCCCATGCAGCGCCCAGCGGCAGGACAGGGCTTGCAGATGTCTTTGCCCCAGGAGAGCCGCCTGAGTGCTTGTTTTAAAGGCTTTGAGCCTTATAGATGTAGAAATCCCGCGCCTGTGCATGCGTCGAGCCCTCGGGATAGATTTTTCTACAAAACTTGTCGTACGGTGCATTTTCATAGACCAAAATACCAGCAGGGATGAGGTCCCGGAGCGACATGTGTCCCTGTCCTCCCCGCCGCGCTCCCCTTTGGTACTTTACTGTGAATCTCATGCCTTTTCTAAAGCGACAGCAATTTTGTACCGACCCAAGATACTGCGGGGGGGGCGGAGGGGCTCCCCACGCGTGGGGCACCGCTGGCACGTCATGCCGAGTTTTCTCCCTGGAGTTTCTTCCCGGTGAACCGCTGCAGCTGTGTTACTGCTCAAAAGATGTAAATAAAATTTTTCTCCTGCTTATCCCTGTGCTGGCAGCGTCCATGTGGGAGTTACCCCCGATCTCCGCTGAAAGCCGGGCTCTGCAGCAGCCCTTGCCCCGCGCCGAGGTTGCGGGATGTTCCGCAGGGAGCAGGTCATTTTTGACCAGAGGAGGAGGAGGAGGAGGAGAAGAGGAGGAAGAGGAGGGGAGAAAAGGAATCCCCAGTTGAGCATGGGAGAAAATCCCTCAGTAAAGGGGGTCCCCCAGGTTTTGGGCTTGGGCACAATACTGCTGTTTGGGTCCTGTCTTACAGCCAACTCCTTTATTTGATATAATCCAAAATATCGGTTAAAAAGCCAGTTCTGAGAGTGTGGATGAAGCCGGTTGCTCCTGCCTCCCCGTCCCTGTTGCACGTAAAGTGGTTTTGATTTTCCTATTTAACTTCCCCCAGTAAAAGCAATGGAGAGCGTTAGGCACAGCAAGGCTCTGGCTATGGGCTGTGCTCTGTGTAATCCGTTACGTGCATTTTGGTAGAGGGAATTAAAAGCCACAAGCTGAAGTGCCTCCGCCCATAGCTACTGGCTTGCAGATCCAATAATTTTTTGCTTTTTTCTTTAATTCCCAAATAGCAGCTTTGGGGCCCTCGGTCCCCTATTTGGCATAAGCAAAGACTCTGAAATGATTAGGGAGAAATTAAAAAAAGGGTGATAAGCAGCGAAACTGCTGCCGGGAGGTGAGAAAGCAGAGGCACGGCTGCGGGTCGGCCTCGGCACCTGCAGGCGAAGGAGCCGAACCCGGCGGGAGGGATGCGGGTGATACTGGGGTTCAGGGTCCCGGGGCAGAGGCAGAGGAGGGATGTTTTGCCTCCGTGCAGCTCCATCTGAGGGTGCAAGGGCAGATAAATACAAGGAGGAAAAACAGCTACGTAAGCTAGAAAATGAATTCAGTCTAAAAACAAAAGTGAAGAGTTTGGAGGTCAAAAAGCAAAGGAAATATGAAAGAAGTGCCAAAATCAAGCTGAGCCCAAAGCCTCGGCTTTCCCCGAGCGCTGTCGGGGGGCGGGGGTGGCACAAGGGGTCAGCGTCCCCGTCCCTGCAGCCTGACCCACGGCACACGCTGGGGTGCCTCCAGCCGCCCCAAACCGGGGGGCTTCTCCCCAGCTGCAGGGGACACGCACCCAAACCCGCCCCGGCCGGGGACACAAAGCACCCCGGCACCTGCAAAGCAGCGAGTCCCTGCGGGGCTGCTAAATATTTCTTTGAATTTCAGAATAACGCTGAAAGCATTAAAATTCTTTCTCTTATATTTGTGTCTATTGTGCAGTAACGATCCCTTCATGTAAGGTTTGCAGTATATTATTCTTTAGTTGCTTTCGGCGCTCCACGCTGCTTATTTACAGCCCAGTTATTTTAACTTGTCCTTCTGCGTATCTGCGTAAGTGCCTTCCACTCCTCTTCAGTCATTACTGCCCCTACTTCCCCTGCTGCCCTTCTTCTCCGCATCCTGCGGAGAGATGAAAGCTTCTGGGATGCTCCGATACGGTGGGATAGGGGATACCCAAGGCAGGTAACTGGAATTACTGATGCCTGCTTGGAAGAAATGACACTGATAGCTGGTAACGCCATTGCATCAGTAGTTCTGCCGTGATAAAGTTTGGGGGGGCATTAATAGCGTGTTTGTAGCATCAGCTAGCCAGGGGTACCCAGGGAAGTGCCCCCGGCGTGCCTCGACCAGCACGCTGCCCCGTTCCCAGCTCTGCAAAGCTTTGACGCGACGCATCCCCGCTGCTTTAACCTTGGACAAAAAGAAAAAATTAGGGGAAAAAAAAAAAAAAAGAAAAAAAAGATTGCTTAGGTTTGCACTTGATGGAGCCGACCTGCAGACTCCAGATCCAACTCCATGCCACATTTTAGAAGATGTGATATGTCTGCCTCCATCCTCATCCTTTCCTGAGTCTCTGTAATCCCAAATATAACCCGGCAGGGCCCGGAGCGGCGCGCAGTTCCCAGGCAGCAGCGTCCCAGCCCATGGCCGTCACCCCGTGACCCGGGACCGCCGCCGAATGACGAGCCGAAAGCCGGCGTGCGGGAGCGTAGCCGGGCTCCCCGCCGCTCTGCCGCAGGAGCCGGGAGAGGAGGATGCCCGTATCTGAAAAGGGAGGTAAGGAAAGCTGAGCCATGAGCCGGGTGCGCGACGGAAGGAGAGCGAGACGGTGCACGATCAAATAGGGGATGTTGTTGTTTACGGCAAATTTGTGCTGAGTAATCCTTGGGAAGGCAGGCTGGGATCCTGCCGCTCGGGATAAAGCAAAAAAAAATCCTGCTTTAACGCCTGGTTATATAATGGGTTTGAGGGAAGGTATGGCACTGAAAACTGCCGCTTTTGGCAGCGTAGCACGTATCGCTCTCTGATGGCAAGTTAAGGTGCTGAAATTCGGCAATGTATAGCTGGGCATGTAGCGTTTAATAACCTCGAGCTGCCTCCTGCTCTGGGTACCTCAATAACTCCATGCAGAACACGAGCATCTCTTCTTGCACCCCCAAAATAGGTGTTTGTGTATTTTAGGGCTGTGAAAAGCTATTTGGGCATATTACCTTCAATGAAGAAAAATGATTTTTCAGGTTTTAAATAATAATTGTAGCTTATATCTGAACATAGCTGTACTTCCTACAGGAAGGGTAATTGGATGTATATATAAATGCTGCTACAAAATACTGATATCCAGCCTTTTGCAGCGCATCCACTGCGAAGCTGACCTTCAAACCCCCCCATTTTATTATGCCGAGACAAACACAGAGCTGCATTCCCTTGAAAAACCCTACTTCAGGCCAGAAAAGAGGGGGGAAAAAAAAATATATAGCTAACTGCATACATCCTTGCATGTGCCTTCAGTCCTGGGGAGGCAGCCCCAGCCAGGCGCTCCGGGAGGGGACGGCAGGGACGGGGCTGCCTGCTCCCACGGCACCGCTGCTTCAGGTAGGTGTTTATCCCCCTCGGCATCACCTCGGGAGCACCGCGACTCTAAATCAGGCAATATTTAATGTCTTGCTGATGTCTTTGTGGCTGTCGTTACTTTAGCCTTATTTTGGATAACGTTAAGGAGAGGAGGAAGAGGAGAGGGAGGAGGAGGGCGAGGAATATTTTGGACAGGCCCCCAGGTTTGCAAAGTACAGACTTTATTCACCTCCTGCATTTGGACTAGGGCCTCCATCTTCTGATATCCCTTCAACCGTGGATTTCTCTTAGTCATAGCCCTCCCTGAGGGGAAAAAAAACCAAAAGGACAAAAAAACCCCAAGTAATTCAGATGGCACAGGCAGCACGAAGGCAAGCCGGGCTGCACTATATTTAGCCAGCCATGACACAGCCGGCTTGTTTATGGTCCCAGAAACGCTCCCAGCTGATAGATGCAGCATTTCAGAGCGGCTGCAGCCTTTAAGGAGGAACAGCATTTTGTCCTTGAGCGCCGGGTTTTTCCTGCGCGCTGCCGGCAGCCTAAGTGCCAATGTTTAATTGCTGACCTGGCTAATCCGCCTCGCCGACAGCTTTGCCCTGCTGTGGATTAATCCCTTCCTTGCTTTGCGCGAGTCCTCAAAGCTGGATTTTTTTGGGCAGGATTTGCGAAAATCCATCCCGCTTTGCTGCAAAAATATGGTGGCAGCCCGGGGGCTGCATAAAAAAGGGAATTGCTGGACCGTAGTGGTGGAAAGTTTGGTACCCAGATGTGCCGCCGAGGTTTTGGGATCAAAATTGGGCTATCAGGGCTCGTGGGCTCGGTGCCGACACCGCGGGGTCGTGTTTTACCGCACCCCCAGCTCTGCTCGGGTGCCTGAAATTGGCCTTGCAGAGGGAATTCGCATCACCGGCGTGCGAGGGATGTAGCAAAGAACCTAACCAAGCATCCCTAACGAACGGCCGGACCCGACGGGGTGGCTGCTCCTCTCCCGGGATGCTCCGGAGATGGGGAGATGTTTGAAACCGCCGCGGAGCTGCGCACAGGGGTCTGGTCTTTGCTGGGTGCGTGGCATCCCGCAGCGCTCAGATTTGGAGGAGAAAAATCTCGGGCTGTAGGGAACACGGTCTGGAAATCCCAGCTGCGACTGTGCCGGACTGTAATTTCCATCTGCCATAAAAATTAGATTATAGATGCTTTTTCAGGGGTGGATAAAGCAGCTGTGGGAACCTCTCAACATTAAAATGCTATAAATGTTACCTTTTAGTATTTATACTAAATTATAAATAATATTTTATGAACTCTTGCGGTAGTTTCCACGGCAATATGTATGAGGCCCTGTTTTGATAGGCACTGTAAACAGCATATAGACCTCTTTCTCCTGAAGAAGTTCTTGTTTTCAATAACCAGAAATAATAAGGACGGGAAATGGTATCATTTACATCCCTGAATCACAGCTGGGAGGCAGAGAGACGGAGAAATTGGGTGTGCAGAACCAAATCATGCAGGGAGACTGAGGCGAGGGCCAGGATTTTCTCCAAATCCTCTGAAACGGGGTTTTTGCCGTGCAGGAATCGTGTGAAGTTTAGTCCCTTCCCCAGACCATGTTCTGAAGCAGAAAAAAATGACCCAAACACTTGAATTCCTTTTCCTAGTAATAGTTTTTCATGGAAAACTTTACAGAAAGAGCAATTTGCTTTCTAGCTAGCAAAGGTTTCTCTGCGGTACGAGGTCTGCGCGCGGGTCCCTGCCCCAGTGCGGGGACACTTGTCAAGGCACCCGGGGGTGGGATGCAGGCAGGCTCTCCGGCCCTGCACGCATTTATGCCTGGCATTAATTTTCCACCCCAACAGATTTTTGAAGGTATTTAAGCTGAAACACATCCACACAAAACTCCCAGCCTGGGAGCCACCCGGCATAATTATTTTAAAGCCACGTGGTATAGACTAGCCCCTGCGATATTACTTTCTGAGTTAACGTAGGTGATGATAAATTTTTTCCTGCCCTACATGGTATTGAAAAGCCGAGCTGGATCTGGGTGCAGCCGGGAGTTTCCCCCAGCTCCATCCCCTGCCCCTCGCTCCGAGCTGTTTGCTCCGTGGCACGGAGCAGCTCTCACTCAACTCTTAACAGCAGCGCAGGAGGCATCGCCGGGAGGGGAAGATTTGCTCTGAATCCCTTCTGCTGAGTCAAGCACGCTTCATTTGGACGTCCACGTAGCTTTTCTGTTGCTCGGCGTCTTGAAAGGCCTCCCAGCGCTGCATTCCCAGACGGGCGAGCGAGCTGTGGGATCCACAAGAGGCTGATCCAGTTAGTGCTGGAGGAATTAGCAAAGTGGGGTTATTTACCTTTCGTGGTGTAAATGGGTCACCAGGAGAAGGCTGAGGGCATTCATAGAATCATAGAATCACAGAATCACTAAGGTTGGAAAAGACCTCTAAGGTCATCGAGTCCAACCGTCAACCCAACCCCCCCATGCCCACTAAACCATGTCCCCAAGCGCCTCATCTACATGTCTTTTAAATCCCTCCAGGGATGGGGACTCCACCACTGCCCTGGGCAGCCTGGGCCAAGGCCTGGCCACTCTTGCAGGAAAGAAATTTCTCCTAATGTCCAACCTAAACCTCCCTTGGCGCAACTTGAGGCCGTTTCCTCTTGTCCTATTGCTTGTTACTTGGGAAAAGAGACCAACCTCCACCTCACTACAACCTCCCTTCAGGCAGTTGTAGAGCGCGATGAGGTCTCCCCTCAGCCTCCTCTTCTCCAGGCTGAACACCCCCAGTTCCCTCAGCCGCTCCTCATCAGACTTGTGCTCCAGGCCCTTCCCCAGCTCCGTTGCCCTTCTCTGGACACGCTCCAGCCCCTCCATGTCCTTCTTGTCATGAGGGGCCCAAAACTGAACCCAGGATTCGAGGTGTGGCCTCACCAGTGCCCAGTACAGGGGCATCCCCAGCCCTGCTCCCTGCCTTGCCTAAAGGGGTTGTCATGTCACTGAGGACCCAACTTCTGGCTCCTACACTGCCGAATTTACAGCCTGCATCCAAAGTCATGAGGATCCACTGCAAGCTATTCCCACGCCAATGCAACTGGGTGTCTCTTCCCTTGAATTACATCCAAGCTATTCTTCCAAAACTGCAGAGCTCCCTGCGGATTGAAAACAGCATCGTGAGAGAGAGCATACGCAGCCTTGTAGCATCTGCTTGAGTATTACTTGGGAATGATGAGCAGTTATAAATCGGAACTCAAACGGCATCAATTAGGTGGGATGCAGGACGTGTAAGTCAGTAGACACTGTGAGCTGAGACAGACACCATTTTTTAATGTTTTACATAGCAGCCAGAACAACAAAGCTCTAATAATATAATTTTTCCTATTAGTATTAGATAAAAAATACGCTACCAAAATCTGTAAGAAGGTACAACCACTTTAACGGGGATGTGTTGGGTTTCTGGCAAACCTTCCTCTGCTGTTGCACCCACCTGTATCTTCCTGCCCTTCGTCAGCTGGACCTCACTTACGTATCCACCCAAGAGAAACCAGAAGAAAGCTGCTTTGAAGCTTGTAGTGAGGATACTCGTCCCCTGGCCCCGTTCTCCCAAAGGAAACCCTCACCCTAAAACAGAGCAGTGGTGGGAGTGGGTGCGGTGGGCAACAGCCATCGGCACGGGCTGGCAATGCCAGCTGCCATTTCCCTTCTGTTTTCATGGAAAGACTCACTGCGTTGAGGGGTTCTTGGTCGGAGCTACCTGAGAGCAATGACCCGACTCTTTTCATTACACTGTTTGCTGCTGGAGTCCGACCCTGAGCACAGCAGCGGTAGCTGAAGTTACCCCGCGGGGACTCACTTGCTTGTATAATTTTTCTCCTTGTTTTTACCACCAGCCCTTTTCCACTGCGAACAATAAGCTGCTGAAAAGAAATCCAAAATTACACTTTGGACTTTTTCTGTGTGTTTAAAAATGCAAAGATTTCGGCGTTATATGGTTTTAAATGCAAGGCGCAGCTGTGCATTTTAAGTGCATGAGCTGAGATATTCAGCCGTGCAACTCTTTGCAAGCTGCAAGCAGCCAGGTTTAATATAAAGCTGAGATTTTCCTGAGGTACCAACTACAGGCCCACCTCTGTCTTGGTTAATGAATGCAGAACTTCTCCTGTTGCTAATGGAAATGTTTGTGTGTTCCTGAACTCGTGCCTTTCATTCTAACGGGGATTACACATATACATATTTTGCAGGCTCGCAAACAGGCTTTAGGAGGGCTATGCCCAGATTTTTCTTGGTATTTAGCCACTTACCTCACAGTGAATGGGAAATGATGAATGAATGGAAGTCAGGCAGCAAAATATATGATTTTTCCCTAAATATCTGATTTTGGCCTGAGGAATTGTATGAGTGGCTGTACAGCCTCCAATTTTCCAACAGTTTGCAGGCCGGGGACTTCCTGAGCAAACAGCGATACACTCCTATTTAATGGCCCCTTAAAGATTTGTTTTTCCCATACATTTCTCCACTCTCTTTGTGAAGCATGTACATTTTTAGCATCTACAACAGCCTTTGGCAAGCAGCTGCACAGCTCGGTGTTGCTGAGGAGCCAGTCAAATCCTTGAATACTCTGAAACAAATGAGTAAGTAAGTTGTGTATCATCCCTGACGGCACTTTAACAAGGCTAAAAGGCAAGAAATAAAAAAATATGCAGACACAGCAATACACAGCAATATCACGGGGAGGAAAGGATGGGTAAGAAGATAATAAGACAGTCAAACGCTAGTCATAGAATCATAGAATCGTAGAATCACTAAGGTTGGAAAAGACCTCTAAGGTCATTGAGTCCAACCATCAACCCAACCCCCCCATGCCCACTAAACCATGTCCCCAAGCGCCTCATCTACACGTCTTTTAAATCCCTCCAGGGATGGGGACTCCACCACTGCCCTGGGCAGCCTGTGCCAAGGCCTGACCACTCTTGCAGGAAAGAAATTTCTCCTCATGTCCAACCTAAACCTCCCCTGGCACAACTTGAGGCCGTTTCCTCTCGTCCTATCGCTGTTACTTGGGAGAAGAGACCGACCCCCCCTCGCTCCAACCTCCCTTCAGGCAGTTGCAGAGCGCGATGAGGTCTCCCCTCAGCCTCCTCTTCTCCAGGCTGAACACCCCCAGTTCCCTCAGCCGCTCCCCATCAGACTTGTGCTCCAGGCCCTTCCCCAGCTCCGTTGCCCTTCTCTGGACACGCTCCAGCCCCTCCATGTCCTTCTTGTCGTGAGGGGCCCAAAACTGAACCCAGGATTCGAGGTGCGGCCTCCCCAGTGCCCAGTACAGGGGCACGATCCCCTCCCTGCTCCTGCTGGCCACACCAGTGCTGATACAGGCCAGGATGCCGTTGGCCTTCTTGGCCACCTGGGCACGCTGCCGGCTCGTGTTCAGCCGCTGTCGACCAGCCCCCCCAGGTCCTTCTCCTCTGGGAAAAGTCACATCTGAAGTCCCTGGAAGACAAACTAACGATACGCAGCCGTGCAGGGGCACCGATGTGCCCCAGCTGATTTGACAGATAAGCAAGGCAAGTGCAAACCTTGCCAAGGTTCCTGACAGCGTGCGGTGAAACCGTCCCTCTCAAAATCCCCAGATGCTCTCAGGATAATTATACTCAAGTTCTGGTACTATGACCAGAAGGAACGCTTTTGTGGGAGGGTTGCGATGCTTTCTCTGCCACTCTTGGCAACATGGGTTTCCTTCTACAGATGCTTGCATAAGGACGGCGAACACCTCTGAAATGAAATTACAGCTGTTGCTTGACAAATGCTCATGAATATGTTTTTCAGTGTCCATCCACGGAAGAACACATCCACTGGAGCTTCAGCTGCTGGCGCTGAGTATTGCAGTTAGGTTTCACTACAGCAAAGGCTCAAGGTTTCCTCTGATGAAGGAAAGCAAAGGTTTAATTGAGTCGAACACTTAAAAACAACTCAAACTTTCTCAGGACCACGTTTGCTTTTCATTAGAGATGAACAAAATAGGAACAGCCAGTTTGGAAGTTCCCGAGTATCGGGGGGGGTTAAGAAAGGATTAGATCATTTGTCCCCCCTCTCTCCACCTGGATCCCCCCAAATCAGCCCTGTTTGCCCATGGCACACTGCATCCCACACCGGTAATGTGGGCCACGCCGCCCCGCGTAGCCATTGCCCATGGGCAGGCTGTGACAGCTCCTTATTTCTCTGGCAAACCCAGGCCTGGCCATTCCCACGTACAGAGGAAGGAACCACATGGCCATCCCTGACTCCAGTCCAAATACCACGTATTTATCCTCTGCAGAAGTCCAGATACTGCTTTGAAATCATATTTCTGGCTGTGTACCGAGAGCCTGTACCCATTTTGCCATCACGTGCCCGTTCCCAGAGCAGTCCACGGGAATCGATGCTCCTGGCCAGCCCATGGCACGGTCCAAGTAATGAATGAAGCCTCCAGACGAGAGGGCAAGAAGTTGTGATCTTTGCTGTATAGGTCACATACGCCCCAAAGACACTTGTGCTTGACTCACGTCTCATCTGAACATGGAAATGTGAAGAGTTTATTCTATGGGAGTAGGAATTGCAATGGGATGGCTCCCGGAGGTTTATTTTGTCATGTTATGACAATGAAGTGTCAGGAAAGAAACCTTTACGCATCCTCCGTGATTGCCTCAATACATTCAGAGCCTGCAAGAGCGGAGGCTGGTGCCTATAGATAAAACATAAGAGTGATGAGAAGGCTCCTGCCGGAGGCAGGGAGCGTCTGGCTAGCACACAGGGTAGGACTCAGCCCAAGTTCAAGGCTGTCCCAGACCGAGGATCTGACTATTTTTAGGGAAAACGATTGTTTAGAAGACACTGGATTTTCTAAGTTGGCCTCAGAGATGAGTTGTAAGGTAAATCCTTTGGCTGTATATGTAGAAGTTTATTCGTAAAGGTAAAATTGATTTGGCAATTGTTGTTTTGATGGGAAGACAGGAGGAGGTATTTTGGTTCTGGTTTTCTTAGGAGAAGTAGTAAAGCAAAGCCATCCAGCCTCCTGCTGACCTTAGTTAGCTGTTGTGACTTCTGAATTGGTGCCTTTTAAAAACCAACAACAACAACAAAACTATGACCCTCTTCTGAGGTGGGATTGTTTTGGCTCTCACTATAGCTTTGCTTTTGTTCCTCACCGCACTAAGCCTTCACCGGGAGGGAAACGCAATACTCCTCTAAGGTGGCAAGATCCAGGTGAGTCGAATGGAGAGCAGCAGATGCAATCAAGAGGTAACACTTTCTCAAACCTAATTTGAGTGATGCTATATGGCTTCAGTTTTTAAGATCTTTAGTTTATGTTTGAACACACCAGGCCAAAAAAAAAATAGAAAAATTAATACATTCTTTATCTGTGGCAATAACGACCCAAAATGCAGTGGCATTCTCTCTTGCAGTTCATCCGTGCTGATGGTAACTGGGGCGGTCCTAGCCCAGACTGGGAGCTTGCTGGCTGTAATCAATTCAATCAGATTTGCTTAACCAGGGCTAAACAAGTGGATTTTGTTTAAAATGCTGGCAGCTGTGGGGACCTTGGGCATCCTGGGGGTGGAGAAGCTGGTGTCTGTGCTCCTTGGGGAGGAGGGCAGTGGGACAGACCCATCTCCTAAAGTATAGGGTATGGATACTTGCTGGAGTAAAATTGCTATGGGGCAGGTCTAGGAGGAAAAATGTGGTGATGCTCTTGCTTTTGCTGCTGGAAGAGTGTTGTAGGCACTAGGGTCAAAGCTGACCCCCATGGAGCACGCTCGTCCCTACGTGGTGGGGCTGAGCTGCTGCGAGCAGGGTTGTGTGGTGGTGGGGAAAGGGGTAGGGCTTGGGTTTGGTCTGTGTTTTTAGGAAAACATGGGGCTTCTGGGGGTAAATGTAATGTTGACAGAGGCACAGTTCTCGGTGCTGCCAGTTCTGCACCCAATTTGCTTTTAGGGCCAGAAAGGTGCCTTTCCTACACCAAATTTTGATGACTAACTAGATCAAGTGTTAAAATCTCAAGCAATACCCTGCTACCTAACGTGTACGGCAAAGGCTGTGCTGGAGGTCTGGGTACTAAACAAACACAAAAAGGTGATGGTTGTTATTTTTTCAGACGGTCAAAAGACCATCAAACTGTTTCAATTTATCCAGGTGATTAAGCCCCTTCCGCTGGCAAGATGGCTCATAGCACAGCTCAAATCCTTGATAACATGGCAATGTGTGACGGGGGGGTTACTGGGTTGCTAAAGGGTTCCCCGGAACGTAACCGTGGCTGAATGCCACGGTGCTCCTTGCAAGGTTTCAAGGAAGGTAAGCAGAGCTAAAAAGCTTGTGCTGTTTGGTTTTGGTTTGGTTTTATTTTCTGAAAGCCCATTTTGTAGCGTACTTCTTATAGGAATGTTGAAGGAGTCTGAATTAAGGTTATTTGATTAGGATTCTAGTGCGTTGAGGTGGGAAAAGGCAAAAACATTAATTCTCTAGACTGTGTTTTGATGGCCCAGCGTCCCACTGCAAGGAATGAGGAGGCAGGCAAGAGGAAAGCAATTATTATAGCTTGGGCTGCAGAGAGAAGGAGCTGCCCTGTGCAGCGGTATGAAAATGGAAATACGAAATCTGCTTGAGAAATATGAAAGCTGATTGAGCAAGTCTTATTTTTCTTAATAAGATATGCATCTTCTTCAGGCAGCGATAGCAGTCTATATCGTACAGCATGGCTGGTACTGCCCATATACTTACCTATGTACGTACACCTGGGTTTGGACCTCTTGCAGAAACACTTTGTGCAGGGAGAGTTCATTGTTCACAGTGGAGTAACTTCGGAAAAAATGTTCTGTATATTGAATTTTAAAGGTGTTGCTCCAGATATTAAATTAATTTTCTAGCTATATTTGTAATTCTCACAACACTCCACAGTTTGAATGCGTTCCTGAAGAATTAAGAATATAATATTTCACCTTAACTGTTCATCTAGTTGGAGGACAGGTGGAAAAAATGAAATTGCACCTCAGTATAGTTGGTGCTTGATTACAGCTACGAAAAGAGACTTTACCCAGGAGAGGCTGCAACCCAGACAGAGAAGAGCAGACAGTTAGAGGTTGGTAAATCAATTGACTTTTCCAAGGTCAGTAGTGGGGAGAGAGTTTGTATCTCTTGAGACTCGAGCAACATGCAATCCTCCTCAGCATGTCGTTAGCTTCTCCCACAGCCTTAATGGCACCTGCCAGCCTTACCATTCAAACACAATATAAACATCTATATTATTCTGTCGTATCATTAGCTACCGCTCAATAACTCTGCAAGGATGTTAAGGAATTTTTCTAAGTAGCTGTTTCCCTAGATCCTTCTTCTTTATTCTCATTTTTGAAAGTCATGTGCAATTTAACATGTTATTTGATTTTTGGTTTTTTGTATATAGCATTTTCATACTGTAGACCTCCAAAAGAGAGAAATCATTGGGCCTTCATTAACCCCCTTCGTTAGCCCAACTTAAAGGGAAAATTGCGGGAGAGGTGAACATTACTTTATATGTTCTCTTCAGCTGAACTTCCCATAGGGCTGGAAAATGCATGGATAAGTGCTGCTTCAACTGAATCCCACACAACAAACTTTCCTAATCCCACCTCTTTGTGTTTGTAGCAATGGTAATTACAAGCAAGGATGGGACTTTGAAGTCTGTTTCCTCCTCCCTCCTCTGTCCCAAGATCCCCCGGAGAGGCTGCACTGTCCCTACTCCCTGCCTGTGCTGATGCTTTGCAGAACCCTCTTTGTCCAGGTGGAGCTTCGGGCTATGGTGGTGATTCACCTTTGGGACTCCGTGGAAGGAAAGCAAGCTATGATCCCCCAAACTCTGGGACAAATGCGGAAATAAATTAATTAATAGTGGATTCAACAAGGAGAATTTTTTTTTTTAAGTATGATGTACTTTGCCTGCTCCAGACACAATAGTGGCATCAACATCAGGTAGGAACTCTACAACTACCTGAAAGGAGGTTGGAGCGAGGGAGGGTCGGTCTCGGCTCCTAAGTAACAGCAATAGGATGGGAGGAAACGGCCTCAAGTTGCGCCAAGGGAGGTTTAGGTTGGACATTAGGAAACATTTCTTCACGAAAAAGGTTGTCAAGCCTTGGCACAGGCTGGCCAGGGCAGTGGTGGAGTCCCCATCCCTGGAGGTGTTTAAAAGACGTGTAGATGAGGCGCTTGGGGACATGGTTTAGTGGTGGACTTGGCAATGCTGGATTAAGGGTTTGACTTGATGATCTTAAAGGTCTTTTCCAACCTAAACAATTCTATGATTCTATGAAATATTGAGCCAAAGACATGCTGTGAGGCTCCAGTGGGCAGCAGCAATGAGACTGTGGCTGGGGAAATACAAATTCTGGACCTGCTCCAGTACTTGGAGGAGGGTGAGCTATAATTCCTGCTGGAGTGAACCTCTCCTCTCGCTTGCACCCTTTTTCCATGACAACATTTTCAGCAGGGCTTTTTTTGCTGCCTAATGCAGACAGACCTTTGCTGCTCACCGGTGAGAGAGATGACTTCTGGATTTAGGATGTGAAGTTTTCTCTAAGCTGAGCTTCTTGAACTGATGGATAAAGGCAGCAGAGCAGGCTAGAGACCACAGGCGACAGTTTAAGATGGGGGACAGGTTGTGTAGGGCGTTGTGTTGTGTCAGGTTCCCCAGCTCGTTCCCTCTAAGAGGCTGCAGTTGCCTCCGGTGCAAGCGTGCTTGAGTACTCACGGAAATGTTACACAGCCTTAATGTGGGCCCTTCATGGTTTTTCATTCTTTGAGCAAGCAAAATAAATGAAAATCCACTTTGACCTCCCCAATTTCCCATTTTTATCCCAGAGCACAGGAATTGCTGTACCCTAGGTTGGCTAAGAAAGACTAACAGATGCGATCCCTAGTAAAAATACCTGTGCTTTTATTTTTTCTTTATTAAGTGCCAAGAGGGAGGGGGGCCCATTCCGACTGGTGAGCATTGCAATCTGTGTATTGCTCCATACAGACTGGTGTATTAAGAGCCCAGTAAGGAAGGGTAGAAAATACACAATTCTAACTTTGAGTTCAAGCTGTTACCGCTGCTAACTGTGAACCGCTTACGTCAGGTTAGTTCATTTTAGTTTGCTGCTTGTAAATCTGCTTGGATTTTTCTGAGAAAATTCTGGGTCACAGATGTACCTTGTCTGCACTGTAATATAAAATTGCAGGAGTTATATAAACAATAGCACAGGACAAGGTATGGCTGTACCAGATGCCCACTGCCCTGGAGTGTTAAGCAGGAGTTTCAGCCAAGTGGCAGTAATATTTCAAGTTCTGGTTATTGCTACAGAAGCGCTTACTGATGTTATTGCTTTAGAAGCAAACCCACACTATTTTTCTAAGCAGAGTACTTTGTGTCCTTTCTGTAAGAGATTGAAGGCACACTTGTGTCTGGATGCTACGGCTTCTTTTTGCCTTTGTTTTTCCTTAAATTAAAAAGAAATCATTTAGAAGAGTTTAACAATGGTCATTTCCTTTGGAGCATCCGTCAGTTCCTCTGTTCCACGTAAAATGAAATTATGATCTCCTAGCCGTGGCTGCAAAATGTGTCGAGCGAGATATGGCTCATCAGTTGTTCAAGGATACACTTTGTGTTGGCCTAAAGTCTGTTTACACGTGAACCGCCAAAAATAGATTGGTGAGACCTAACAACCAAAATGACTTAGCAATCGGTGGTAGGGCTTCTTCAGCTGGGTGCCACCGGTTTTAAGCCGGCAGTCGCACAGGCAGGGGCTTGGGATGCTGATGCTGATGCATCCCACGGTGTGGGATGGGGATCGGGACCTCTCCGGTTCCTTGCCCACAGAGAGATGTGGCGTTACATGGAACAAGAGATGCTCTTTAGGTTTTTGGAGGCTCAGGAGAACTGCTGTGCCATCCCTCCTCCTTTAGACTGCAGAATTGGCTGGGGCAGCCTGTAACTCCGTGATCTTGGCCCATTCCCAAGGAATGCACCTTTCACTGGCGTGACAGATCTTACTGTCAATGGCTATTTCGAGAACCTCTTCATGCCAGCTGTACAGCCTAGGAGGACCTCTTTTGGGAGAGGGATGTGTTTGCCAGAATGCATGAATGAGAGTATCCTTCTCCCTGTCCCCAGCGTGAAGCCATCTCTGAAATGTCCAGAGGAGGCCACAAAAATGGTCTAACGCCTCTCCTGTGACGACAGACTGAGAGAGTTGGGGTTTTTCAGCCTGGAGAAGAGGATTTGGGGGAGACCTTCTTTCAATATGTAAAGGGGGCTTATAAGAAAGATGGAGAGAGACTTTTTACCAAGGTCTGTAGTGACAGGACAAGGGGCTACATTTTTAAACTGACAGAGGGTAGACTTAACTTGGACATAAGGAAGAAATGTTTTACGATGAGGGTGGTGAGGCACTGGAAGAGGTTGTTGTGGATCCCCATCCCTGGAAGTGTTCAAGGCCAGGTTGGACGGGGCTTTGAGCAACCTGGTCTAGTGGAAGGTGTCCCTGCCCGTGGCAGGGGGGTTGGATTATATATCATCTTTTAAAGGTCCCTTCCAACCCAAACCATTCTGTGAGAGCCCCGGAGAAGGGAACGATGTAGATCCAGCACTTTTTTTGCTAACTGCCGGCTCGCAGCAGCTCGGGGGGACCCGCCACCGCCCCGCAGCCTTTCCAGCACCTCATCACCTAATTTAATTGTAGATGCTGCTCCCGGGGGCCTGAAACCCCCGCGTTCGGGCTGCGGCCTCCGCGATTGCTTCCGGGCCCCGGAGGGGCGGGAGGGGGCGGCACCGCGTACGGGGAGGGAAGGCGGGAGGTGGCCTCCCGGCCCCGCTCCGCCCTTCCCCTCCCCTCGGGGCGGCCGGAGCACTTGCCTTGCCTTCCCCGCCCTCCCCTCTCCTGCCCGCGGCGTCAGAGGAGGTTCTCCGCCCGGTTCACCCATGAGCCTACTCGGGAGCTACCGGAAAAAGCCGGGCAGTGACGGCTATGAATCGTTGCAGCTGGTGGACAGCAGCGCTGACGGTGGGGGGAAGCCCGGGAGCAGCGCGGCGGCGGGGGCGGGCGGCCGGAGCCCGGCGCGGCAGCGGCAGCAGCAGCAGCAGCAGCAGCAGCAGCAGCAGCAGCGCCAGCAGCAGCGCGCCGAGGGCGGCAGCACCATGGACAGCTCAGGTAGGGGCGGCCCGCGGCCTCCACGGGGCGGGGCGGGGGTCCCCGCGACTCGCGTGGGGGTAAAGGGAAAGAAGGAGGGGGGGTGAGTGGGTGGGTGTCCGCCGCGGAGGGTCTGCTGCGCAGTGGTGGAGTTGTTGTTGTTGCGTGGGGATGGGGAGCCTTTGTAGCCCGGGAACAATAGCGGCCCTTTGTCCAAGGGAGGGCGGGGGGGATGAAGGAAACCCACCCGGGGCGGGTAGCGCTGCAGAAACAGCCCTCACAGTTGGCTCCTGTTTTCACCCCCGAAGAGGGAAAGGTTGTTCTGGAGCTAAAATGGATGGAGTGTTTTGGGATCTTTCCCCAACTGACTTGTTTCCCAGAATCATCGTTACTTTTCCTCCCCGCCCCCCAAAAGCACTCATCAAACTGAGTTGGATTAATTCTGATAGACGATGCACCGCATGCACCTTTTTTTTTTTTTTTTAATCAGGAAGTAGGGGACCAGATGGTCTTTATTACTGGTAATGGGATAGAGAGCTCTTCACCTCTAAAACACAGGTTCAAATTTGCCTGGATAACCAGTAATTGAGAGTACTCATCTGATGGCTTTTAAGTGATCTCTTGAAACAAACTGGCTTTGGTTCTGCTTGGTTAGATGGGCCCATCGCAATGAACATCTACAGCCTTTACAGAGAACTTCTAAAGGTCAAACTTGTCCAGGGAAATACCCTGTTTAATTGAGGGGGACCAAATTTGACGTCTGTCCATTGTAACGGGGAGATCTTGCAGCGATACTGGTACTGCTCCATGAAAGAAAGGGGTGGGCCCAAGACAGCAAATACTTAAAATACATTACCTTTGTTTTAATGTGGTAACCTCTTCTTGAGGGGGAAAAACCCCCTAATGGCCTGTGTCGGGACTTGGGTGGGGGGAAAACTCCCTAATGGCCTGTGTTGGGACTTGGGTGGGGGGAAAAACCCCTAATGGCCTGTGTCTGGGCTTGGGTGGGGGGAAAAACCCTTAATGACCTGTGTTGGGACTTCGGTGGGGGAAGAACCCCTAATGACCTGTGTTGGGACTTGGGTGGGGGGGAGAAACCCCTAATGACCTGTGTCGGGACTTGGGTGGGGAGAGTCTTGCCTTGCTTTTTTTTTTTTCCACATTTTCTCTGATGTTATAAGAGTCACGTTTTCCTCTTTCCCTTTGCCATTTGTATTTGCTTTCAAGAGTTCTTTTTGGGGTTGTCTTTGTTTTTTAACTTTTTTCCCTCCTGGACTTTAGAAATGCATTTGAATTTGCTGCTACGGTCTCTCTGCTACAGTTGCTTGTAATCACAGTATGTGTCAGTAGATTCTTACTCGCAGCAGGCTGCTGTGTTACAGTTATTCGGATTCTTACATCAGCATCTGCTGAGACGGTTAGATATTGTGGTCAGTTTAATATCTATCATTAAAGCAATTATCTGAATGAGTTTCCTAGAACTTTTAAGAACCAAAGGCATTAGTGTTGTGGAAGGCGGCATGCGCATCCAGCCAGGTGCGGGAGCGTGCCGCAGCTCGTGTCAAGTCATGGCTTTTGTCTAGCGTCAGCTCAGTGTATTATTTGAGCGTGGCTGTTGCAATTGTTCTGTTTGGTTTCTGCAAGCCAGTCTGCTCCCTGCCGAGCAAAAAAAAAAAAGTGCTTACGGATAGCTAGACAATACCTTTATTTACAGGTTTTGTGCAATATTCAGCCATTTCAACAATTCAGCTACTATGAAGAGATCCCAGAGCATTAATTGTATTAATGCCCTCTATCATTTTCTAGGATGTTCTCCCCTTAAACACATGGGCTTGATCAAGGGCCATCCCTGGGATTTGGAAGCTAATGGTTAAGAGATCTGTGTTAAGCAGAGATCGCTTTCTTCAGTGCATTTTGGTACTCTCACTGCCTAAATTTTACAGGCACTATAAACGACACACCTGACACTTAAGCAGCAACAAACCTCAGGCCTTAACATGGCCCTTGAATTGAGTTTATAGGATTTTTGTTTTAATACCTTATCTTTTTAATTAGGGCTTTTTGGTGAGTGTTCCTAAATCTTCATGAAATGAAGTTCAAAAAAGCTGTATCGAGTGTGATGCTGTGTTCTAAACCTGAAGTCCTTACTTGTATCTGCCTTGTTCGTTTGAACGCTTTATGCTGATAAATGCCTAATTTTCATCAGTTCATTGCAAAGACGTTTTTCTTTGCCAAGTATGAAATTCTAAAAGCTTAAAGAACCATATCCACCTCTCAGGTGTGCTTGTGATTTCTAGTGATTTGGTAATTGAATTGTGGGACATGATTTATCTTTAATGCAGGTGAAGATGGATGGGGGGAATTAGGAAGCGGTGTAAGAGAAAGACAGGAGAATATGGTGGCTGGGGTTTTGGCTTAATAAGAGCAAGGAGAAAACTACTACTGACCTTCTGTGTTTTGGTTTTTTTAAATAGAGACTATATTCATATTATAAATACTTGAGACTCCTCCCACTAATGATGCTGAAGTCTAAATTCACAAGATGGGCCGTCGTAGAGCATATTTCAGTTGGGAAGAGACCCAAATTCCTCGGGAAGGAGAAGGGTGAGATAAGTTGGTGCCATGTTACGGTGCAAGGGAGGTGTGCTGCTGGGTTTTGGTGGGGCAGGGGAGCCCCCTAATTACATCTTCTGCATAATTAAGTGGCAGACCCTAAAGGTGATATCCTTGAGGTGCCCCGGCCAAATCGGAGCTCGTGATGTACTTCCCACGTGCCTGACCTCCCTTACGTTTGAGGTTTGGGGTTTTTTTTCTGGTTTTAAGTAACGGTTTCATGTGTGGCAGAACAGCTGCTGCCTGAGTTATCAAAATGGCTGGTTGCAGTTGAGGAATGAAACAGTCCGGAGGCAGAACTCCGTGTCACCAGGTAATTTGGGACGCTCGGCGCAGCAGGCTGCGAGCGCAGCGCCTTGTCTGTCTGTCTGTCTGGCAGGGTTATTGCTGCGCTCGAGCTGAACATCTCTGAGTGCAGTGAAATAGCATCTTCGATAAAGTTAAATAGCTGGGGAATCAAATCTTCCTCTTCTCTCCCCACATATTAAGTTTCGTCTGCACCAGGGCAGTGCGCTCTGGGCATAGAAAAATGGCCTTTGCATCTGGAAGATGTGTGTGTCGATTAATATTAAGCAATTATAGAAGTTAGATGAGTGTGGATTTGTGCTGAAGGCAAAGCGCTGGCAATTCTGGGGCAAATTGCCATTGGTTTAGCTAGCGTGGCTGTATTTGCTGTTGCTGCAATGACACTAACCCACATAAGTTGAGAAAGTGGGCTCCTGTTGGTTTTTTCTATTAATTTTTTTTTTTTTTTAACTAATTCAAAGTATTAATCTTAAAGTACCATCTCTTCATGCGGGCTTGCAATCTCACAAACAGCTTTTTGCAATGAAAATAATCAGTGGTTACAGCTATGCTCTAACTTCTGAGTACTTATGATTATTGCCTTAATATTTTTTTGGACTGATACTGCTTAAAAAAAAAGAAAAAAAGAAAAGAAGCTGGGACCCAGGAGTCCGGTGTGTGTGGGAGGGGGTTGCTGTTGGAAGGCAGGATCCGATCACGGCTGGACGGGGAGCTGGTACAGAGGGGACCCCGAGGGGCCCTTTGACCCTACCGTGCCTCTGTGCCGGTGTGCAGGGGGTGCAGGCACTGGGACGGAGGGTCTGGCCAGGCTGGGTCCAGTGGCTGAGGCTGGGAAAATAAGATTTTCAAAGTCTCTGGGACTGCTAAACGCTTCTTGGTTCAGATTGTTAAAAACGCTTCTGCCACCGTCACCCGTGCCACGCAGAGGAGCGCTAACGGGAGCTGTTTAACTGCAGTGGTGACAATTTACGTAGCTCAAAGTATACCTGTGTGCTCACAGGCAGCAAAAATGGAAACTCCTGCCCACAGCGATGTCGAGTGCCTCCCTGCTAGGCTTGGGTTTAGCTCAAAGGAGCCAACAGCAGAAACTTTATTTCAGGGAGGGCGGCCGTAACAGTTAGCGCTGGTATCTGATGATGCTTGTGTGATGACCTTGTCTTTGGTTGCTTTAAACTTTGCCAGACTTAAACCACTCAGAATGAAATATTGGTCAGTGTGTGGTTTAAATCTCGGATTTAAGTCCCACAGTGTGGTCTGTTGATACGGGGTTATGCTTAAGTTCTGCGATGCCTCAAGCGGGCGTTAAAGCTCTGTGCAACTTTAGCACGTGCCCTGAACTGCTGAACGTTCAGCTCCTGATGTAGCATTTCAAACAACTCCTATGGAATATGCTAGATGCAATAGAGTAACATGATCATAGCGCATAACTCTAATGGGACCTATACGTTACTGCTAACTGCCGGTTCCTCCAGAAAGTGCGCGGGACGTGGGTTGGAAGTTTGAGGATGGAGCGAAGGGGAGATAAGGGGAGACTTGAGCTGAAGCTGGCAGGACATAAAACATTCCGAGTTCAAAAAAACAAATTCCAAGAAGAACATCTATGTAGTGCTTCTTTATTTTTAAGTTGCTGAAAGTGCTCGCAGGATGAGAAGCAGGCAGTGAAGAAGCAATTTATTTTGGTTTTTGCTGTGGCATTCAATAATGCTTTCTTAGCAGCTGGAGGAGCATTGAAAGAAGAAGAGGTTCCAAGAGACAAGATATAAAAGTAACAGCAAGGATACATGTCAGGAAAGGAAAAAACTCTTTCTATGCTCTTCTGTGGTGTTTAGCTAATCTACAAAATAGCTTTTAAACACTCGGGAAAGACTTGCTTGTGCTACGTGCTTCCTCAGGCAGAGCAACTGCAAAAGAAAAGCGTTTTAAATAAATTGCAACTGAAGTTGAGATTTCTTGAACTATATGTTTGCAAGTGTAAAAATCTCTTGTACTCTGGTGATTCCTTTTCTCTGAGTCAGAAGAGCGACATCTCCATGTCACTGGCACAGGGACAAAGACCGTCGCTGACAATGTTGTCTTGTATTCTCTTCTAGCTGCATTTTCAAACGGGGAGGTTCGGTTTAATAACTCTTTTGTTTGGTTGGTGTTTTTGGGACACTTGAATGGTTTGGTGTTGGCAGTAGTGCTTTTCTTTTTTGTTGTTTTGACAGGGAGGAGAAGCAGAGAGAATGTCAATCAACTTTAAAGACCAATTTCATGGTTTGTGTAGTAGTTCAGTATTCCAGCCTTACATGCGTTTTGTTCACAGTAGTATGAGCTTCGTAAGGGAAAATATAGAACAAATGAAACAAATCTGGCACGGTACTGGGGGTGATTTCCCTCCCCCCCCCCCCCAACATCACTACTCTTCTGAAAAAGGAAGCAAAAACCCCTCTTCATGGAAATCCTCCATATTGCTTAGCTGATGGTGCAAGCAGCATTCTTTAGTTACTATTTCTCAACCAAAAGCAGAAATATCTTAATTCTTCAAATTTCTATGAAGTTTCTATTTAGACAGTCTCGAATGAACCTTCAAATAAAAAGCCTTGGGCTCATACAACATTAGTTCTAGCATTTTATCGTAGAAAAGCGCAAGAGGAAGTTCTTGAGGTTCTCTACCCTACAGCGTGCCACGTGCTGCCAGCGGCTCCGAGTGCGTCCCGGGGGGGTCCGGGACCCTGTCCCAGCCCCCAGACAGAAGGGGACCGTGACTTCTTGTGGCAGGGGGAATACAGCTTTTCTTCTAGTCGGAGCGGGACTCGAGGAGGGAGGCAACGCTGCCTGCCTGGACGTGCGTTGCCCAACAGTAGCAGAAATGCGTAGAAATCTCCCTGTACCAGCGATTCTTTAAGGTGGGAACCCAAACCTCTTCCTATTTAAAGCACCTATTTAGGAGCTTCTCCATTCCTCCTCTCTCCTCTCCTTCCTCCCAACGTCTGTAGTATAGGAGCCCCTTGTAAGTTTATAATGGCTTTATTTTCCCAGCCTAACTTCATCTGAAGAGGATGCTCAGAGCTTTTGGGAGTGAGAAGGGCAGAACAACCCCTGTTAGAGGTAAAGCTGCCAAGAAGTTCTTGGGCAGGTAATAATGCAACTTTGGGTCTTGAGGCAATTTCTGTTTGATATGCCAGGCAAAAAGTCTGGATAGGTGCAGTGCCACCTAATTGCGGGAAAGTTGCAGTAAAAAACCCCAAAGAAATTAAAAAAAAAAAACAAACAACCAAACCCAAACAACCCCAAATTTAGCCTCGGGTGAACCCAGCTTTCCCCTCCTGCTCAAGAGCCGCCGGGGGGTTTGTCTCGAGCAGTCTCATCGTTAATACGCTTATTGCCAAATAGCCGAACCGCGCGGGTTTTGGGGAGAGGGATAATACTGGGTTATAATCTCAAGTGATCTGTGATCTGATGAGCCCTGCTCTTGCATTAGGCTCCTTGGCTCGTAGTGCATCTCCCGCTTCCCTCTGCCCTTAGAGAGTCCAGACACCTTTATAGCCCGATCTTAAACTTTTCCTTTGGCTACCCTGAAGTCATTCCCATGGGCTTTAACCTCTTTTCTTGGGGATTACACTTGCTAAAGCAGCCTTCCACTTGCTCCACTATATGTTTTAAAGCATCAGGATGAGTGAAACCTGGATTTGGGTGTCTCAGCGATGGTGTTATCAAATGGTAGGAGCCTGTTCTGCTGCTGTTGGCCTGCGGTTTTACTGTGCACGTGTTTTTGCTGTTTGTTTTTACAGAATAATGCTTTAATTTTAAGAGATCCATGCTCAGCCTTGTAGGGAATCTAACTCTACCAGGAATCTGGGGCAGCGGTGGAGGAGGGGACAGATGAGACTGGTAACAAAAAAAAAAAAAGAGGAAAAAAAATCAGTCCTCGGGGTTTATGTGAGTCTGAGGAACTTCCTAAGTAATTTCTGCAGGTAGAAGCGCCCTCCTTTCCTGCGAATGCCCCTTTATCGCTGTTTTAGCTGCCGCTGCTGCTGCTGATTCTCCCCTTCGCAAACCACCACTCAGTGCCTGTTAAAAAGTTGATGTAATTATGACACTTGGGCTACGTCTGATCTAAGAGAGGATGTAACTGCATATAACAGCATAGATGTTTTTGAGTTTTTGCTTAAATGTGATAAAGCTCAGCTGTCCAGAAGAGAGCTGTGTGCTGGAAGAGGAACGGTTAGGGAGGATTGGGCTTCAGGGCGCTGAGATTGTGCTCTTAAAACCTAGTTGACAAATGAAGCACTCGGATCTAAACGCTATCGATTATCACTGATGCAAAGGAGCCACTTGCCTAGAGATTTTCATTTAGAAATACCTGCTACCCCTCCCCCTTGAAACAGGAGTTTGAACTCTTCCAGTAACATCTGCAAATTGATTTGCGATCCCCTGAAAGACGAAGTGCTGAGCACGGAAGAGTGTGGGGACCAGCAGGAGCTGGGGATGCTGAGGATGCCCAGGGATGCGGGGACACTGCTCCGCCTGGGTCGGTTTGGCTGTCTGTCCGTTTTTTGCACACATATACCCCTCCATAGGTGATGTACCTATATGAGGATGCTGTAATAATGTTGAGGCAGGGGTGCCTGCAGCAAGGCTGCTCCTCCTCCCCTTCACATGCTGCGTGGGCTCTCGTGCACTGCCGAGGTGAAGCCGGTAAATACGATGATGGGGCCGCGGCAGCTTGGCTTTATATCCCTTAATGCTGGTGTGAAATCGCGTCCCGTATTACACAGGCTTTGCTGGGAGAGCTGCGTGTGGGAGGAACGTGAGCTGCGGCTGCTCCTCCGCTGGCTGGCGGGGCTGCTGGGAGGAGGCAGAAGCACAAATAGTATCATTTTTTTGCTGAGTGTTCCTTAAAAACAATTCGGGCTTTGTTGCTGAAGCCACAACAACAGCGGCTCAACTTCTTTCAGTTCGGGGACCTTTAAAAGGGCCCTTTCTGCCAAGGCACAGGGCAGCCTCCACCGCTGCCATGCCCTGGTAATAGTCTGGGGGGGGGAAAGACAAGCAAACAACCCTTCCCCCCCAAAATACTTTGTGGGGAGGGAGGAGGCTGTGGCGAGCAGCTAAAAACTTCCAGAAATGTGAATTTGGGACATGTACGCAGCAGCTAACAAGTTTTTTCTCATCAGAGTGTCAGGCTCTCGTGGTACCATAGAAAGAGAATACAGAGGAGCATTTAATACTCCCAAACTAACCTCTTTTTGGGGAGGGTGGGAGATGAAGGCTTTAATGCTTTTCTGGAGAAGAACCGTGGTGAGGAACAGGGAAGGTTTAGCTCTTTCCTCGCTCCCTCTCTAACGAAAGCACAGGCAGTAGCTCTCTGAGCAAAAACAAGAATAATTTGACATTGAAGATACTGTTACATATAGTCTGGGCAGACGGAGGTAAACCTGCTCCCCTTCCTATGGTTTCATGTCTGCTTTTTGTCTGCCCTTTACAGGCAAAAAGGGTCTGTTTACTCTTGCTAAGTAACCTATGAAACGCAGTACTTCACTGCCGATCTTCAATTTCTAGACGTCTTGCTTTCACCTCCCCGCTCTCAAGCTAAGTATTGCTTCATCAGCATAAATATTCAGACTGACACGGTCTTAAATGCCCTTTAAATGTCGGCTCATTTCCCCCTTAATTCCCTGGAGAGCTGGGATTCATGCCCTGTGGTTTGTAGGGTTTGTGGGTTGCCTGGGGGGTGGTGGTGCTCAGGGACCCCCTCAGGGGCCACAGTGAGCAGATCTTACAGGGAAAGCTTCCAAACCAGGCACTTCTTGCTGGTTCCAGCCAGCGAGCATCTCCATCAGCTGGTGGCAGTGTGGTACCCTCTGCTGCTGGCCCCTCCGTGGTCCCCCGTCACACCACCGGCTGCAGGTGACGGTGGCTGGTGCCACAACATCCCCCATCACGCGGGGTCACACCTGCGTCATTCACCCACTTCTGGCCCCAAAACCCAGCCTTTAAAACAGGACTGGTGTCGTGGGTTAACCCCAGCTGGCAACTAAGTGGGTGGGATGGGGGGGAGAATCAGAAGGGTGAAAGTGAGAAAACTGGTGGGCTGAGATAAAGGCAGTTTAACAGGTAAAGCAAAAGCCGCGCACAAGCAAAGCAAAGCCAGGAATTCATTCACCGCTTCCCATCGGCAGGCGGGTGTTCAGCAGGACAGCAGGGCTCCATCATGCGTAACGGGGACTTGGGAAGACAAACGTCATCACTTGGAACATCCCCCCCCTTCCTTCTTCTTCCCCCAGCTCTATATGCTGAGCATGACACCATATGGTATGGAATGTCCCTTTGGTCAGTTGGGGTCAGCTGTCCTGGCTGTGTCCTCTCCCAGCTCCTTGTGCCCCCCAGCCTCCTCGCTGGTGGGGTGGGGTGAGGAGCAGAAAAGTCCTTGACTCTGTGCAAGCCCTGCTCAGCAGGAATGAAAACATCCCTGTGTTATCAACGCTGTTTCCAGCACAAATCCAAAACACAGCTCCATACCAGCTACTATGGAGAAAATGAATTCCATCCCAGCCCAAACCAGCACAATTGGTTTAGGAGCCTTTGATGTTGGCACTAGGCACAAACACTACTTGTGGGACTGCAGCGAGAGGAGTTGAGGCGAGTGGTCCTTCGTGGGGGTACGGGAGGTATTTCCCTTCGGGATACAGCGTGGTCTCTTTCTCTGTCCATATGCAGAAGACGAGTTTCCTAGTTAGGCTTCTATATACACTTTGATGGTTTTGCTCTACTAAGGGAAGATGGGTGACGGCGAGTCTCTTTTGACAGTATCGATGAGTATCAGTCTCTCTTGAGCTCCCAACACCCCAAAGCTGTCCTGCTAAAGCACTTCATGTTGCTCCGGCCTGTGCTTTTGGTGAGCAGGTCGTGGTGGGACGGCAGGCAGAGCAGCCGTGCTCAGCCGTTCCTGTGCATCCTTCCGAACCCCCCTGGGGATCACAACCTTCTCCTCCCAGCTCTGCCCCCGCTGCGGTGGGACATGGCTATAGGGACGCAGCGTTTGCTGCGCCCTCTCGGCTGGCTCTTTGCCTTGGGAGAAGTTCTCCTGCGCTGCACATCCTTCTCCCGATACTCTGTAAGATTAGCTAGAGAGCAAGGAGAGAGCTTGAGTGCTTTAATTCAGATTTCTATGCTCTCCAGCTTCCATCCTGTACAGCACAAGGCTGGTGCTGGCAGCAGAGGCTCCTTCAGCTGTAATCTGTGCGGAGAAATCCCACCCTTTGGCTGATGATGGAAAAGGACTGTGATAGGAACGCCATGACGTATTTTAGTTTTGTAAGGAGATGCAGCAGGTTGTCGCTTTATTTGGTGACTGCTGGAGGCTTATTCTGAACGCAGAATAGTCTCTTCTCAGAGCAGGCATTAACTCAAAGCCAGAACAAATACAAACGTCACCTTGTCAACCGAATGGGTGAAGTTGTCTCTTTTTTCACGCTGCTCCATTGACTTGAAGCACTTCAGCGAGCAGATCAGCACTGCCATCACCTAAGAGAGCTATTCAAGAAGAGCCATCCCATCTATCTCGGGCGCGCTTTGCAGCACACGCGCGGCAGTAAACCTGCGCCATTAAAAGTTCCTTTATTAGGAAATGAAAAGGCTGCAGCGAGCAAGCGATCCCTCTGCAACCTGTGCCACAAATACAGGTCAGAAGCCTGTCTCTGAAGCGCACTAAGCCTTTCGGGGAATATCCAACAACTGGGCTAATAAAGGGTTCTTGCCATGTGAGGAACAAGATGCACCTCATATATGTAGAAACTAATTTTCCATAATAAGACTTCTAGACAGCAACTCCAACCCATGGTCAACATTACCTAAACCGCTATGTGGTAACGTGCCGAAAACGGGGATCCGAGCCCCGTGGCAGGCTGCCGGGTTGCTCGCTTGCAGCAAAGAATTTCTACACAGACAAGCTTGCGAGCTCCTGTTTCTGCCGTAGCAGAAGATGCTTTTGGAGCTCGTGTGGGGTCTGTGAGTGTTAGTTTTGGCTTTGGCATAAGCAAATGTGCGCACGGGATGCAGTAGCTGGTGGGATGGAGGGGGTGTCATGTGCCCTGGGCACTTCGTTTCCATACAAAATGTGCCTTTTGCCTTTGTGTTAAGGGGGAGAACTATTTCTCTTGTCTGAATTTACCACCCAACTCTGGTAGGAAGATCTTTCCGAGCAGGGAAATGCCATTACGCCACTAACTCAATATCCTGACCAAGCTAGTGGTGATCACCTTATCTGCACGGTGAAACCTGAATCTCCTTTGTGCCGGGCTCCGACCAGCAACAACGGGCTCATCCCTTCAGACTCGGCGAGTGTCCTTGGTCCTTCTTCTACCTCAGAAGAGGTCGTAGTCCTCTGCAGGCTGGCCAGCGTGCTTGAGGGAAAACCCAACTGCTCTTTTCTCAGGACTTTTATGTTCCAGACTAGCAAACCCGTGAAGACAGCTGTCTCTGAGCATGGTTGAGGGACGTGCAGTGGCAGCGGTAGGTGATGCCCGGCCAGCTGGCTGATTTTCACGGGAGACGTGTGGGACGTGGGGCTCAGCCCTCTCTCTCCTGGTGCCCCGTCCCAGCGGCTCTTGCACGAGCCCGTCCCTTGGAAAGGTCTGCGGTAGCTGTGAAGGTCTCTGTTTACAAGAGGGACTTAGCACAGAAATGTTTTGTTCAGCAAAAAATGCAGAGGCATGCTACCTTTTTTAATAATTTTTTTTTTTTGGCTGTTCTTGTGGGTTTCTGTATATATTGTCAGGTTTGTGTGTTAATGCATTAACCCTTTCTGCTCCTTTATACATCTTTATGCTTTGTAGGAGACGCTGCCTAGCAGAGGAGCCTTTAAATGTATTTATTTTGTTCTTCTGTGAACAGTTTGTGAAGACTGTATTGTTCCTAGTAACTGAGAAAGACTGTCTTTGTCAGCACCGAGGATGCTGCTCTCATCCAGTGACTAAAAGATACCCGAGCAAATTACTGCACCTGGTATTATACCAAGTGCTGCTACGTTGTGAGCTTCCTCAATAGCTTCACGAGAGCTAAGTAATACTTGTCTCGTGTTAAATCTTAAATACTAGTTTTGTGCTCTTGGTTGAGTAGCACCAGCTTGCATTTCTTCATTAGACACCCTTTCTGTTTCTCAGTTTTAGTGTACATAGTAAACTTGGAATTAATTGCTGCTGCTTCTTTTAGAAATATAGTGAAATTCTCATTCTCTCTCTGTTTCTTCCCCCTCCCCCCCTTTTTTTTTCCTTAGGGTTGATTTCTAAAGATTCGAGGCTTTCCATACTCTTGAAGCCTTTCTGTTGCTTTCTTACAGCATTTCCAACCATAAAAATTTGTCCAGTACCATTAGTCCTCTGATCTCCTTGCGCCGCTTCCCTTCTTCCAAGTTACCACCTTTCTACCTTCCTTTCTTTTAAAAGTTGACCTGCAGAACTGAAAGTACCTTTTGAACATTACCTCCTCCTTCCACCCCGGCTCTCCCAGCAGAGTAATAAGAAAGCAAAGTTTTTGAAGAGAGATCAAACACTGATTCCTTACTTGGAAGCCAACTCCCAGCTTTGATTTTTTTTTTCTTTTTTTTTTTTTTTTTAATCATACTTGAAGTAGATAGTTGCAAGTGGTTTGGCAAAAGAAATATTCCTGTGCCTTGAGAAGGCATCTTCTGTTCTGAAGCTGGCAGAGTATTACCTATCTTTTCACAAGCACAATGCAGAGAAGATACAGCCTCCAATTTTACCAGTCTAGCACATGGATCACATGCATAGGGGAATGAATAGCATCACTTTAGCAACGGAGTCTCCGGTTTAATGATATATGTTATATTTATTGATAGCTCACTCTGGGTTTCAAAGAGTGAAGGCCATTTAAATGCGTTTGGTCATCTGCAGAGTAAATCAGTAGGGGCTTTTTTAATGTAGTTTTTTTCATGTTTCTTAATAGTCTGAATACCTGTAGAATATTTCTTCTGGTAATGATGATTATGTGAGCAATATTTCAGGAGCATGTATCTAACACCACTCATGGACGTGCTATAGAACCAGAGAAGTGATAGCTGTAAGGTCTCTTTGTAAAATATATAATGAGCACTGGCAATGGCACTAGCCTGCTTTTACTATGACAAATCTCCCCTGTTTCTGGGTGCCGAAGTAATTAATAATGACCAGCATGTTCATTTAACAAAGCAGCTGTCCCATGGCTCTGCAGCAGGACAAATGTGCTCAGACATTCCGGGTGCTCTGGGAGGGTCAACGCTTAGCGGATGCCATCTCGGTTATGAGACTACTTGAGTGTGGCATGCGTTTATATAGGCTGCTTGTTGCTTAATTTGCTGTGCTAGAGGATTTGGGTCTTCTGACTAATCTGACATAATGAGGTAACAAATGTATAATTACAGAAATATGGTTAAAGTTTGCTCAGATCAAAACAGTTGAGGCCTAGTGAACAGAAAGCAATTTAAATAGTCAAGAGCTTAATTTATAGCTAATAAGCAGTTAAAATATCATTTTACGAGGTTTGTGTCTAACAACTCAATTCTGCAATAACACAAACCCACATTTACTCAAGTCTACATCCAATTTATTAGACTTAACTTTCCTGGGGATGACTGATGGTGTTAACGCAGCACTGCTATGATAAGGAAGGCTGCAACAAATCGGTTCTTGGTTAAGACAGTGGAATAGTTATTCTATTATAATTGTAAAATGCAAACACTTGAGGTGTAAAGCCATATCACAGGCCACCAAAATAACACTTCAAACGGCTCTTGCTCTATGTTAGTCTTCTACTGACTTTGCAGCTTCATGACGTTTCAAGCTGTGAAAAGCACAGCTTAGCGAGGAGGTCAGCCCCGCTCCGCTTTAGCCTTAGGACAGGACTCAGCAAATTGCTAAGACTGCAAACATACAAACATCCAAAAAGGTTCTCCTTCTCAGCTGGAAAGTTTAATTCCTGAACTTTATTCTTTTCTTGCCAAAACCCAAACTTTTATCTTCTTCCACTCAAGCAAATCTAACTGGACTCTTAAGTGACTTAAAATCACTCTGATGACTTCTCCTATATCCTTAGAAATGGATAGTCGTAAGACAACCTTCAGTCGTCTAGCTGCAGTCAAACTGGCCGTTACGCTGAAGAGCTGTCGTTTATATTAGTGCCTTTTTCTTACCCCTGTGGAGGTTGTTGTTGATTTGGTCTTGGTTATGATCAGCAAATTAGCTGCATGCTGAAGAGCTGGTCTTGCTTTGGGTTGGGTTGAGAGGTGAGGGAGTTTGTATGGTGGTTGTCCATACTGTACTGATATGAAACAGTCAACCTACGTACAACGCTGAGAGTCGCTGATGGTTTCTGAGCCCAGCTGGCAAGAACGTGCTTTTTCATCTCTGGAAAATCATGACTTTAATATGTGAAACTACTTTTGCCCTACGTGCGGCAGCGCACGTGAATACATTTGGTCTGAATAGAGCAGTGGGTTTGTTGGCTCTGTGGATTTGTTCCAAATAAGTGATGTTGGCTTTGCTTTTGTTGTACTTGAAGGTGCCTCATCACCAGACATGGAGTCCAGCTATGGGGGAGGCTTGCTAGATATGGTGAAAGGAGGAGCAGGGAGACTCTTCAGCAATTTGAAGGATAACCTGAAGGATACCCTGAAAGATACATCTTCAAAGGTCATGCAGTCTGTTGCCAGGTACAGTACAGCTGAAGCTGCCTAACGCAGGTAAAACTACTAGTTGCAAAGTGCCGGTCTGAGCTGCCGTCTTAACTAGCACAGCCAACTTGCAGCTAACCTAATGAAGGGAGGAGGTGAAAATCACAAGTCACTTCTTTGACTCTGTCTCATAATTGGTATTTGGCCTCAAGGAAGCAGGAAAACCCAAGTAAAACATCTAAGCTTCATAGAAAGTGAGCATCAACATCCTGAAATCTGGAAAAGGCCCCCCCAGTGAAAGTGGAGCACTTGGTCTCCGATTCCTTCATTGACCCCTGTGGGGTCCTTCTACTAGGTCATCACTTGAATATTTTGTCACTGAAAATTGGCTTATGTTGTATGCCTTCCCTTTGCTGTGCAAGGAGACTATTCTTGCTGATGTAACTGTTCCCTTCTCTAAAGCCACCTTTTGAGTTGAAGAAAGAGCTGAGGTAACTTTGCTGTGGTTACCTCTGCTGGGGTTGTCCCCCTGCTTGGCACTCTACCTGCCTCTGTGGGATAGGAGGCTACGATAAATTAAAGAAACTTAATGCATGCAAGACCTCAGAGGCTTTGAGGGATCTGCAAAGTGGCAAACTACTAGAGATTTTTCCTGAAAACTGGCACTAAAAATTAATGACAAAAGGGAAAAGGGACCTTTTTTGCAAGCTTCTGCATCCAGTTAATTGCGCATGTAGAAGGGAAGGCTGGGTCATTGTCTGCAGGAAGCTGTTTGTGCCTCTTATTAAGGCACAACGACAAAGTACAAAGAATCAGTTTTAAGATCATTCTTTCCTTGTGTCATAAGCAGATCTTTGTGGGAAAACACTCTTCTCCTGGTTCTTCTAAATGTGCTGTCTTCTGTAAACATGTGCATAATGTCTGTCTCCTACTTTGTCTTCTTTTAGTTACACCAAGGGGGAGCTAGATATTTCATACATTACCTCAAGAATCATAGGTAAGTACTGCTTATCAGCTAAATAAAACTTATTGTATCCCAGGGTTCAGAAGTCCATAAACATGTTATGGTGCACGCTCAGCCTGGCTCCTTCTTACGTTTCTAGTGATGTCTTTTCCGGCTGAAGGCGTTGAACTGGGATTCAGGAATCACATCGAAGACGTACGGACGTTTTTGGATTCCAGACATCCTGACCACTACACGGTCTTCAATTTGTCACCCAAGTATTATCGCAGTGCCAAGTTTCACAACCGGGTGAGTGTCTTCCGAGAGGTCAACGAGAGTAGTGGGGGGGGAAAACTTCTTGGGAAACGGGGCACCAGGTCCTGCTTCTGTCTATCCCAAGCGTGGCAGAATGTAAGAAGATGAAAAAAGAATTATCGATGTTTCTAAGGTGCTGTGGAGGTTTCTGGGTTTTAGTTGATGCCTGGGACCACGGGGATTGAAGAGCTGGAAAGTTGAGGGCATCGTGCTTGTCTTAGGAGCCTGTGAGAGTAAGTGGCATTGCACTAAGCTGAGCCTGTGCTGCCCTTGGCTCCGACACAGCTGTTGGAAGCTGCTGCAGAGAAATAAGGAGTAAAACAAAAGGGCTTTGAAAGAAATTACCATTAAAAGAAGGTAGATTATTTTCATGTTGAACAATCCTTCAGTTGTGCTTTGATCAAGCAGGAGCCCTTAGCAGGCAAAGCACAGGACTGGAAACTGGATCTAAGGGGCATTTTGGCTCTTCCACTAGCGTGTGACTTTAAAAACCCACCTCCACTCTCTGCCCCAGTTTCCTTCTCTAAAACCAGAACAGCGTACGGGAGCATTGCAAGGCTCTGGTTCATTAATGGCTGTTAGAGGCAATCTCTATGAAATACTGCTGTTGAAATACAAGATTTGATCTAATCTTTCAGAAAACTTCCTGTTCTTTCCCATAAGGGAGTGATGATTTTTTTTTTTATTTTCTTATTTTTTGTTGCCTTCAACAGTTGCCAGGCTTAACCCTCGGTCAGAGTAAGCGAATCTCATGCTGCCTAAGCCTAATTTCATTTTAATTTGAGGTATAGCTGAATCTGTCTTCAGCAATTGCTCCGATCACCAGAAATCACTCACTCACACTTGAAGCAAATTTCTCAGTGACGATCAGTAACCAGCCATGACTTCAAATACGAGTAAATGAACGGGAAAGGCTAATTAAAAGATACCAAGGGCTCTGAATCTTCAGTCTCACTTGGTTCTGGTGCATCACTCTTGCTGTTGGTGGGAGGAGAAAGACAGATCTACTTTTGCAAGCCCAGCATTAAGCATCTGCTGGTATATTGCTTGACCTGGTCGTAACTCCTCCATCCCCTGTGCTTTATCTCCTACCCTACCCAACAGCTTTACAGATGACTTTGTGTGTCACTCTTGAAGCATGAGTAGGTGCTTTGTAAGCTGTTGCCTTGACACACGCAGGAAGACAATGATGCATCTTTTAATAAAATAGTGTACTTTCAGGTTATGGGTGAGGAAATACTGACTCCGAGTACTTTTCAGGCAAATGAAATGTGCACAACAATACGTGAGATCAGACGAAACATGACACAATTATAAATATGAGGTTGAACTTCATATATATTGGAAAAAAATACTAATGGGCTATCAAGGAGGTGAAATCACATTGTTTTCTGGATGAGGATGCCAGATGAGCTGAAGTTTTGAGACGCATACTTGTTCTTTGAAGTGAAAGGCTTTTTACTTCCTATCTTCTTTAAAATGTTTTTTTCCTAAGATCAAAGTAGGTCACTTTGCTGCGTAGTGGCACGGGAGGGAGATGACAGTTAATGTCCTGCTGGGCCGTTTTCCTGCCCTGACGTGTCTGTGCGGGGCACGAAGCCCCAATTGCCTGGTCTAGTGAGGAGAAGAGGGGACCATGAACACTAAAACTTGCTAAAATCTGGTTGTGCTCGGTTCTCCTCCCTGCCTCGCCGCCCCGGCAGGAGAGGAGAGCTCACGGCTGCTCGAGGAAGTGTGAGCAGTTTGAAAACATGTAACTCAAATATAGCATTAAACAACAAAACCGAACTTCAAAGTCCCTGACGGGTCACATTCTTGGCTGTTGCTGCCCTACTGCTAAAGTAAAACAAGACAAGCGCTGGCTGCTTATTTCCAAAGCTCTAGAAGAATTCCTGTTACTTTTCTGTAATGTTGTCTTTCACAAGTGGTGGTGAGGTTATGTTTGAAATAAATGAAATGTTACATAGCGTGTATTTAATTTCCTAATTGTGAACCAGCAGGCAGATGTGTAATTATGGACAGAGTAAATATATAATTATGGACTGTTGGGAAATGTATATTATTTACTTGATAATGGCTTTTCCAGATGCTTGACAGTGTGTTGTCATGAGGTCTGTTCAGAAAATCATCAGTGAAAGGGTCACTGGTCATATTAATTTAACAGCCACTTGGAATCTGAATTGTGTTTTAGTGGTCTAAACTGGATCTTCTGCCTCCAGAAGCCTGCTGCAAAAGTAGTTGGGGTTGGGAGGAGAAGACATTTGCTTGATATAAAATAATAAAAAAAATGGTGTGCTAATATAGAATAATTGATAATATAAAATAATGTATGGCATCAGTACTCTGGCTTTATTAAAGAATTGAATGAATGTTTATGATCACTCTGTAATTCACATTTTACGATGGGGTTACTGCGCAGTGAACCCTTGGGGGGCTTGTGCCCCCTCGGCCCTTCCTGAAAAGGCACAGAAAAGGAGCAGGCGAGGGAAAATCAGCTGTGTGCAAGAGAAGGAATGAAATAATCTACAGGGTAATGCTGTAGAGAGGATAAATAGGGAATGGTCGTTCACTGCCTTCCTTGAGCACGGACTGACCTGGGTAGCTTCTACGATGCAAACCTGCACTTGCTCACCAAGTGCACAGCTGAATTTCAGGATATTGCAGAGACCAAACACTTTCATGAGTCTAAAAAGCGATTAGACAAATATCTAATTAGGTATTAGATAAGACAAAAGTCTCCCAAACGTTAAGGAGAGGTCGGCCAGCGCAGAAAGGCCGGTGCGCGGGGCCAGGCAGTGCCTCCTGCTTGCTCTGTCCCTGGGTCCTCTGGGTATCATTGGAGCCGTTCTTTGAGACAAAACACAGCTTGATAGGTCTCCGGTTTGAGTTGGGATTCCTGTTTCTGCTGTAAGATGTTGTGTAGGTGTATGTAAGAGAGAACCTTAAATACATGGAAATCATATGGCTATTTAAGAACATCTGGGCAAACCATCTCCTTCCTGCCCCCTGTTCTCGTTAAGCAGCATCCAAATGTCAGCTGGGAGAGAGAACCAATTCTTTGCCTGAGAACAAGCCTCGTAACATTTCTCCTTTAAATTTCTTCTAGCCAGAAATGCCTTTTAAAAAAGATATTTCAATTAAAACCAGATGAAACAGAGATGTCGGTAGAAGTCTATATGATGGGCTGTTTGAGACTGCAAGGGCTGTTCTTGAGATAAGTGTTGTGACTCAGAACTAGTACATCAATGAATAGTAACTAGACATACCTCAGGATTTGTGGTTTTGCAGCTCTAAGAAGTCATTCATTTTTCTGGCTCATATCTTAACTATACTTATTCAGATATGATTTTTTTTTTTTAAAGAGAAGTTTCCCTTTCATCAGTCTAATATCTGTCAAATAGGGCTGGAAAATCCTATGACACAAAATGTCTGAGAACAACAGATGCTCAGTGTCCTTTGCAAATCAGAGCCGTAGTTTTTAGGGACAAGTTGTACAAAGGCTTTAGACATCGCAGAAATCAATGCGCTGCTGCGAGACTGGAATGTTATGAAGGACCACTCAAGATAATCTGACTTGGAATGTAAATTTTTAAAAATGTATAGAGAGTGACAATACATCAATTTTATGTTATTTAATCGAGAATTCTTTTTTGTTTGTCTCCTCATAATTCATGAAAGTCAGGGAGCAGAATTATGCATGAGAAGAGATGGAGTAGGTTTCAGGTACATAACTCTGGGTTGTAAAAAAGAAGTCCGTTTCTTGGCAGAAAGCATTTGTAAGAGCATGCATTGCTTAACGCTCTTTGTTCACTGTGCGATTCCTGCAGGTATCTGAATGTAGCTGGCCGGTACGACAAGCGCCCAGTCTGCACAACCTCTACGCCGTCTGTAAGAACATGCACAACTGGCTCCAGCAGAACCCCAAAAACGTGTGTGTCATCCACTGCATGGTAAGTACACCAGAAAGTAACCGCTTTTTTTAGACCTGGTTAAACCACGACAACCTGCGAGTCGTAAGTTATATTGCACTTTGCACGTCTACAGTCTGTATACGAGGATGGTGACAATTTCTAAAAGAAAAAGAAAGGTGATAAAATGGACCCCCATAGAAAGGGACATCATCTGTCATGCGCAGCTACGTAGCTAAGCTGGAAGACCTAACACTGAACGAGAAGCGGGAATGCAAAGCAAGAGAGGTCACAATTATTCTAGCAGTGAACTACTGGAGGTGAAAAGTAGCAAAAAGGTTTGAACTTCACCCGAGAACTGACCGTAAGGATTGTCAGCCTGCTATGGCTTTGCCTTTTATTGTAAGTAGTCACAGGACAAAATGCAGCCTGTAGACTAAAGGTTACTGATAGACGTCGGGGAGAAAACACACAGTTGGGAATTCTGCTGAAATTCTGAGATTGTTAGTGTCTCTTGAGGTCGCTACCTGCCAGGCCTTGGCTGAAGAATTCCAGTTGCCTTCTGCTCCTCTTTGCGCACCACAGCTGAAATGGCTGCTAAATCCCCCCTGAGGGCTGTTCAGTACTGGGCAACGTGTAGACAGGGTGCATGAGGGGTGTGATTCTGTGTGACTAACGTCATTTACCCCATACAACCTTTAATATTGACAGTAATGCCCAAAAGGAGAGTTCTGGTTTGCTCCTGGAGCCTGAATTAAATCTGGGAGCCTGTCAGCCCTGATCAGCGTAAACTGGAAGGAACGGGGGAAATGACTGATCCCAAACTGCATAGACCTTACGCATGAGCCTGGCGTTTCTGCCTTGCGTAGCACAGCCAGCGGCTACGGGATATAAATTCCATTCAAACAGAGATGAAGATGCACTTGATGCCTCCTGTCCTGGAAGTCTAGCTCAAGAATCAAATTCCTTTACAGTCTTTTGAGCGATGAGTATCTGAATAATGCTCTAAAGGACCGGGAGTCCTTTTTAACACTTTCTAAGGCGTCTGCAGAAGCCCACTTAGTTTATATGAACCTGTGAGATCTTTTCAGAGGAATTGGCAGGAGCTAAGCCTTAAAAAAGCAAATAGCCTGTTAACCTCGAGCACGTGCTCAGGCTCAGCAGGTTACTGGGGTCTGGGTCAGCTCTGGTATGGTAAATCCTACAGTATGGCTGGAGTGCCTAAAAGGTGCCTGAAATAAGAAATTGCAAGGAGCCTGTATAACTTTTCCCTTGTGTTTCGGATTTTGAGGGTGACTGCCTGCCTGATGGGGCAGTAGGTTTCCTACCCCTTCCCTGTTAAATGAGCCTTGACTTCTGGGACCTTCTGTCACTCACTGAACAGGCTCTCGTGCCCATCGCTGCACCCTGAACGTGCATCCAAAACTAAGCAGGATTTTGGTGGAAGCTGGTGGAAGGGCTTTTTCTTTTTGTTTGGCTCACCAGAGCTGGGGTATGGTCCCTGTGGCTCATCACCTCCTATGTTCCTGGGTATAGCAAGGACCCAGGGTGCTGGGGTTACTTTGATTCTCTCCTGCTCTTTCTGTATTTTTGGTCTTTTCGTGTCAGTCTGACTCAGCGAACACACTTCCCTTCGTTATCACCCTCAATAAAATGTAGACTTGTTCAGGAGCAATATGTAGGTTAAGGGCTCTGGAGCTGTTTGGGTGAGGAAGCCTTGGGCTGGATTTTTTCTGTTTGTTTGTGAACTCTTCTAGGTTAAATTTCTATTAGACAACTGCCTGCAGCTGTGGGACGGGTGTACTCTGACCCCTGTGGTCAGTTCCAGGCCTATGTTTGAAATAATTACAATATTACAGCTTGGGAACAGCCACGAAACACCAACATTTGTAGACAAAATGTACTTCTGGGCTTTCAAAGCCAGTCTAACCCATCCTCAGCTTTGACTGCTTACTGGATATTATCTTAGCTTTGATCCAGGCCAGTGCTGCTCACTGAAGTCCGAGGTATTAAATGACACAGCACTGGAAATTCCTCCTCATCATGCAGTCTTAATCCTAGTCTTTTGGGAGAAATTATTTGATGTGATTTAAGGAAGAGTGGAGAGTGTTCTGCTGAAAATGTAAAGGCTGTCTCTGACACTTACACATTTTTCTCCCTTTCCTCAACAGGATGGCCGTGCAGCCTCAGCCGTTCTGGTCAGTGCGATGTTCTGTTTCTGTCACCTCTTCTCTAATCCAGGCCCTGCTATGCAGTTGCTGAACACAAAGAGACCTGGAATTGTACTCTGGCCATCTCACAGGAGGTAGAGTATGCTGGCTAAACGCTATGCAAGCGAGCTATATTGCTCACACTAAAAACTGCCCGAGTACCTGTTGTGTGTGTTTTGGCAACGTGTTCCCAGCCCCTAGGCTGAGATAGGCATTCAGATTTCACTTTGTTCCCCAGAAATAAGCGGTAAAGTGGTGACCAGGCACTGGAACCGGTTGTCCAGAGCGGCTGTGGGATCTCTGTCCTTGGAGATCCTTGGCTGGGTATCACCCCCAGCAGCATAATCCAGCTCTGAGATAGAGCTTTGAAGTTGGTCCTGTTCTGAGCAGAGAGCTGGACCGGATAGTCTTCAGAGGTCTCTTCCAACCTGAATTATTCTATTATTTTATAAAATAATGCACGCGACCTGAAGGGCGTATGTGCTGCATGCCCCAGTCTCTGCACCCAGACCAACCCGAGGCAGGAGGCGACGAACTGAAAACTCCAGAATTCCCACTGCAGCATGAGCAATACTCGCGCATTAGCCACGGCACTTAGCTTTGACAGGGCTTAACTGATGTTTATGGCCACTTCCATTTCACCCACATGGATATAACAGTAATGGAATCATAGAATCATAGAATCATAGAATCATAGAATCATTAAGGTTGGAAAAGACCTCTAAGGTCATCGAGTCCAACCGTCAACCCAACACGCCCTATGCCCACTAAACCATGTCCTTGAGCACCTCATCTATACGTCTTTTAAATACCTCCAGGGATGGTGATTCCACCACTTCCCTGGGCAGCCTGTTCCAAGGCCTGACCACTCTTTCAGTAAAGAATTTTTTCCTAACGTCCAGCCTAAACCTCCCTTGGCGCAACTTGAGGCCATAATGGAGGAACGAAATCAAATATTGCAATAGCTTTGCTCAATAGTTCAGGAAAGCTGACGAACCTGTAATTAACAGGGCCTGGGTGAATCGCTCTCCCTATGTCACCTTCATCCTTACGGGAGTTTACACTGTAAAATTGTCTTTTTTTACAATTTCCATTAAGCAGGCTGCCTGTCAGAGCAAACCAAAGAGATAGTGTTACATATGTAATAATAACGATCCTTTAGTACAGGACTAACAAAGTAATTAATCTGCTACGTGCATGTGAAATAGAAGGCAAACTTCTACTGGTAAACCAGAAAAACCATTGCTCAGCACCTTCTCTCCTAAAAGGTGAGGAGAAGTAATCTTCAGCTCAGAGCTAAAGGCCAACTTCCTTCCTCTTGAGCTCCAGTTCTTGTAAATAAACAGAAATAGAAGCGTGGATTTTGTGCCAGCTGCAAGGATGCTGGAGTACATGGAAACTCCAGGCCTGGAACTGTGAAAGAATCACCCTTTCCCTGGATTTCAAGGTAGACTTCAAGTACAGAATGAAAATTG
Organism: Pelecanoides urinatrix; assembly: GCA_013400755.1. Taxonomy (NCBI): domain Eukaryota; kingdom Metazoa; phylum Chordata; class Aves; order Procellariiformes; family Procellariidae; genus Pelecanoides; species Pelecanoides urinatrix. Next base: position 249,854 of record VZTQ01006195.1, on the reverse strand, counting down.
GTCACCTGGGATAGAGATTTCAGTAATGGCTTTCTCTGTCTGCAGATATATAGGATACATTTGTGATCTAATAGCAGACAAGCCCGTCATTCCTCACTGCAAACCACTTACTATCAAGTCAGTCACCCTCAGTCCAGTCCCCTGTTTCAACAAGCAACGAAACGGGTGCCGGCCCTTCTGCGACATTCTCAGCGGAGAAACCAGAATCCTTACCACCTCCCAGGAGTATGAAAGAATGAAGTGAGTTGCTGTGATCTGCTACTGTCCTTAGGAGCTTAATGCAAGGAGGCTTTCGTTTTGCTGTAACATGTCTAATATCTGTGCTGCAGTCATTGCCAGACTGCCTGATCGATGAAGGAGTGTGTATATTAATTGTAAGTTGGTGCCTAGTGTTGAAATAAACTGCCAGAGTGAGTCTGAAGTTGTCGTGCGGTGGGATACCTTCACAGAGATAGTTCAGGGCTGTGTTTCTTTCCCCTGTGCAATGTTTCCATTTCAACTAAGCCTAACATTAAGCAGAGCGTTGAATGCACCTTCTGTTTGCTTGGCCTGAACGAGATGATAGCTTTTATGTTAACATTGTTGATGGGCGGTAATGGCATTGTGGAAGGGAGCTTAACTGTGGATTTCCTTCTCTTCCCCTCAAAGAGAATACCGTGTGCAAGAAGGGAAAGTCCTAATTCCACTGGGAGCCACCGTCCATGGAGACGTTGTTGTTTCTGTTTACCATATGAGATCAACCATTGGGGGACGCCTTCAAGCAAAAGTAGGAGTTTGTTTAACTTCTCTTGCATGGTAGAGGCAATGTAGCTAACTGAGAGGTGGCTAAATATGGGGTCTAAGAATGCACATGGCTCTTGGGAGGAAAGTTTCCTTACTTGACAGTAGACATAATACAAATTCAAGCAGTGCCAAGTGAAAACAACTGTCTGTGGAGAAGTCCATGATACCTCTAGTATCTCTTTATGGAGATGGTGTCTACTGAGAGAGTGTAGGATCCTTCCAGATGATGTAGAAGACAGAAACCGTCCATCATCAGTAACCAGCTCAGGGCAAATCGCAACCAAAGCCTCTACCTACGCACTCTAAGAAGATGGAAGAAGATTTTCTTCTGCTCAAATTAGAATGACTTACTGAGCCATCGCTCCTGGATGGTGCCTATTTTGCTTGCTCTAGAGCAGCCTTCACCTTTTTTGGTCATTAGGGCAAAAAGGCAATTTGTGTGGATTGGTCAGTCATGGGGATAGGAAAGACCATTTAAGCCACAGGCTGGTCAGACAGCCACCCTCTTCATAGCCAAAAAGCCTCGTAATACTAGCAGGTCAGAGAAATGGGAGACAGTGGGAACTGGGGAGGGAGAATAGAGGGGTGCTGGAGTGAGCACACCCTGATGTCTCCTTCCCGTAACACAGGAGCAGTGCTGAAAATATGTATTGGTCCGTGTTGTTCTAGGCTTTGAGACAGACTTTAAAATGCCATTCTCTGGCTCGTGTAATTGGAGAAGAGGAATTTGGAAATGCAGTCTGTTCAGACTAGAAAACCCGGAACTGCAAAAACTGAATCAGTAGTTGTCATACACTAAGTTGCTCCATTAACCTTTGTAGTGATGAGGGTGGTTTGGCTCACTCAGTGAAATAACCTGTTTAAATTGTAGTGACTTTAAGCACAAAAAGTGAGGGAAGAACCCAGTTTTGTCCCACCTGCCTTGAGTACCGCCTCATTTGCTCCCTGCAGATGGGTGCTGCGTGGCTGGTCAGGCAGCTCCCGGACTCCCACAATTAGCTGAGTGTGGTGCCTGTGGTTCTCGAACACTGATACTTTAATCTGAGATGTTGATAATTTTCCTGATGATACGTTCAAAACCTTAATATTCAAGTTGCAGAGTGACCAATGAACATTTTTCTTTTCTTAGTTTGTTATTGGTGCTGTTTGCTGCATAGGTGACACTTTACTGAAACCCTACTGCAAATGAAATGGTCTTATATTTTCCTGGGGTACAAACCTGTTGCTCCAATGTATTCAGTGGAAACAGATGCGGTTTCATCTAAGAGCTAAAATGTCAAGTAGACCCCAGAAATGAAGACAAGCAGGGGATGAAGATATATTCCTGAACACTGTGAAGGCACTCTGCTGTGTGGAGGCAGCAGCAGCAGGATTTAAGGCAACTGGAAATATTTGGGTTTGAGAAGGAAAAGCTCCGCTTTCTGTAGAACAAGCGGAATGAATTAGCTTATATAGCAGTTATAATTAGTCTATATAGTAACTGGTAGTAAGGTAGACTTAACTAACTGTCTGCATGTGCTATAAACATATTTTAATTTAATGAATTTAAGCACTTGTTCAGTCTGGTGCTCTGTGTTTTTTCAGATGACCAACACACAAATATTCCAAATTCAATTCCATACTGGATTCATAGCCCTGGGAACAACCACACTAAAATTCACCAAGTGAGTATTTTAAGCTGAACATTAATCAAACCTGAAGCATAAAAGCCTTATGAAGGCTGAAGGAGAATATTCACAGATGAAATGTGAAAAGTCTGTGTGCATGCATATATCGAAAGACTTTATATAGCTTTGCAGAAATATTCTTTCCTATTTAATTGAATAGCTCTTGTCCCCATTTAGGCCTGAACTGGATGCCTGTGACTCTCCAGACAAGTATCCTCAGCTCTTTCATGTCATACTGGAGATAGAAATACAATCTACTGATAGACAAACCGAATTAACTCCCCCGTGGGAGAACTTCACGACAAAAGACATCAACCCAACCATCCTCTTCTCCTCTCATCAGGAGCATCAGGACACTCTTGCTTTGGCAGGTAAGAGCTGCACAGGTTTGCTCACTTCATTTACATGCTGAACTTTGTTTTGCTTGATTTTATTTATTTATTTGGTGCTCTGTGCTGCAGGTAGAGGTCCCACAGATTCACCCCAGGATAACATAAGAAATGTCGGACAGAGTGCATTCTTCTCATCTCTCAGCTGGCAAGGTATGCAGACTTGGTCTTCAACCCAAAATGTGCTTTGAACAAGATAAACAACTTTTTCCCCCCCCCGTCCCTGGAGCACAGAGCCAGGCTGAGGGATCTGATTGTACCATGTCTTTCCCATTAGATCACAGTGTATTGCTGGTCACACCCTTATGTTGCAATTGAGTGGGAATTAATTTCCTACAACGTCCTCTTCAAACATTGCCTGCTTGTGCTGTACGTGACAGTTATTGACAGCGTTCTAGTGTAAAGCTTCGGCCTAGGCCTCCTCGATGCTAAAACCAAATTTAAGCTGTTTTTTCCTAATGTTGCACTTTACATACAGTGCTATGAGAACGTAGCACTGAGGGTGTTGGTCTGAGGCCATTTAATAGTGTTGAACACCTTGAAAATCTGGTGGTGCTGCCGACTGCAGCGTTCCTCCTCCGGCACCAGCACCACGCGAGGTAGGAGCCCAGCGTAAGAGATCCCCGTGGGCACGGCGAGGAGGGTGGTTTATGTCCCTGCTCCTTTTCAATGAGCCGTGTTTTGCCTGGATTTTGAGGTGTGGCTGGAGATCATCCTGGATGCTTGGTCCTGACCCAGAAAACTGTTCCGTTTGCATCTGGAGACCTTACATTTGCTGGCTCTTCAGTCAATTAACCTCTGTCTGTGTTTCCTGATCAATAAAGCAAATCAAAGCTCCTTACAATACAGACCAGCAAAGACTTTAACTTAATTTTTGCCAAGGACTCTTATTTTAAATTCCAGCAAAATGCTGCTGTGGTTTTCTCAGTAGCCTTTTGTTCTGCATGTAAGCTGGTTTTTTTATGGGACCTTTGTGATGACAAAACTAACAGCTACCTAATTTTATTTTTAATCGTCATTTAGATCAGAAATCTGACAAAAGTAGCTCTCACCCCACCTCAGAGGATCGAGCAGCGTTGGTGCATGAGGAAAGCGAACAGTCAGATGACGAACTCTTGTCCCTTTCCAGTCAGCACAGTAATGCCAGCGGTGACAAGCCTCACGGGACACCAAAACACAGCAAAAAGCAGCAAGAGCCTCCGGCACCACCTCCGCCTGAAGACGTGGACCTGCTGGGCCTGGATGGCAGCCCTATGAGCAAGAGTTTTCCCTCGCAGCCCACCGCTGCCCCCTCTAACTCAGACTTGCTGAATGATTTGTTTGGGGTTGGCGGGCCGAGTTCCCAGAGTCAAAGCGGACAGCCCGCTGCTGAGGAGGTCTTCCATGTGGGGGGACCTGGATCTGTGCAGTCAACCCCTCGGCGTTCTGCAGCTTCGGCATCCCCATCCCCGTCCCCAAGGGTAGGAGAAGGTAATAGCGGCTATGGCTAGTGCGTGACTTGGTGGGGCACGTGCTTTGAGAAACCCACCTGGGTGATCTGCTTTTGGATTCCTCTTGGGTACACTCATTTTGTGAAAATTAAGAGCTAAGAGGGATGCCAAGAGGCCAGCCAGCTCCCCTACCCTGAGACAGGGTTTGGTGCATCTTCACAGCCAAGAACACACACCAGATTATCTAGCTTGTTCCCTAAAGTCTCTGCTGGAGCTCACCTAAGTGTTTGGCTGGCTCCTTACGCTGACAGCCACTGGAGATCATCAGTTTTGCTCTTACGATGTGTCCAATAACACATGTGAGGAGAATAAGTATTAATTTTGAAAAAAAAAAAAAAAAAAGCCTCTTAGGTTTTTGGGTAGGCCCATAGCAGTTTGAATTGAACTTCTTTTTTAACTTTAGGAGGTTTGGAGCTATGATGCCGGTACGCAATACGGCTACACAGCTCTGCTGCCTCTGGCCTTTCCGCTGATGAAGATAGGCAACACGAGAAGATCTTTTGCTTCTTCAAAGCCAGACTGAGATCAGGCTGGCAGAAGGAGTGGTTGAACAGCTATTAGAAAGAGGGATCTTTTGGAGGGTTAAGTGAACAGAGGAGAGCAAGTGATAACTATTTGTAAGTGAACAGGCGAAGAGCCCAATCCAAGTTGCTCAGATTCACTGAGGGCCTCTGGAATAGACGGTCAGTTTTGCCAAAAAATGGGAACAAGTGGCCCGATCTGACAGCAGGTCTCTGCGCCGCACTGAGCTGCACGGCCTCCGCGTGTTCGGTTTGGCCTAATCCTTTATGTTACGGTTTAAGAGCTGACGTTGTACCTGATTCAAAGAGCACAGTATGCCCACTTAACTTTTTCTCAGCAAATAACTTAAAGCATTTGCAACACCTGCCAGCTTTCTTGTACAGAAACGTATTTTTTCGTTTTATTAAGGGGGCACAGGTTTGGGTGATGCTGGGGCTGACACCAGTAGCACCTACCACAGGACGGCCGTGCAGCCAATTTCTGCAGACTCTTCTTGAGTCCTCCATTCTCAGATAGAACAAAAAAAATACCTGCGGGCTTGGGGAGGTTTGTCTGCTAGTACACTTAAACACCAGATTTGCCTTTGGTGTTTTTCGCAGCAAAAGGGACAGGAGCAGTTATAATCTCCTTGTACCGAGACTTGCGAAGGGAGGGAAGATGAGTCTGAGGACTGGAAGCAGCAGAGGGGAGAAGAATACAAGTTTCAGTGTAAGAAATTAGGCTACTTGTATATGGAGAAGGTTCATCCTGCTGTGGCTGTTGTATGCTCAGTCTGAGAGCTTTTGCCTGGGGGTGGGAAGGTTGTACAGACACCCACCTCACAGGGCAGAGGTGCAGCAGCAGTGTCAGGAAAAGATTTCTGGATATTGTTGTCGAGCAGCCTAACAACAGGAGTTGTACGATTGTCCTTTGCAGAGGCCAGATTAGTGCTTGAAAGGGAGACGAAAGGTATCACACAGCTGAATTGTCCCAGGCCAAGAAAACAAGAATAAGANTGCCTGCCAGGTTAAACCACGACAGGAGATAAGCGAAAACTAGTAATTTATTAAGTATCCTAAGCAATGAGTAACATAAATATGAGTAGCATCATTAACACAATGTATAGTGTTTCAGGACTGTATCTTTCTTACAGTAGTATATATTGCATCTCTGTTCAAGATGCTCTTTACCTTACAATTGTTGGCAAGTAAGAATTTGAGTGACTTCACAGGGGTTTCTTTTGTTGGTTGGGTTTGTTGGGTTTTTTACATGAAAGACAGTAAGCTAAACAAATTGATCAAAAACGGAGTTTGAGAATGAACTCGATTTTTGTAACAAGTGATTCTATGTAGGAAAGATACCAGTTATTTTCTAAAGCTATTTCTAAAAGACGCTCCTTTTGCCCTTGACATGTATAACCTTTGACAGCCTAAAATCATCTTGGACTGCGTTCAGCTCTTGAAAGGAAGCAGGAATTGCACCAGGGTGCTAACTCCAAGCTCCAGGCTGTCCCTCACCATCCATTTATGTATTGGTAGTACGTGCAAGCTGAAACTTCATCTGAAGTCTCTAAGTATCTAAATACTCGCTTCGACTGCCCCTAAATTCAGCCCCTCTCGTTGGAAAAGACAGATGGGATCAACAAATGTGTTGCCACGACCAAGTCATGTGGCTATCTCTGTCCCCTAGCATTTTGCTAGGGTACTGATATTTTCCAGTTGCTCTCTCGCAGTTGCATGCTGTCTCCTATTTGGTATCTGCAGGCATTAGGTTTTCTTCTCCACGCGTCGGTGTCTTTTCCCTGAAGCATGTTCACTGTACAAGTTAATGATTTAGTTTTCTCAAATATGTTTTTACAGCGACTGCCTTTGATCCATTTGGAAGTAGCCCTAAGCAAACTGGTCCAGACCTCCTGGGTTCCTTTCTCGGTTCATCAACTGTCCCTGGTGATCCTTTCCTTCAAGCAACAAGAAGTCCTTCACCAACTGTGCACAGCGATCCCTTTCACATGGGTAAGAAAGTGAGGCTCTTCTAGTGTATTTAAGTAAACATGAAATGCTGCTTTTAAATCGTGATGGAGCTATTAAGTACAAACTGATGCTTACCATAAAATGACTCTAAACCACAGAAACCCCATGAAACAGGAAAGAGCTTTTTGTCTCTAGACTTAAAGAATATTCATAATTTGAAGTGTGGTAGAATGAGACTTGTTTTGCTCAAGTCTTATACTCAATTAATAAGCTATTTGTATACATGAAAAAAGAGACCACGAAGAATGTCTGCCTGCATATTTCTGTGGTTATGAGGTCTCGTTTGAAGCAAACTACCATTAATTGAGCTAAATAGAGCATGGCGTATTAAGCCTGCTAGAGAAAACAGATGTCCTTTGGTGATTTTAGTCACAGGCATCTGCTTTCTTTAGATCTGATAGTCATCCCGTCCAAATTCACAGTTGAATTTGACTCTTATTTGAAGAGAAGAATTTTTTTTCTCTTCTTTATTGGACTTTTTTCTTCTCTTGCTTTGTTTGAAACGTCCCTTCGTTGTCCCCTTCTCCCCCTGTGCCAAAACTTAATGTTGTAACCTTCTCTGAAACACATTCAGATACGCGTTAGTTTATGTCTGATCATCTAACACATGTCCCTTGGGTGCAACAGTCTGGCTGGAAAGCCAAAATGACAAAGGAGGGAACTAGTGTGCTGCTGGCACTGCTCGCATCCTTGCTTTGCCAAATTCGGGTATTGGGTATTAACTCTGTGAATAAGACGGTTGGGTCACACTTGGAGCTGGCTGCACTAATGAGAGGAATTTAAATGGTATCCCAGCATGAGGAGGTATTAAATTACAGTGCTAGTGTCTATGGATAATGAACTGCATAGATGTACAGGCTTTACTTGATACAAGGTTAAAGGAAGGACTGTGTGTGTTCTTTCTGGTTTACATCTGTGTGGGCTGTTTCGCTGTACTTGTTTTCTCCATCCTTGCCCTTTGCATGTAGAATATTTCCTTGGGTTGAGATGTATTCAGAAACACTAAACCCCATGTGTTATTCTGGTAGTAAGGCTTTTATAAATAAGTATATAAAGCCTCTGACCAAAGCCACCATAAAATGAAAATCTTCATCCTTCCCCACTGACCTCTGTATAGTATGAGATCAGAAATAAACGTTAAATTTGTAATGCCCATTGTGGGGAGAAGTTAATTTCTAATTAGCAAATGGACACAGGTGGACACGATACTGTCTCTCTTGCTGCTTGCTCCCTACTCTTCCTAGACAATGGATTATGTTGGTTTTGCTCTATTAGTTTGAGATATTTATACGTAATCATTCTGCTTAGCTTCTAGCACACCAACAGTTTCCATACAACCAGATGTTTCCGGTGGTTGGGACTGGCCCAACAAACCAGGTATGTATCATAGAAATTCAGGACCCTTAACAAAAAAAACCCTTAAGGAGCCCTGAGAGAGGAGAGGCAGATGGAAGATGCTACCAGTGAGTGCGGAGAACAGGTTCTCTCTTTCTGCTGCTTAGCACTTTGACTAATGCAACAACACTTCAATCAGGATTTTAGTTAGCCTCATCTCAATGACAGCAGGTATGCTGCCTGTTGTACTGGTCTCCCAGTCACCCAAGCGAGGATCTGGCTAGAGACTACCAAACTCCTTCTGTTCAAAAATTGGGGTTTTCTTCCTCAAGAAACCAGGGCCTGAAACAGGAAAGGTGCTCGGTGAGGATGTGCATAGTTGTGTTTCATTCCAGCGTAGAGCCAAGAGAAGGACCTGGGAAGTGCTATGTGTTCCTGGGATGCCACTAAGTAATAACATGATTCTTTCTAATCTTGGGAGAGTATGTATGTCCTACCAAAAGTTGCTTCCTGAAGGCTTCTAGTTCTTAAAATACATCCATTTGTCATAATTACCCTGTCACTACAGACAGTCTCGGAAACATTCCTGTTGCTGAGCCTAATTGTGAGTGGGTGTGCAACTAGTCTGGGTCAACGCGGAGTTGAGACTGCTTAGGAACCTGACAATAGTACACTTAATTTTAACAGCAGTCTTCTAACACATGACTGAGCACTGCGTAAGAGCTGCACTCATGTAAAATAGGGATAAAAACTGAGTTTTTTTCTTTTTTTTTTTCATTTTCTTTTCTTTTTTTTTCCCCTCTAAGGTGGCCTAGGTGTGGGAAGTAAATCAGCTGCCACCAGTCCTACAGGATCCCTCCATAGCACTCCCACTCACCAGCCTAAACCCCAAACACTGGATCCATTTGCTGATCTGGGGACTCTTGGAGCAAGTTTAGCCGGTTTGCATCCCTTATTTAAAACAAAACAAAACAAAACAACAAACAATTACCAGCTTGCTCTGTTTTAGAGGAATGGGATGAACAGCCTGGTATGTGAGAGAGAGCTCTATGGGTCCTCTCGCCTGCCTGCAGGCCAGTGCTGCTTTCAAGTTTTTCCTCCTGCCTCATTCTCTGTAAGTTCTCACAAATCTGTGTTTTTGCTGATCCTCCGTCAAAAAAATGGCTAGCAACTTGTTGGGACCTTGGTAGGCTACATGGATTGCAGAGCGTAACCTCTATCTCATAATCTAAATAGTTTCTGGCTAAGGATGCTCTGTGTTTCCGACTGGAGAACTGTTGCTACAGACCTTGGAGCTGTGCCTGGGAGGAGACTTTGGCTCTCCAAAGCTTCTGAGGTCCTTGAGGAATTGTTTCCTTCTGGACTTGACTCATCTTTGTCCTTCGTGAGGAAACCTGTGGAACCTCACTAATCGGCCTCTAATTTGCAGTACTACCTAAAGGTGGAGTCTGAAGCCATTTTCATTTGTACCTGGCTACAAAGGACTGTTTGCTTGACTGCTTAAACAAGCATTTTCTCCTAGTTTTATCTCAGAAAATGATCAGCAAACCCTCAATCCCGGTGTTAAAAAGACAGTTCTGACAAATTATTTAAGTTTTCCTTAAACCCCAGCATGTCTGGCTTCTCTGACTCTGGTAAACAGATTTTTCTTCCCTTTGTCACTGCCCTCAGCTCTTTGCAAGCCATTGTGGTTTTATCTGATGTTTGTTTTCTCCTTTGCGTCAGCACCAGCATGGTTCTGGAATTAGGTTTCCCAGTTCCCTCTGCTGGATCATGAGCTGCTCTGCAGGAGCAAAATAAAAAGTATGCCAAAACCCATGTCAGAGCCATCGAGGTGCTTTTAAAACATGTATTCTGTAGCAAAGTTATGGAGTTTAAAAACAAATGACTTGGCACCCACAGGCTATTTCACCACATTTTTGTTGTTCATTACTAAGTCAAAAGCACTTGATCCAGTTTCCGTGACATGTTTCGGAGCTCAAAGTTGAGTGTGGACGTTAGTCTCAAACAATAAAACATTAACACTGCGTACCTCCCACCACAAACTAAGCCGGAGGAGCATCCCATGAAGGAATAAGGTGCTGAAACGCAACTCTGCAGGGTAGCGTTACATCAGCACCGCATAAGGAGATAATATTTCAACATATGTCGACTTAATGTTGCCATCATAACACCCAGCAGCTGTGGTTCCCAGTTAGCTGCACGTAGCTTTTCCTGCATTTCCCCAACGAGCCGCTACTCCAAATCCTGTGCAATCTTCAAAGGCGGGTGCTGTCTTTTGAGCAGCTAACAGAGCAATGACAGGGAAGTTGAAGGGCTTTGCTTGATGTTGCAAAAATAAGTTTGTGGCAGAGCTGAAAATAGAAGCCAGTTGCCTGGGGGATTTTGTTTAGGTTCCCTTTTCGGAAGGCAAGTGGGTATCCTGTTTGCTAATGCCCACCGTCACTCCTTTCCCCATACTCTGCAGGTGGCCCTTCGTTTGCCAGTAAACCGACCACGCCGACAGGCATGGGTGGAGGATTCCCCCCCTCGCCGCAGAAACCCTCTCCCCAGCCCATGGGCGGCAGTGGTTGGCAGCAAGGAGCTGGCTATGGCTGGCAGCAGGCACAACCCAAAGGCCAGCCAAGCATGCCTCATGCCTCGCCCCAGAACAAGCCCAACTACAACGTGAGTTTCTCAGCAATGCCGGGAGCACAAAACGAACGTGGAAAAGGACCAGCTAACGTTGGTAAGCTTTTCGGCGTTCAGCATCCAAAAGGTTGGCTCCTTCTAATATTGCTTTAATTGTTCAATCTCTTTATCAACGATCTGGACGAGGGGATCGAGTGCTCCCTCAGTCAGTTTGCAGATGACACCAAGCTGGGCGGGAGTGTTGATCTGCTGGAGGGCAGGAGGCTCTGCAGAGGGACCTGGACAGGCTGGATCGATGGGCCAAGGCCAATGGAGAAGGTTCAAAAAGGCCAAGTGCCGGGTCCTGCCCTTGGGCCACAACAACCCCAGGCACCGCTCCAGGCTTGGGGAAGAGCGGCTGGAAAGTGCCCAGAGGAGAAGGACCTGGGGGGGCTGGTCGACAGCGGCTGGACACGAGCCGGCAGCGTGCCCAGGTGGCCAAGAAGGCCAACGGCATCCTGGCCTGTATCAGCACTGGTGTGGCCAGCAGGAGCAGGGAGGGGATCGTGCCCCTGTACTGGGCACTGGGGAGGCCGCACCTCGAATCCTGGGTTCAGTTTTGGGCCCCTCACGACAAGAAGGACATGGAGGGGCTGGAGCGTGTCCAGAGAAGGGCAACGGAGCTGGGGAAGGGCCTGGAGCACAAGTCTGATGAGGAGCGGCTGAGGGAACTGGGGGTGTTCAGCCTGGAGAAGAGGAGGCTGAGGGGAGACCTCATCGCGCTCTGCAACTGCCTGAAGGGAGGTTGGAGCGAGGGGGGGTCGGTCTCTTCTCCCAAGTAACAGCGATAGGACGAGAGGAAACGGCCTCAAGTTGTGCCAGGGGAGGTTTAGGTTGGACATGAGGAGAAATTTCTTTCCTGAAAGAGTGGTCAGGCCTTGGCACAGGCTGCCCAGGGCAGTGGTGGAGTCCCCATCCCTGGAGGGATTTAAAAGACGTGGAGATGAGGCGCTTGGGGACATGGTTTAGTGGCCATGGGGGGGTTGGGTTGATGTTGGACTCGATGACCTTAGAGGTCTCTTCCAACCTTAGTGATTCTATGATTCTATGATTTAATGCTCAAACGCCTCAACAGGTTAGGGTCTAAGCAAGTAAGTCATGCTGATCATTTGATGATATATAAAGTGCAACACTAGTTGTCCTGTCCTAGAGTCTAAAGCATGCTAGCATTTAGGAAATCCTGGATTCCAGATGGGCTTTAATAATAGTAATTCAAAAGTAGCATTACCCTACACCTCTTCTGTGAGAACCTGCACACTCATTAGCACTGGGAGATTGTTATAGTGATAAGTGTGGAGGGTGGCTTGGGTAGAAAAGCATTGTTAAATAAACCTGTATTGTGATAACAACTTCAGATCTTTTTGTTTTTCAAGATTCAAAACCAAAAGTGTCTGCAGATTTCGAAGATCTATTATCTGGTCAAGGTTTTAATGCTCACAAGGACAAGAAGGGCCCCAAAACAATAGCCGAGATGAGAAAAGAAGAAATGGCTAAGGAGATGGACCCTGAGAAACTAAAAGTAAGCAATGTTCTTATTTACGCTCCTATAATCATTCAACATGTCTTTCGTTCTCATCATGCTGGAGGTTGCTTGAAACACTGCTCCTGAAAGGTGGAGAGGGCAGTAAGCCTCCAGCCTTCCCGCATGGGAGAGGCAGCTGAGCAAATCCTTCAGATCATTTAGTGCCAGAAGCAAACCTCCTGTTTTGGCACTTATTCTAGTGCGCATCCTCCACAGCGTTGCTGGATCCCAAGGACCACGTGCTATCTCTCGTGCTTGCTTTCCATAAAGTAGGTGTCTAACCTTGACAGCATCATAAACCGCTGTTTCGCTGCATCCCAGACAGCAGTAAGCTAGTGTGACCAGAAAGACAAAGTCATAAACTGCGGGTGTTGGAGAATATCTGGAAGAATCTCCACTATCTCATCAGAATGGGAGATACTACTTAGAAAAAGTGGTAAGTTTGTAGAAACTCTGTTCTGAAATAGCTTCTTACAAAATAAACCAGGTAAAAGAGCAGTGACCATCTCTGCCAGTCCTTCTGCCAAAGCCAGGTTTTGGTGAAATGAGAGATGTTCTCCCCATGATGAGATTGCCTTGGGGCAGAAAGCTGTTTGTTCATATAATAAATTCTCATGCCTTCCCCGGAGATGTGAACATCCTTCGGGATAGATTTAAAACTCCCAGGTTACCTAAACCAGACTGTGGCAAACAGTGGCTTGCTCAGTGTTACTGTCAGGGGTGCTGGTCTTCCACATCACTCCAGCCCTGATTAGCAGGCACAGCTAATTGAACTAATCCTGTGTCTCATTAATCTTGCCTGCTTTGGAATTCTTTCATCTCTCCTCAATAAATGCCAAAGTACAGATCTATTATGAAGGGAAGGAAATTCAGTCTGTCCCACTCTACTTTTGAAATATGAAACCATGAATTATAATTACAGAAGGATACAGAACTGAGAGGAAAAGCGCAAACAAAAGCCAAGCGATCTTCTAGAAAACAGAATGAGTGAATTTTTTTTAAATTCTTTTTTTTAGCCTTGTGGAAAGGTTTTAACCTTTGGAAAGTGTGTGCCAGCAACCATGCTGAACATGAACGTCAGCCACTTGTAACCAAGCCGGACAGCTGTCAGGCCATCAAGTGGGCAGTGGTTTTCCCAATTCATAAGCTATACGACTTCAGCGATTCATGTGGTACTACTTAATGTGTGCAACATTTTCCCCCCAGCAAGCTGCCGAATCACTGAAGCACCCAGCTGATTCTCCCTTCCCAATACAATTCCCTTCGCTCTGATGCATTTTATTTTATTGAGTCACTTCAGTTCAGCCTGGAATTGTTAAATCTATTTACGCTTTGGTTTTCACATTTACTTCCCTTTCTTCCTCCCCTTCCCCAGCTGTACGCTAAGATGGCAACCACTAAGGGGGGGACTACATCATCTAGGAAAGTATTGCTTTATTTGACTGATGGATTGCAGGTAGCAAATAGGCACGTGGAGAGAATTGAGACTTCTGACTTTAGAGCTTAAAAGGATTTGTACTGAAGCCAACCTTCAACAAGAGTCTTTAGAAGACTTAACTCTAGACATGTACAAAAGATACACATCCACAGCAGACTTCTAGTCGAGCTTACTTTAGGTATGCAATTAAGCTTGCTAAAGAGCCACACAGTTAAACATTTCATTTATCTTTTGACTATTCCATCTAATGACTGTTCATAAGCATTACCAACTCAGTATTTTTAGCAGGGATGTTGCTCAAGGTGTGTCTTAACTTTCAAGCGGTGATATAAAAATGAATGACAAAGTAGAGACTGACAAATGTCTTCCAAAGGTTTTCTAAAGCTTGGAAAGAAATGTGAGATGCTCCCTGGAATCATTGCTATTCAAATGAAGAAACTTTTTCCTACTGGAATATCTAATGTAAGGCATAAGTTGAGACTCGCATTCTTCTCTCCAGGTCCTAGAATGGATTGAAGGGAAGGAGAGAAATATAAGAGCTCTGCTGTCCACAATGCATACAGTCTTATGGGCAGGGGAGACCAAGTGGAAACCTGTTAGTATGGCAGATCTGGTAACGCCAGAGCAAGTGAAGAAGGTTTACCGGCGGGCAGTGCTTGTCGTTCATCCTGACAAGGTAAGGTTTTCCTAGTTTCACGTTGTTCAGAAATTGTCGTTGTTCTCTTAATTAAAAAGTGTTGAATGTGATCACTTAATTTATTGGTGCAAACAGCTTTGTAGAAAGTAGTAGTAGTAGTTCAAGATTTCTGCCAGTTTCTGAAAGGTGAGAATTCTAACCCCTCCCAGCCCCACAACTGTGCTTGGTACACGCTGCTCCAAGCAACAGAGATTCAGATCTTCAGCTTTTGACACCCTCACTTTGACTAAGCCATAAAGGTGGTGAACAACAGTCCAGAATATTGTGCCCGCTAAAGGAGACGAGGGGTGATGAAAGCCTGTGAAAGGACAAGGGTCTTAAAATCAAACTTCTAAAATGGAAGAATTGGGTTATCTGATTATTTAACTTGTGGCTTGTGGTCTTGCTGCTTACACTTGCCAACTGGAGTGTAATGACGCCATCTGGGAAACCTTATGGTGATGAGGCTTCCACTTTTAAGAAAATGGAAACTCCTGAGAGTTTCAGGGCAATGGGCAAGGCTTGAGAAGATGTGGGCTGCCCAGAGGCTTGCAGGAATACTGCTTTTATCAAGGAACTGTGTCAGGTGGCAGCCCTTCCCCTTCAGTGCAGGTAAAATGCCTCTTGCAAAGCCTAGGTTAAAATTCTTTGCCCTTGGGACTGCCGTGCTTTATCCCACTTGGGGGGTTATCAGCTCTGAGGAGCAGAAGAGCTGAAGAGCCAAGAAGTTCTTAAGCTATAATCAAGGTAAGCAGCCCTGAAAAGTAGCTTATTCTTGTCAAAAAGTGAACGATAACTGCTTGAGAATCTAGCTGCTCAATGTCAACTTTTTGTAGTCTGTAGATGTCATATCCCTCTTTCTGTTTTTATTCCAGGCTACTGGGCAGCCATATGAACAATATGCAAAGATGATATTTATGGAGCTAAATGATGCCTGGTCAGAATTTGAAAACCAAGGACAAAAACCTTTGTATTAGGTACTTTCTCAGTCTCCACTACAGACCTGTGCTAGTGCTTATATAGTCTCTTGTCACAAATGTCACAGATCAACCAAACTCTGGCTGGAAATTCAGAAGTTTTGGAAAACTAAGAGCCTAATACTTATCATGAAGAACAAGAGAAAGGTTTCCTTATACTTGTATCAAGAATCCTGAGCTCAGAGGAACTCTAGCCACCTGGCTTGCCCTATGAGAGCCACGGGGTTACAGTTTCTTGTAACTTTTGTATTTTTCTTTGGATTCAAGTGGGGCGAGAGAGAACACATTCTGGGAAAAAGTGGAATTGTTCTGTCTCTGACACAGTGTAGCTGGTCAATTTCCTACTTTTTTTTTTTTTTGTGATATGTGATACGGCAACACTCCAGTTGAGTTCGATAACTGGTGGTGAAGCCCAAAATTCGATGTACTTTCTTCCTAGGTTTGGATCAAACTTTATCAAATTTAAGTGCTCAAATGTGGTTTAGGCACACTTCTAACAGTCACCATTTGCTGCTTAATTGCTCATATCGTATAGTATGCCTGGATAGAGACAAAGCTGAATCCTGGGTTAGATCAGTGTGGCAGCTGACTGCTGCTTTACACATTAATACTGTACTTCACCTCACAGTCCAGCAGTGAAATGTGCAGAAGAAATTCCTCAGCATTATGGAGCAAGTGTCTTTTAAAGCAAACAACAAGTAATGGATGTTAAACAGCACCTCGTTGGTTTGTTAAACAGCAGTTCTGGGAATAGGGAGTTGGGGGGAAGGGTGAATCCACATTTGTAAAAGTGAGGAATAAGCATGTAATGCATTTCCCATGAAGTTCTCATCAATAGCTTGAAACCATCAAAGAAATATCAACAAACTAAAACCCTCCTGCGAAGTTTTAGAAACTTCCCAGTCCATAGGTAACACTTCCCCTCCTGAGGATTCAGCAGAGTTTTTCCAGCCCACTTGTGTCACCTCTATGCCTTTATCAGCTCCAGAGCACTTGGCAAAGGCTCTTGGCAGGATGCAACCTGTTGCAACTTCACTTTTCAGACCATAGTGTACAAGCTGTCATGTGGACATCTGTGGACCAGGTCTGATTTTTGAGGTAAATGCAGTGCAAATTGATTATCTTAAAAGTTTATGTTGGACCAAAGCAATAATATCACAAGGAAATATCTCTGATGCTAAAGCTGAAGCCTCTTTCCTAGTTAAACAAGTTATTTTCTTTACCCCAAATTCTGGCGTTCTCCTTTTGTAGAATAATTAAAGCTAGTAGTTTATTTACCAACATGTATCTGTATTTGAGCTTTGAAAGGGCAGGTATATTCAGAAGATGGGCAGGAAATAATTTGTATTTACTGCTTAAGGAACAGGTTGCCATCCGATGCGAGTCTTTAAAGCTGGTGGTTTTTAAAGACAATCCACTTGTTGTTGCACTTACGTTTTCAAGTGGCAAAACTGTTACTGCAAAGACAGTGTGTCAAAGTACATTGCTTTCTGTATAAAAGTCATCCTTTTGTTGTATTGGTCCATTATTTACTACCATTAATTGAAAATGTGAAACCAACACATAGGTCTCCTTTTATATAAAAGACCTTAAGATAATAGTAACAAACTGGATGTTATTTATTAATGTTTTGATCCAGTATGTGCTTGTCTTATTTAAAGAGATAACTGGAATGTGAATCATGTTCCTGTGATTTGTTGGTTTATTGTTTCTCATTCACATTTGTAGATATTGTGACCTATGCCTATATAATAAAAAGGATCTCATTACTATAATGTACTTTTTTAATAATGAAAACTACATTAGCTTTGTATCAAGTTTGTCATGGCACATAACTCTGGATACTCATACACCACAAAATACAAATCCATCATTAAACTTTATCTACCAAAAGAAACCCTACCCCACTTAAGCTTTGATTACTTTCATCCCTGATGTTTTTATGGATGCATGAAAGTATTAGGACGTATGTATATCAAAATAGTTAACTAAAAAAAAAAAATTTTCTTGTCATATCTGGTAATGACAGAGGTTATCAATGTTCAGGTTTACTGTTTGACTAAATTATTGTAATTTTTGTAAATACAGTATATACTCAATGAAATTGTGACTGGTCTAAAACATTTGTATATACATTAAAAAGCTCAAATTAACATATTCAGGTATCTTTTGTGCTTGTGGGGGGGAAAAACTCTAGCTTCTTGCTTTAAACACAGTTCAGAGTAATTTCTCTGCAAATGCCGGATAAACAACAATGAATCCATGTATGTTAAATGGAGACTTCTTTTGCCTACAATGTCTTACATGTATGACTAACACCTCTCTTGCTCTAGCCCAGGGTTGGGTGGGACCTGTGTGGTACACTTAAAGGGAGCCATAAATTACTTGCTCTAGAGACAAATACCTTTTTTTTTTTCCCTAGAGCTTTTATTTCCTCAGGAGCAAACAAGCTACATGAAGAAGTCAGTTCCCATTACTGCAAACAGACTGTAAGAACAGTAAGGGCTTAAGTTAGACAACACTTGCCATGGGAAAAGATGCA
Organism: Pelecanoides urinatrix; assembly: GCA_013400755.1. NCBI lineage: Eukaryota > Metazoa > Chordata > Aves > Procellariiformes > Procellariidae > Pelecanoides > Pelecanoides urinatrix. The sequence goes on along the minus strand of VZTQ01006195.1, from coordinate 231,834 downwards.
GCCTTTCATGCTTAAGAGAAAAAACCCTTCAACCCAGCTGAAACAGAAGATGGTAACTTGCTTCTACCTTTTGATTGTTTAGACAAGTTAAGTCAGGGGTGTGTATATATATATTTATTGCAGGCACAAAGCCGTTTACATTAGCAGCAGCTGTACCAAGATGCAAGCTTGTATTAAAATTCCTATGGGTTTTTTTGCTTGTTGATGACAGCCAAAGGATTTACAGTATGGGAGGGTACAGTGAAAGGGTCTCCATATCATTTTCTGTTCGCATGCCTCGAAATAAGCCCCGAAACGCTGAGCTGGGTTGCTGCTCACGAATTGTCACCAAACCACAAGGTTAACGCCGTACGCCGGCTCACGCGACACAGATGGTGTGCCTCGGCCAGCAGCAATGTTGCCTCCTAAAGCGGTCACTAATGCCACGGGGTAATCCGCAGATTGGCATGACAGGTGGTTTTCCCAAATTAAAGACTTTTTGGAAATGATTTGTCACTTCCTATTCTTATGCTACTACGCTTCAGAGACCCACAGCCAAGCGAGAGAGCAAATGTAGCACCTAACAAAACTTTCACTTGAAGTATTTAGCTACTTAAACCTGCTGTTTTAATTAGGCAGCCTTCTTGGTTCTAAATTATTTAAAATTAATAATGAAACTGGGAAAAAATCTGTATCAGAGAAGATGTGAAACAAGAAGAAGAGCTGAGAGGCAGAGATGGGATATCTAAAGAAAACCTCCCTCGGGAGGTGTAGCCAAAGCGCGCTGCAAAATCTCCCTCAGAAAGGCTGTTCTTGGGGCAAAAATGGGGACCCAAAAATCTAAAGCTTGAANGCCGCTGCCCGCCCGCGGGCCGGGGTTCCTCCCCTCTGAGGGAGCACAGCGACCGGGTTGCGCTTTCACTTCCCAGGCATCGCCTCAGCCTGGGGGCGGGCGGGGGTGACCGGTAAGCGGTGAGGCGGCTCCCGCCTCACCGCCTGCCTTGTGCCGTTGCAGCTCTCGTGGCGCTGTCCTTCAGCGGAGCCATCGGGCTGACGTTCCTCATGCTGGGCTGCGCCCTGGAGTATTACGGGTGAGCGGGCCGGCTTCGTTTCCGAAACTTCCCCCTTTTTATATCTGTTAATTGAGGTGTTAATCTCATCTAATTGAGCTGTTTGGCTCTAGTTATCTTCCAGCAGTCACCTGCTTTCTGGCTCTTGACACATGACAGTTTGTTCTGATTAAATACCACTTCTTTAGCCAATATTTGCATTTCCGTTTAAAAATGACTGCAAACAGCTCTCTACTTTCTCAGGAAGAGCGGTGCCATATTGCTAAACAGTCATTTTTAACCTCGCCGAATCCGTTCCCTTACTTCCCTGTTTCTTTAAACAACCCTCCTGCCACAAGACTCCAGCTGGGATATCTATTACACTTAAAAATCCAGGTGAAGCTAATGGGAGCCCACACAGAGAGATGAGCGTGCAAGGGTGTGCCTT